>CAWUFW010000074.1:6037500-6590000 GCA_963921515.1 Calotriton arnoldi | reverse complement strand
GGGACCGGGTCAAACCTGGGTACCTGGCAACGAGGGAGGGTCGCCCCACCTGCACCTCAGCCGTCCATCGTCGGGCGGCCCCGAGCCATGCACCAAGCTGGCTTGTACAGCCCACCCCACCCTTGCCCGTGCCAGAGGCGCCGGAAGGGAAGAGCCAGGCAGCTCCCCATCCCGCACGCCTCCCACCGAGAGAAGCCAGGGTCCCCTCGCAGGCCCTCGGCCCCTTCTCTTCCAGGCTGCCCTGCCACATGAGAAGGGCCCATCCTCAGTCGCCCGGATCTCGGTCAGGCCGGGACGTTGGGCGCAGGAGGGCCCAGCCAGCAGCAGGTCCTTCTAGGGGGGGTGGTACCAGCCCACTGCCATTCGGTTTCCCCCCACCGCGGGGGTGGTGCCGGGTGAGCTTGGGTTCCATCTCAGGAGGGCCTACCACTGTGCCCCTCCCAGAGAGGGACAGGAGACGGGGGCCGCCCACCATCCCCAGTCCCTCACGCGTCGGTCGGGTCCTTCCCAGTGGAAGAGGCCCACCGAAGTCCCGGTCCTTACCCGAGCACCCCATGCGGCCACGGACCGCTCCGCCAGCCGGGGCACGCAAGGGCAGGGCCGGGCCCTGTGCCCACAGTGTGTGCTTGCAGGAGGCGGCTGAGGGCATCGGGCTGGCGCCGTCGGTCGCTCGGGCCGCTCCGCCGTTAATGATCCTTCCGCAGGTTCACCTACGGAAACCTTGTTACGACTTTTACTTCCTCTAGATAGTCAAGTTTGATCGCCTCAGCATCCCCGGACCTCACGGAGGTCTGACTGAGCAAACTCGGGAGAAAAAGGACCATCGGGAAGGGGCTGAGAGGCAGGTGCGTGCCCGGCCCTTGGGGGCCCCGGCGGGCAGGCCCGGGGTGCTGCCTTCCCCGTCTCAGCATCTCCGGACCTCACGGAGGTCTGACTGAGCAAACTCGGAGAAAAAGGACCATCGGGAAGGGCCTGAGAGGCAGGTGCGTACCCGGGCCCCGGCTGAGAGGCAGGTGTGCGTACCCAGGCCCCTGGGGGCCCCAGCAGGCAGGCCCGGGTGCTGCCTTCCCCTGTCTCAGCATCCCCGGACCTCACGGAGGTCTGACTGAGGAAACTCGGAGAAAAAGGACCATCGGGAAGGAGCTGAGAGGCAGGTGCGTACCTGGGCCCCTGGGGGCCCCGGCAGGCGGGCCCAGTGCTGCCTTCCCCCGTCTCAGCATCCCCAGACCTCACGGAGGTCTGACTGAGCAAACTCGGAGAAAAAGGACCATCTGGAAGGGGCTGAGAGGCAGGTGCGTACCCGGGTCCCGGCTGAGAGGCAGGTGCGTACCCGGGCCCCTGGGGGCCCCAGCAGGCAGGCCCTGGTGCTGCCTTCCCCCATCTCAGCATCCCTGGACCTCACGGAGGTCTGACTGAGGAAACTCGGAGAAAAAGGACCATCGGGAAGGGGCTGAGAGGCAGGTGCGGCACCCGGCCCCTGGGGGCCCCGGCAGGCGGGCCCAGTGCTGCCTTCCCCGTCTCAGCATCCCCGGACCTCACGGAGGTCTGACTGAGCAAACCCGGAGAAAAAGGACCATCTGGAAGGGGCTGAGAGGCAGGTGCGTGCACCGGGTCCCGGCTGAGAGGCAGGTGCATACCCGGGCCCCTGGGGGCCCCAGCAGGCAGGCCCTGGTGCTGCCTTCCCCCATCTCAGCATCCCTGGACCTCACGGAGGTCTGACTGAGCAAACTCGGAGAAAAAGGACCATCGGGAAGGGGCTGAGAGGCAGGTGCGTACCGGGCCCCTGGGGGCCCCGGGCAGGCGGTCCCGGTGCTGCCTTCCCCGTCTCAGCATCCCCCGGACCTCACGGAGGTCTGACTGAGCAAACTCGGAGAAAAAGGACCATCGGGAAGGAGCTGAGAGGCAGGTGCGTACCCGGACCCCGGCTAAAAGGCAGGTGCGTACCCGGGCCCCTGGGGGCCCCAGCAGGCAGGCCCGGGTGCTGCCTTCCCCCGTCTCAGCATCCCCGGGACCTCACGGGGGCCTGACTGAGCAAACTCAGAGAAAAAGGACCATCGGGAAGGGGCTGAGAGGCAGTGTGCGTACCCGGGCCCCTGGGGGCCCCGGCAGGCGGGCCCGGTGCTGCTCTCCCCCGTCTCAGAATCCCCGGACCTCACGGAGTTCTGACTGAGCAAACTTTGGAGAAAAAGGATCATCATGAAGGGGCTGAGAGGCAGGTGCGTACCCAGGCCCCTGGGTGCCCCGGCGGGCGGGCCCGGGTGCTGCCTTCCCCCGCCTCAGCATCCCCGGACCTCACGGAGGTCTGACTGAGCAAACTCGGGAGAAAAGGGACCATCGGGAAGGGGCTGAGAGGCAGGTGCACACCCGGGCCCCTGGGGGCCCCGGCGGGCGGGCCCGGGTGCTGCCTTCCCCGCCTCAGCATCCCCGGACCTCACGGAGGTCTGACTGAGCAAACTCAGAGAAAAGGACCATCGGGAAGGGGCTGAGAGGCAGGTGGCGTACCCGGCCCCTGGGGGCCCCGGGCGGGTGGGCCCGGGTGCTGCCTTCCCTGTTTCAGAATCGCCAGACCTCACGGAGGTCAGATTGACCCTCTCCTTAGTAATCCGGAGGAAAATCACCCCCATTTCTTGTAATCCGTGCACACGAGGTGACAGAGGGGACCCACGGCACAAAAGTACCCGACCTCCTGGAGCCCTCGCTGGGATCGGGGAGGCAAATGAGCCCTCATCGGGACTTCCAGGGAAGCCCGGCCATCTGGTCACCCCATAGGAAAGCATTGGGTGCAACCAGATGGCCGAGGGGATAGGTGCGACCAGATGGCCGAGGGGAAGGGTGCGACCAGATGGACGGGCACGAAAGGGAAGCCATCTGGTCGCTCTGTGCCCCAACGAAAGAGTGAGTGGGCGCCGGGGCAGGGGGACCGGAGGCCCTGGGCCCCAGCCATGGGGGCTGCGAGGGGGGAGCTGGACGGGCCCCCCGACCCGGGGCCCACAGACACCTCGACAAGCAGGCGAAGCGGATGGAGGTCTGCACGGACCGACGGACCCCGGTCCCGGGCCCTGGCAGAGGCAGGCCGGGGCACAGGGCCGAGGGCTGGAGCACCCGACCCGGGGCCCGGAGGGGCCCCTGGACCCAACCGCGGGCCACCGGGCCCAGAGGCGCAGGGGAAGCATCCCCGGGCCTCGCAGGACCCCGTCCCGGGCACCCTGCCACACGGCAGGACCGAGGACGGAGCCCGGGGTGGGGAGGCAGCCCTCCCCGGGGCCCTCAGGGGCCCCGGACGGAGCTCCTGAACCCCAGCCAAGCGAGGGGGCTCCCGGGCACGACGGAACCCCGTCTCGGACCTTTGGCATAGCGGCAGGCCGGGGGACAAGGCCCAGGGCTGGAGCACCCGACCCGGGGCCCAGAGGGGCCCCTGGACCCAGCCGGGGCTCCCGGGCCCAGAGGCGCAGGGGAAGCCTCCACGGGACCCCGTCCCGGGCAACCTGCCACACGGCAGGACCGAGGACGGAGCCCGGGGTGGGGAGGCAGCCCTCCCCGGGGCCCTCAGGGGCCCCGGACGGAGCTCCTGAACCCAGCCAAGCGAGGGGGGCTCCCCGGGTACGACGGAACCCTGTCTCGGACCTTTGGCATAGCGGCAGGCCGGGGGACAGGGCCCAGGGCTGGAGCACCCAACCCGGGGCCCGGAGGGGCCCCTGGACCCAGCCGGGGCCCCTGGAACCAGCCAGGGCTCCCGGGCCCAGAGGCACAGGGGAAGCCTCCCGGGACCACGGGACCCCGTCCCGGGCACTCCTGCCACGGCAGGGACCGAGGACGGAGCCCGGGGTGGGGAGGCCACCCACCCCGGGGCCCCTCAGGGGCCCCGGACGGAGCTCCTGAACCCAGCCAGGCGAGGGGGCTCCCCGGGCACGCCGGAACCCCCGTCTCAGACCTTTGGCATAGCGGTAGGCCGGGGGACAGGGCCCAGGGCTGGAGCACCCGACCCGGGGCCCGGAGGGCCCTGGACCCAGCCGGGGCTCCCGGGCCCAAAGGCGCAGGGGAAGCCTCCCCGGCCCGCGGGACCCCGTCCCGGGCACCCTGCCATGCAGAAGGTCCAAGGACGGAGCCCGGGGTGGGGAGGCCGTCCTCCCCGGGGCCCCCGGGAGCCCCTGAACCCAGCCGAGCAGGGGGAGGCTCCCCGGGCAGGACGGAACCCCGTCCCCGGGCCTCTGGCAGGGCAGCAGGCCGGGGGACGGGGCCCAGGGCTGGAGCACCTGACCCGGGCCCGGTGGGGCCCCTGGACCCATCCGGGGCTCCCGGAGCAAGGGGCAGCTCCCCAGGCCCGCAAGACCCCGTGCCGGTCACCCTGACACGCAGCAGGACCGAGGACGGAGCCCAGGGTGGGGAGGCCGGCCTCCCCGGGGCCCCTGGGAGCCCCTGAACCCAGCCGAGCAGGTGGAGGCTCCCCGGGCCCACGGGACCCCTTCCCGGGCATCCTGCTACACGGCTGGCCGCGGGGACGGACCCCAGGCTGGGGCAGCATCCCTGCCCGTCCAGCTGACGGCTGAGGACCGCTAGGCCGAGAGGGGTTCCGGCGCACTCCTGTCCCTAGTAATCCGGAGGAAAATTACCCCCTTTCTTATAATCCGTGCACACGAGGTGACAGAGGGGACCCAAGGCGCAAAAGTACCCGACCTCCTGGAGCCCTTGCTGGGATCCGGGAGGCAAATGAGCCCTCATCGGGACTTCCAGGGCAGCCCGGCCATCTGGTCGCCCCATTGGAAAGCATTGCGTGCGGCCAGATGGCCGAGGGGAAAGGTGCGACCAGATGGCCGGGGTCGAAAGGACTCCCATCTGCCTGCCCCGAGCCGAGCCTTCCCGGTAGGGCTCCCGCCTGCCCACGCAGGGCTCGGGGGCTCCGCTTCCCGGGGGCTCGGGGACCCCGGCTGGGCCGCATGCACGGGGAGGACCACCGGAGCTCTCGGGCCCGGGCGCCCAGGGAGGACTGCCCGGGACCCATGGAGCCCGTCCCGGGCACCTTGCCACGCCGTGGGCCGGAAGAGGGAGCCCCGGATGCCTCGGGAGGTGTTGTCCGGGCATAGCCCATCTGGTCCCCGGCAGAGAACTGCCAGCCCGGGAGGGGTGTCCCGGCATACCCTGCCCCTAGTAATCCGATGGGAGGCTACCCCGCTTTCTGGGAATCCGTGCGCACCGCAAGGCTCAGGGGATCCTGGGCGCGAACGTGCCCAAACTCCTGGAGCCCTGGCTGGGATCCGGGAGGCAAATGAGCCCTCATCGGGACTTCCAGGGCAGCCCAGCCATCTGGTCACCCCATTGGAAAGCATTGCGTGCGACCAGATGGCCGAGGGGAAAGGTGCGACCAGATGGCCGGGGTCGAAAGGACTCCCATCTGCCTGCCCCGAGCCGAGCCTTCCCGGTAGGGTCCCGCCTGCCCACGCAGGGCTTGGGGGCTCCGCTTCCCGGGGGCTCGGGGACCCCGGCTGGGCCTCAGGCACGGGGAGGACCACCGGAGCTCTCGGGCCCGGGCGCCCGGGGGAGGACTGCCCGGGACCCATGGAGCCCGTCCCGGGCACTTTGCCACGCCGTGGGCCGGAGGAGGGAGCCCCAGATGCCTCGGGAGGTGTTGTCCGGGCATAACCCATCTGGTCCCCGGCAGAGAACCGCCAGCCCGGGAGGGGTGTCCCGGTATACCCTGCCCCTAGTAATCCGGAGGAAGGCTACCCCGCTTTCTGGGAATCCGTGCACACCGCGAGGCTCAGGGGACCCTGGGCGCGAACGTGCCCGACCTCCTGGAGCCCTTGCTGGGATCCGGGAGGCACATGAGCCCTCATCGGGACTTCCAGGGCAGCCCGGCCATCTGGTCGGCCCATTGGAAAGCATTGCGTGCGACCAGATGGCCGAGGGGAAAGGTGCGACCAGATGGCCGGGGTCGAAAGGACTCCCATCTGCCTGCCCCGAGCCGAGCCTTCCCGGTAGGGCTCCCGCCTGCCCACGCAGGGCTCGGGGGCTCCGCTTCCCGGGGGCTCGGGGACCCCGGCTGGGCCGCATGCACGGGGAGGACCACCGGAGCTCTCGGGCCCGGGCGCCCAGGGGAGGACTGCCCGGGACCCATGGAGCCCGTCCCGGGCACCTTGCCACGCCGTGGGCCGGAAGAGGGAGCCCCGGATGCCTCGGGAGGTGTTGTCCGGGCATAGCCCATCTGGTCCCCGGCAGAGAACTGCCAGCCCAGGAGGGGTGTCCCGGCATACCCTGCCCCTAGTAATCCGGAGGGAGGCTACCCCGCTTTCTGGGAATCCGTGCGCACCGCAAGGCTCAGGGGATCCTGGGCGCGAACGTGCCCAAACTCCTGGAGCCCTGGCTGGGATCCGGGAGGCAAATGAGCCCTCATCGGGACTTCCAGGGCAGCCCGGCCATCTGGTCGCCCCATTGGAAAGCATTGCGTGCGACCAGATGGCCGAGGGGAAAGGTGCGACCAGATGGCCGGGGTCGAAAGGACTCCCATCTGCCTGCCCCGAGCCGAGCCTTCCCGGTAGGGCTCCCGCCTGCCCATGCAGGGCTCGGGGGCTCCACTTCCCGGGGGCTCGGGGACCCCGGCTGGGCCTCAGGCACGGGGAGGACCACTGGAGCTCTCGGGCCCGGGCGCCCGGGGGAGGACTGCCCGGGACCCATGGAGCCCGTCCCGGGCACTTTGCCACGCCGTGGGCCGGAGGAGGGAGCCCCGGATGCCTCGGGAGGTGTTGTCCGGGCATAGCCCATCTGGTCCCTGGCAGAGAACCGCCAGCCCGGGAGGGGTGTCCCGGCATACCCTGCCCCAAGTAATCCGGAGGAAGGCTACCCCGCTTTCTGGGAATCCGTGCGCACCGCGAGGCTCAGGGGACCCTGGGCGCGAACGTGCCCGACCTCCTGGAGCCCTTGCTGGGATCCGGGAGGCAAATGAGCCCTCATCGGGACTTCCAGGGCGGCCCGGCCATCTGGTCGCCCCATTGGAAAGCATTGGGTGCGACCAGATAGCCGAGGGGAGAGGTGCGACCAGATGGCCGGGACCGAAAGGACTGCCATCTGCCCGCCCCGCCCCGAGCCGAGCCATAGCGGTAGGGCTCCCGCCTGCCCTTGCAGGTCTCCGGGGCTCTGCACCAGGGACCCTTGTTCCGGGCAGATGGACACTTGGCAGGCGGCAGGACGGGGGCTCCCAAACCCCAGGCCCTGACCGAAACGCAGTCCCCGGGGCCGGTCCCTGCTTCTCAACCCAGCCAGGCCGGGGAGATCGGGGAGCCTGCCCAGGCACGAAGGACCCCTGTCCCGGGCACACGGACCCTCAGGACGTGCGCTCGTTTTCCACACATTTTTTCCAAAATTCTGCGTAGTGGCGCTACGCCAACTACGCCCAGCCTTACATAATACTTTAAATCTGAAAACAATGCTTGTACTGCATGCACATCCCAATCATCTGAACGTATGTTCTGTGTTACCACATCACCCATGGAGACACGAAAGACGTATGGTACATTGATGATTTCCGTCGGGCCATGGACTTGGAAATCCACTTTATCCCAGATGATGCCATCAGCAACAGGGAATGCTGAAATGTTAACAAGGGATTGGTCACGCTTCATGATGTGGGAAGATGAGCGAGGGGCCAGAATACCATCAACCAAGTTCACAGCAGAGCGTTCTGGTAAGTAGTGACCATTGATGAGTAGGAAAAACACCGTCACAAACCCAATTGACATGAAGAGAAAAATCATGATCAGTATTAACCAGATGTATGTCCAAGGAGGGACTAAATAAGTCTGTTTAAACCAGGAGACAAAAATAGACAATTTGGTAGGGCCAATCGAAGTGGTGGAGGACAAGTCAAAAGAAAAGCTGCCATGGTGTAAAGGGCTTTCGGGCAATCCATGCAAAGACTCACTTGTGGGATAAGTGTACTCAACTTCCTCGTTGCAGGAGGGAGCAGGAGGGACAGGTAAATGGTCAACAATAGGGTCCATCTCGATGACAGTGTCATGTGGTGAGTTGAAAAATGCGCCAACCCCAGGATTTCTCAAAATTGTGGGGCACGAAACAGCAGGCGTCACACTATTCAGAATCGGCCAGATGTTGTAGCTTGACATTGTCAATTGAGATGTATCTATTGTCCTTGCGACCAGGAAGCGGTGGTAAAATGACTGTATGAGTACCCTTTAAGCCAAGCACTGGAAACGGTGCACGATAAGAGGGACCAAATTCCTTTTTGTTCTCCAACTTCTCTTGGACCAGATCACCAACTTTCGGAAGCCAGCCGGCCAACAGAATCAGCAGTGCAGCATCTGTTGCAGAAGGCAAATGTTCAGTAGCAAGACTGGCACGGGTCTCTTGTAGGTCCTGTAACATAGCAGAATGATTATCTACGTCAAAGGTCGCGGCTGCCGCCGCAACGTCTAGACCATCAAGGTCTGGCACAAACATTTTGATGCCAAAGAGCATCTCATATGGGGTCCGCCCACCCAGAGGTCTTCTAGGGAGATTATGAAGTGCACGTTGGACTCCATACAAATGGGCTAGCCAGTTCCTGCCAGTACCTAAGACTCTAGCTGTCAAAGATTGCTTTAAGTCACGGTTCATTCGCTCCACAATTGAGTTGCCCTCAGGCCTATATGGAGACGAAAACTGCACCAGCACCCCCAAAGACTTCATCGCGTCCTTGTACGCCTTAGAGGCGAACGCTGGACCTTGGTCTGAATGAAAGGTGCCACAGGCAAAGATCCCTACAAAGACACGCAAATCCCTGATGAAATTTCGAGCGTCAGCACTGCATTGTGGCCAAACCCAAAGGAATCTAGTGCACAAATCAACTGCAACCAAAATGTATTTATATGCAGTATCAGAAGTAAATGGACCGCAGTGATCAAGATATACACAAGCAAAGGGGCGATTTGCAATGCAAAGCTGTGTTTGTGGTGGACGTGTTACCATAGAAGGCTTGATTTGTTGACAGATGTCACAAGAAAGTACATAATTACGGGTCTGTTTATATAAACCACGCCACCAATAACGTTGCTGCAAGATAGAAACAGTCGCGGACACTCCAGCATGGGCCGAAGCCATACCTTCGTGTGCGGTTTTGATTAAAGTGTGTCTGCGGTCCGCGTTGGGAATCAGCCGATCTCCAACGTCAGGTATTCTAGCAAAAGGAACTTGTTCAGGAGTTAACTGATAAGAATACTTTGAAGGGAAACCCTGTGGATAATTAGAGCCCTCCGCAGTTGCAGCTATTGCTGCCAAAATGTCATTATCAATCTTAGTCATGGACCTAGTAACGGCTGCTACGGAACACGTGGCTACTGCAGATTTGGCCGCTTCATCAGCCAAACCATTTCCAAGAGCGTGTGCTCCCACACGCTGATGGCCAAGAGTATGTATAACATGTATGAATGGCAGACGTTGTTTAAGATCCGCCAATCGAATCCAAAGCGTTTTATGCTTAATCGTGCTGCCTTTAGAATCTCGATAATCATTTTGAGACCAAAAGAATAAGTTGTCATTGAAAGACTGAACACAGTAATAGGAATCACACACAATAAGGGCCCGATTCTGATGCGGGTTGGAAAAGCTTCCCGACCGAGGGCCTGATTCTGATGCGGTTAGGAAGGCCTCCTAACGGCATTTACTCCTTCCAAATCGGATCGGGAACGTGTCTTCCCGACCGAGGGCCCAATTCTGATGCGGTTAGGAACAAATGTTCCCATTGAAGTCAATGGGAGTTCAACCAAATCGTATCTGGAAGCATCCGGATGCATCCTACTCCGCCGGTCGGACTTTCCCGATCCGAGTGGGTCGGACACCATTTCCCAACCGATTCGGTCGGGAAGCTTTTCCAACCCGCATCAGAATCGGCCCCTGAGTGTAGAAACACTCGGATCTGCAAACTCGAGAGCAAGAACCAGAGCGCGCAGCTCGACCAATTGGGCGGTACAGTCCCCTAGCGCCTGTGTATGCACTATATTTGACTTGAATTCTCCATTCACCATTGTACCAGCCACAATAGCGCAAGCCGCTGAATAAGCATGTTTAGAACCAGTGGCCGGTTGCGCCGAACCATCGGTGTAGATGATACATGTGTACTCCTCTAAGGGAAGCAAAGATAGAGGAGGTGGATGAACGTGTTCATACTGTAAGAACTCCTGTGTCTGAAGAGAGGGGTCAAAGATAAACGTGACATCTGGAGACGTCAAAGAAGTAGCCCATTGTATCCAACGGGGATGTAATGCTTTAGAGTTTGGCACACTCACCTTAGTTACTGCTTCTAAAGCAGGGAAAGGTGTAACCACCAAAATGCGTTTCCCCTGCGCCAGCGAGCGTTCCTTCAGGACCGCCATCTGCACAGCTGTCAAAACTTTTTCAACAGTGGAAAACCGCATTTCGGCTGAAGTGTACAAATGTGATTTGTATGCAATAGGTACTGTGTCACCTTCATTGTACGCCAAGTAAGTGAAACCCACTGCGCCTGGCACGATTCGTATCACCAGGTTTGTGTGGTTATCACGTGTCAACAAGTACTTAGATTCAAGCAAATCAGATTGCAAAGAATGCAAAATAGCAGAATGTTCCGGGAGCCAGCTGACTTTTGAAAAGGTAGGTTGTATCAAAGCATAAAGAGGCTTGATACGCTGGGCATACTCGGGAATGTAAGACCTCCCGAAATTTAAAAATCCCAGCAAAGACTGAAGTTTTTTCAGGGTAGTTGGAGATTGCAAGCGTGCGCATTTCTCCAGAAAGTGGGGTGCCAAGCCCCGACCTTCATTACTGAGCTCATAGCCCAAAAAAAGCACAGCATAGCAAGCGATGTGTGATTTAGCAAAATTAAATTTGTATCCGTAGTCCGCAAACTCAAGGATGATGCGGTCAACATGGCATAGATGCGGCCATAATTTGTCGTCTGTGAGATAAATATCAACATACGAGTATGCATCTGGGTCTATGCTGTTTAACAAAGAGACAACACGCGTGGCGAAAACCCCGGGGCTATTCATATACCCCATAGGTAAACGGCAACATTTTTTCTGTTTTCCACCGGCCGTGAATGCGGTCCATTGACTACATTTAGGGGACAGGTTATGACTGTAAAAGCCATTGGAAATGTCAAGTGTCGTTTTATATTTTTTACGAACAATACTGTCCACAAGAGCAGAGCTATGGGTATTCTGTACCGCAAAAGTACGACAATGAGAGTTCAAATGCCGGTAATCTAAAACTATGCCATAAGACCCATCGGGTTTGGACACAGTCAAAAGCGGATTATTCATCGGTGACACACATGTCTCAATCACTCCTTGATACCGCAATGGAATCTCATGAGGCGGAGAATCTTTATCCTAGCCCACTTGATTACGTTACACTGCCAGAGCCAGGGCCAAAGCCCACTCAGCTGCAAAAGCCTCTGCATGCTCCTTGGGGACGTAACGTGAAAAACTCGGAAGTATGACGTCCTCCCCCCTTGATGCGGCCAGTACAAAAGGTGGGGGCCAATCTGCCTCTGCTAACAAAATGTCATAGGAAGCGGTCAGATTCTCCCAAAAAATCCCTGTGATTACACGCTCAATGTCACCTTCAATTCGAAAAACTATGTTATACAGCCTATCCGGGGGGGCAACCCGGGTGTCAGCTGTCTCTACTGTAATGAAAGTTTCAGTTGCTGTCGCCTCCAGACAAGGACACAGTGCCTCCCGCACTATGGTAACTTCTGCTGCGCTGTCGAGCAGAGTCACCGCCCAAGTCCAATCCAGCAGTCGGGTTCTCACCATCTGAGGCATATCTCGCTGTCAAAGCGGCAACCTTTTTCTTTTGAAACGGGGCACGGAAGCGTGGTAGCTCCTCTTGTTTCCCCTTGATGTCAAACTGACGAGGCTGATCACGTCCCTGTGGCGCAGGATGACTCTTGCCACGATCCTGGCGATCCCCACCACCGACTTGAGAGCCAGATGTGTCCTGTGAAGAACGAGGAGAACGCTGATCAGGGACTTGAAATCTATCAGGAGTCTTAATTTTCCTGCGGTCGCGCATGTCATAAGTACGCTCAGAAGTGTCAGGTGTCGGTGAACCAGCACGCGAACCCTGCTTCTGTTGTTGCTGCCCCTGTTTTTTATTTTTCCAGTTCATTTTAGGAAAGACTGGACGCCTGTCTTTATCAGACTGAGCTTTCTGTTGTGTTTGAGATTGTGTTTGCGTTTGAGTAAAAGACTTAACTCCCAAACTATTGCGGCCTATTGTTTTATAAGCCTTTGCAATAATCTTCGGTAATTCGCGTGGTTTGTCTGCATCAGGCACAGCCTCCAAGCCGTTAGCGGCTTGAAAGCTCACTGCATCGCCCTTGACATTGGCAAGGATCAGATCAGCAACTATGTCGAACACCCCCACCAGTCTCATCCCCAGCTCTACAGCCGCTTCAGCATCATGTTCATCTTGAACACGTTTAATCACGGAGGGGAGTACAGTCATAGAGGGAGTGCCGAAACACTTTGAATATACGGCCGGTTATCAAGCCGTAATGCATGCGACCATGCCGTTCTAAAGCATATTTACCAGGACCGCATAGATAATTTGTCCCCTGATGGGACGGTGGTGTCTGGGATTTTCTCATATTTCCAATACAGAGCTCGGGATACTCGATACCCTACAGCCTATTGGGTGCTAGATTTTCGTGAATACACACTACTACTGAGGCCATATCTTGCCTCTGAGGCCCTGACTTACCATAAATACTTCTGAAAACTACCCACCAGCTGGTTATTGATGAGCCCTGATGAAGTTCCCTCTGGCAAAATTGGGAACGAAACGCGTTGGCTGTGTGCCAGTTTTTAAGAATCAACGGAATAAAAGAAGTACTTTTGGAATAGATCTCAGCTTGCTTTACTGACTTCACAACGAGTGCACCTTCCATCTTTCTTGAAAATTTGGCTATTAGTGGCACCTCCGGACGGCGGGTGCAGGAAGTGATTGCACCATTTTTTACTTTATTGTACATATGGATTGAATGTGCTTGACCTTGGTCTGCCGTTTGTTCTTTCTCTGCTATACGGCTGCAAACACCCTGCCCCAGGTGTTACAATCAGCCACCTCAGGAAGTAAGTCTTTAGGCAAACTTATCGTCAATATCCTGTTTCTCTCCACAGGATTTGTATTGGGAAAAACAGCTTCAAGCTGTCCAAATCTCTCAGCAAGCCAATAAGGCAAATCATCCTTATTTTGTGGGCGCTTGCCCATTACGGAATTAACCATGAGAGGACTGATGGTTATACCAGCAGGTCCAGCAGGCTGCGCAGCAACGCCAGGCGGTCCCACCTGGTAGTTGCGCGACATGAACTGAATAATAGCTCTATGCACGCGTATTAAAGAAGTGTGTAACACGCGAAGTTCTGCCAGCGTAGCTGTTGTAAGCCCACGCGGGTGAGGGGTATACCCAGCCAAAACGGGCCATGTGGCCCCATCTATTGATAAAGGACCTAAACGGACCGGTGTGAGTGGGTGAGGAAGGGCGCCATTAAACCAAATTCGGTGTTGCCAAGCTGTGAGCGGAACCTCTAGAGTCCGATAGGGCTGATACGCATTAGGAACAGCCGTGGCAGTGTATTCATGAAACAGATTATCTGCTCTGTCCACCGCCGGAAAGGTGACCCAAGAGTAAAACACTTCGAAGCGGTATGCTGGATCCGCTTCTACTACAAAAATCAGCGCAACACCCGCATCAGGGACTACATGTAGAGTCAAATAAGCCCTGAGCGGTGTGCGACTATGAGCCGGAATAGCAGTTGCCATTACGACAAAGAAAGAACAACAACTTAAAGTGCGGCAGCGCAATAATGGGTTAAAAATAAAGAGATAAACCTTTTAAAACCTCAAGCTTGAAAGAACCTATAAAAACATATAGGAGGTTACACCGTCACAGCTGCCTCCGGAGACAAAAGTGAGGGTGGACAAGCACAAGCACTACTCAAGCGTCTCGCAGATAAGAACCAGACCAAACGTTGGGCGCCATGTTGCAGGGATTCTGCACATATACAGAACTATGTGCAGGAAAACAGGACCTCAGTGAATAGGGGTGTACCAACCCTACCACATTAGTACCCAAAATCCCAAACCGACTAGCTGTAGTGTCTCATTCGTTCTCCTACTAACAGCGAAGCTACCAATGATTAGACAACCCAGAACACGACACTCCCGACTCTCTCAGGAGTCGCGGGAGGCAGACAACTCTTTCGCTCACTCACTCATACCTGTCCACAATGCGAGTAATCAGAGTCGCGGTATAGTTTAAAATGTTTATTTTAACTAACGCGCTCTATGGTACAGTACACGTGCCATTACTAGCAGCAAAATGCATAAACACAATATAGTCAGCATTGTCACAATTCCATAGAATACAAACGGGGATATCATTTTATAAAGACAGTGGGAAAGGGCTACAATACCTAACCACCCTCCCCGTGGTAAGAGATAGTTTATTATAAAAAAGAAGACCTCTGGGCTTTGTCAGCAGACCCCATACCTCAAGGCCTAGATGAAAGGTTTACATCTTAGGACAAGCACAGCTCTTCTCTCCGGAAAGGTGTCTCTCCAAGTGTGTCAACCACATGCTTCGCTTGCAATAATATAACATACGATTTCCAGTAGTGCAGCTGTGTGTCATGTTATGTCTAGGTGCGAGGGACTGACCAGAACAGAATAACAAGGGGCATTGTTGATCGACCTTGTACATCGTGTGCAGACTAAACCTCAGAGCACGGCAGAGAACGCGAAAAGCAGACAGTTCTCATGTGAAAAGGGCGCAAACAGAGTCTTGCGAAATCTATGCATGCAGTGTCGTGTGCAAAAGCAGCCTCATGGCAGCGAAGCTCATGCTAACTTAGCAGATGTCAACAATGGACCCACAATCCATAGTACAAAATCTTTAATTCGTTGTTGGCGAGTTTTTTGGGCTGATATCGTTTCAGGTTCACTTGGATCCAATGAAAAAGTATCAAAGTCAATGAAATAGCCAGATGCAGTTCGATCAAGTTTCGGTAATTCCGCAGGTTTTGTGGGAACTGTAGCATGTTGACGTAGATATCTGTTTTTGGTCGAATTGAAATTTGTCTTTCATTTGAGTTTTGATTTTGAACTTCAGTTTCAAGAGGAACGATTTCCATCGCATTGTTGCATAGTCCTTCATTCCGTGTAGGTGACTTCAAACGTGATAAGTCTTTCTGTTTGGACTTCTTATATAGTTTCGAGAGGAGGGTGTCTGTTACTCCGGAGTCCACACGGCCTACTGCTCAGTATCGGCCACATAGTGTGGTTTGATTAGGTCTATTGAGACAAATCTTTTCTCCTTTTTACCGGCAAGGGGCAGCAGAAGTACTGTTCTTGTTCCTTCAACTGCCAGGACAGGTACAGGCTTTCTGTATGATGGCCCAAATTCCTTTTTGTCCGCTATTTTCTCTCTGACCAGATCCTCAACTTTAGGGATCCAGACAGGTCTTGCCATGACAGACCTGACTTTCCCAGTGGTGGTCCTTTTCACCTGGACATTACCCTGTAGTGCCCTGGATTCATTTAGGTCCTGTAAAGCCAAACGTTTATGGATGTCAAAAGGTTTTTCATCCGCCACTGTGCCTTCAGAATCAAGATCAGGTACCCACATTCTCGTCCCAAATAGGACCTCATAAGGAGTGACACCCCCTAGAGAACTTCTTGGCTGATTATTTAATGCCCTTTGAACTCCATACAGATGTTTTACCCAACTTCCAACCCGAGCCTAATACTCTAGCTGTTAAAGACTGCTTGAAGTCCCTTTTTTTCCTCTCCACGACCGAATTTTCCTCGGGATGGTACGGAGAGGAGTACCGCAATGCTACACCCAAACCTCCCATGGCTTCCTTGTAAGCCCGAAAGCTAAACGCGGGGCCACGGTCAGAATGTAATGTGCCTATTGCGTATGTCCCTATGAAGACTCGCAAATCTTTTATAACAGTTCGAGCGTCAGCCGAGCGTTGGGGGCCACACCCATAGAAACCTAGAGCAGGAATCCACTGTAACCATAATATACTTGTAAGCCCCATCAGATTGTAAGGGGCCGCAGTGGTCCAAATAAACACACACGTGTGGTTTGTCTGATATTAGTAATGGTGTCTGCCCTGGACGTGTTACGGTGGAGCCTTTCATCTGCTGGCAGATGTCTCATTTCAGGACATAGTCCTTAGTCTGCTTTCTTAGTCCTGGCCACCAATAGCGTTGTTTCAGTAGAGAAACAGTCGCTGTAACTCCTGCATGTGCGGAGCCTAAACCCTTGTGTGCTGCTAGAATTAATCCTAACCTTCGATCCTATTTGGTATTACTCTAACCCCCACTCCAGGAATTTGAGCAAATGGAACATTGTTTGCATCTAACTTGTAGGAGTACTTGATTGGAAATCTTTTCGGTACTGCTGATTTATTGCGTGTAGCAATAATTGCAACCATAATCTCACCGCCTATTCTCGTTTTTGAACGAGTGATTGCAGCTACGGTAGCCGTGCGTATAGCCCCCTTTGCGGCTTCGTCACCCAATGAATTCCCTTCAACGTGAATGCCATCACGTTGATGACTCAGCGTATGTATCACGTGAGCCCTTGGTAGTTCATTTTTCAACTCCACTACCTGTTCCCATAGCGTTTTGTGCTTAATTGTGCCACCTTTTGCATCTTTAAACCCATTCTGTGTCCAGTGGTGTACATATTCATTGTATGACTGCACACAGTAAAAGGAATCACACACAATTAGTGTGGGGAATTCTCGATCCGTATTTACCAGTGCCAGTAATAGTGCTTTTAATTCTGCTAGCTGTGCCATGCAGTCTCCTAGAAACTGTGTTTTTGTACAACTCGGATGAAACTTTCCATCCTGCATGCATCCTTTAACTATAGCACAGGCGGCGCTGTATTGCTGTTTACTCCCTATGGCCGGTTGAGCAGAACCATCAGTGTAAATTATATATTCATACTGATCTATAGGCATTATTTCATTTGGTAGAGGATATTCTTGTTCGTATTGCAGGAATGCTTGTGTTTTTAAACTTGGGTCGTACCTGTATTCTACATCTGTTGCAGTAAGAGAATTAGCCCATTGTATCCATCTTGGATGTAAGGCTTTAGCGTTGGGAATGCTTGCCGTTGTTGCAGCTTCTAAGGCTGGAACTGGGGTATCGACAATTATACGCTTCCCCTGAGCCAGGGCTCTTTCTCTAACTGCAGCAGTCTGTACTGCTGTTAGAATTTTTTCAGTTGATGCAAAGAGCATCTCAGCGTTTGTGTACAAATGTGATTTGTATGCTATTGGTACTGTCTCACCTTCATTATATGTTAGGTAGGTGTATCCTGTTTGACCCGCAACTACACGGATCACTAGGTTGCGTACATTTACGCGGGTCTGTAAGTGTTTGAAAGCTATCATGTCAGCTTGTAGGGAACGAAGAGTATCTGTGTGTTCCTATGTCCACTGTCTAACTGTAAAGTCAGGTTTTATTAAATCGTAGAAAGGTTTTACTCTTTCCGCGTAATCCAAAATGTATGTTCTGCCAAATTTCAGGAATCCCAGGATTGATTGTAAGTTTTTTAATGATTTTGGAGGTTGGAGCAGCGCACACTTTTCTAAAAAGTTAGCTGCTAGGCTTTTCCCTTCACTTGAAAGCTCATATCCTAGAAAAAGGACATTAAGATGGGCTATTTTTGATTTTTTAAAGTTGAATTTGTAACCCTCAGAGGCGAATCCCAAAATTATGGTGCTCACCCTGGTCAAGTGTTCCTCCAGGTCATCATCCGTCAGATAAATATCATCCACGTAGGACAATGCCTCCACATCCAGATTTTGAAGTAATTCAGTTACCTTAGCCGAAAACAACCCCGGGCTGTTCTTATACCCCTGGGGGAGTCGACAAAATTGACGCTGTGACCCTAGCGCTGAGAAAGCTGTCAAATATCTGCTCTCAGGCGCTATATTTTGGCAAAAGAATCCATTTGAGATATCTAGTGTCGTTTTGTATTTTTTGCGCACAATGTTATTCATTAATGCGGCACTGTGTGCATTCTGTACTGCAAATGTTTTAGTGCAAGTATTTAAATGTCTGTAATCCAAAACTAGACAGTATGTATTGTCCGGTTTTGATATGGGAAACAAAGGGTTATTCATTTGAGAGGTGCAAGTTTCAATCACTCTATGGTATTCAAGTTGATCTAAGATCTCCCTGACCTGTTTTTTAGCTTCTTGCTTGTTGGATACTGCCTTTGTGCAGTTGCAGTATTTTTTTAATGGAATTATGTGGTGGGTTGAATCCTCATCCCATCCAACATGGTTTTTGTATAATGCCGGGGCTTGGGCTACCGCTCACTCCAGCGCATATGTATATTTTAGATATTTGGGAACATGGTCGGAGAATGCTGGTAATATTACCGTTTCTCCCCTAGGGCAATCCATGACGAATGCTGGCGGCCAATCTTGTTCAGCTAACAAAATGTCATAGCCAAACGTCAGGTTCTCCCAAAAGAGACCTCTAACTGGCCTACATTTGTCCCCCTCCATCTGAAGTGTTATTTCATATAATTTATGTGGGACACTTACCCTAGTATCAGGTGTTTCCACTGTGATATAATCATTCAAGTCCGCTGTCACCAGAAATTCCATCAGGTTCTGGCGAGCTATTGTTACTTTTGCCGCACTATCCAGCATCGTCAGAGCTCATTCCCCGTTCAGTAGTCGAGTCCTCAGAATTCTGGGCATGTCTGATCTTTAGACCTGCAACCTTCTTCTTTTTGAACTGTGGCTTTTGTTTTGGTTTATATTCTTTTTTGGAAGTATATTCTTGAGCGTGTTGCTTGTCTCTGGACTTTGTACGCTCTTCTTGTCTGTCTGACCGTCCTTCTCTCTCAGAGTTTTTCATTGAACCCTGAAAGGAACGAGAGGAACGTGTATCAGTATCCTGATACCTGTCAGGTTTCCTAATATTGTCCCTATTCCTAAGGTTATACCTCCTTTCGGAGGGCTCCTGTGGAGGAGATCTACCTCTAGATTGAGATCTGTCTTCTTTAACCTTTTGTTTTTTGTTATTGTCCCACTTCTTTTTTAGAAGAAGCAGGTGTCTGCTTGAAGGTCTCCTTCTCGGGTCTTCCCATCAGTAGACGTTTTAATGCTTTCCCACCCAAACTGTCTCTGCCTAATTCTGCATATGCAGTTTCAATTATTTTAGGTAGTTCGTGCTCCTGTTGTTAAGGACTGAACTCCCTTAGGCGTCGGCGGATAGCCACTGATGCTGCCTCCCCTTTAATATTTGCTAATATTATGGCTGATACCTGGGCATAATTACCTGCTAAGTTCAGAGCAGGCTCTGCTCCGTACTCATTTTGTATTTGTCTTAATACATCTGGTATTACTGCTAAGGACGGTATACCATGAGTTCTGGTATACATGGCAGCGAAAACTGTACCACACAAGGTACAATCCTCTATCTGTGGTGTTATCCCCATGGGCAAGCAGATTGTCAGCATTCTGTGTTTTTCATAAGCGCTGGTATTTGGGAAGACTGCTTCTAGCGGTGTAATTTTCTGAGCTATCCAGAATGGCATTTGTTCACGTTTTGCGGGCATTTTACCCATTACTGCGTGTAACGTTTGTGGTGTAATTTTAGTTGCTGTATTTTGTACTGAAGTTGTATTTGTTGTAACCGTTGCCGGCTGGACTGTAGGTGTCCTCATGACAAATTGCGTCATGTTTCTGTAAAGTTTTATAAATTTTTTGTGAAGTATGAGTAAGTCTCCTCCTGGCATTGTTTCGATGTCAGGATGTGGTGTGTCGGCTGCTAATATTGGCCATGTTGCTCCCTCGCTTCCGAGCGGACCGAGTCTTACTCTACTTCTTGTATGGGGTAGGGCGCCTTTAAACCAGTATAAATGTTCCTGGTACTTGAGCGGAACCCCAATGTCCTCATACGGACAATATTCCGTATGAGGACTGTAGAAATGTGTAGAAATTAAATGTTTTTGTTCTTGCATTTGCTGCTGGGAATGTAACCCACAAATAAAATACCTCTGTTCTGTATGATTCGTGTGCCTCGATCACGAAAGCTACTATGCCACCCCTAGGTGTTAAACCATGCGCAAGCAGTTTCAGAGTGACCGCATTTCTAACATTTTCTGCAATTTGAATTGCATCTGTATTTTCCTCATCTGCTGAGAGATTTAGATTTTGCACTACTCTATCCCCTTCCTCAGTCATTGTTTTAAAAAAAGAAGGAAGGAAGAGCTTTTCAAGGAAACTAAGATAAGGTGTTTTGCACAATTTTAAGAACTCTGTGTCCTTCAAGCTTGATTAACCAACAGCCAATAAATAGGATATTTTGCCTACTCAGTTGTGGCGGAGTTTTACCCACCCACTCCAGACGTCTCTGGTGTTTTCTGAATAGGGATTTCTGAGAAATAGCACGACTGAACTACTCCGAATCTACTGTTAAATAAGTACACAACCAACGTTGGGCGTCACGTCGTGTAGCTCCTATAAGAAATATACAGTATATGCACGTTTAGACAACATACACTGTAGGATTGGTGTCCGACTGTTTCCGGACACCCCCACCGGGTATGTTGGCCTCTTGTACCAACTAGCTCACAGTGCCACTAGAATCTCCTCTTACCAAGGAGAGAATAGTTCTTGGCAACCATCAAACATGACAACCCTGATCCCTCAGGACCGTGGAAACAATATACTACCTTTTGCTCAGTCACTCGTGCTTACTTAGTCTGTCTCAGAGAGATACACAGAATAAACAGGCTGGGCATTTTCAATAAGTATTTATTGAACAGTTGGTATTCTGGTATATAATAGATGAGCTGCAACAACCATTAGACATTATAAGATATAAATGATTAGCAGTACTATAAAGGTGAATAGATAGTATAGCTCTACCATCTTACAATGATCATGAATACATACAAGTATATAAAACCCATGCTAAAAGATACGTACTCCTATGATGCCTCCCTAACTAGATGTACCTAAGTGTACCTAGCATGAATGTAGGTGTTAAGCCAAGAATCCCTCTAGGATTTAGTCAACCCCATTACCTGAAGTGTGAGACTGTGGGACCCTGTCCTGGTCTCGAGTTGGAAACCCCGCGAGGGATGTTAGACCACTGCGAGCTGGAGTGTCTGCATGCAGGAACCTCAGCGTCTCTGGTCAGTGTGTCTGCCGGGAAGTCTCGGTCTCCTCTGTCTATCTTAGCAAGATGTGATGTCTATATACCCATAGGTCTCCGCAGGGGTACTACCTCGCTGTATTACTGTGTCGGCCTAAGGATGACGTTGGGCATGAACTTTATACATAGATTTTATATAGGAGATGGACATCCTGCTGTGCTTCCAAGAATCCTCATGCATAATGTATGAGATTTCGAACTAGGGAAAACCCGCGTTCTGAATGCAGTGTCGTATCTAGATAAAAGGTCAGTCCCTGTAAACCGTGACAAGTGTAATGTAGGGAAGAATATAGGTGAAGGGTAATGAAGTTAACAGTTAGATCTGTTCGCCACCACCGATAACACGCAATGGCAGCACCACTGTGGCATGAAGTTTCCAAGGCAGCTCTCACTCAGAGACGCTTTTTGTCTTGAGTCTATCTCCGGCCTCTCCGGTACGACTTCCGACCCATACCACTCCTGCCCAGAGTTCTCAAGAAGATCAGAAACGACTGGGCCCAAGTCATCCTTTTGGCTCTGTAGGAGGCTGGCTTAGTATATGGTGCACACTTATTGAAGTGAAGCACCTTGCACTAATACAGACAACCCTTATGGTGATTTAAGTGGTCTTAGACAACCATAGAAAGCTCTCTAAGTGGTAGCTGTGGAGAGCAGACATCAGGCTTAGCCCAGAAGGATTGTTAAGCAGCTTGTTTTACCAGAACTAATCGTGTAGTGTAGGTTAAACGAAAAAGAATCACACAGTGTAGTTATAAAAATTGTTATATCATACACACTCACTAACACATTGGTATATCTCCTACTCGGAGATATCAACACAATACACACGATATTTCATAGGTAGACAGCTAAGTAAGCACAAATACACAGTGGTCTCCGGGGCAGACTAAACTATATACTAAAGAAGTGGAATGCGAACTGCGTCCGAAGTCGGAAGTTGGTCTAGAAGGCTGTGTGCAGAGTGGAAACACAGCCACGTACTCAATGCAAGTCAATGGGAAAGTCGCGGTAGCAGTTTTTAAGAAGAAGGACCCTGCCCAGTGGACCCTGAAGCAACCCCATAGAAGACAGAAGGTTGGAGAGTCGCCCCACCCGTGGATACCCAAGGAACCAGGATACCTACATCAGGGAAGCCGGGTGCATAGGTGCAAAGTGATGTCGGAAACCGCCGTAGACCACAATGGAGGACTTCAGAAAAGATGCCGCTGGCAAAGAAGGTGAAATAGTCTGGTGGAATCCAAGGATGGATTCCTTGAAGAGAAGTACCTGCAAGCAGAGGGGACAGAGTCTATGCCACTCGGGAGTGACCAGGAGGCACGGAAGACCAATGACCACCGATGACAGAAGATGCAGGAGAGTTGACAATGACCTTGTTGCTGTAGCTGTGGGGACCAGGCGATGCTGTGGAAGACCAGGAGCCGTTCCCAAGCTGTCCCACGTCGGAAGTCGAGAACCAGGGGGGCGGTGTCCGGCGGGAGCACCAACAAGCCTTGGCAGCAGCAACAGACATGGTACACGAGAAAGGTGCAGCGTTGGGACCAACAAGGTCCAAGGGACTCATTAAGTGCAGGAGAGTCAGTGCAGGCCCAGAGCAAGCAGGGGAGCCCACTGAAGCCAAAGAAGACCCTCAAGAGGACCCACAGGACAAAGGCACAGGAGTCGCAAGAGGACCTCGAGCAACTCACCAAAGATGCAGGCCCACGGTGCAGAGGATGTGGTGAGGACGAAGGCCTTGGTAGGAAGAGAGGCTGGAGCTTCTTGTAGCCCGAAGATCTCTGGAGGAAGGACTCAACAAGCCTTGGCAACTGCAATTCAATGGGTTCTGTTTCAGCGGTTCCGACGAGGGATACTGGCCTCAAACTTGCAGAGAAGACAGTGCAGGCCTCGAGGGAGTTGCAGAACTACCACCTGTGTTGCTGAGCTTTTCGAAGTCCGTGGGACATCGGAAGCAGCAGACCGGTCAGCTTAGTTGCCATGCAGATGCAGGGGAGTTACTCGATCACTTCAAGAGAGATTCCTTCGGGTGTCTTTGATGCCCACAGGCCTGGAGAAGAACCTGGATAAAGCACAGGCACAGATGATGCAGAAGACTGGCAGGACAACAAGACCAGGAACAGCAGGAGCCTTCCTTGGTGCAGTCTCGGTTCCTAGGCGAAGTCCAACGAAGTCCAAAGTGCCCAGACGGGAGAAGTTGAATTGGTTTAGGATCTGAATCTTGTCCCACGATGAATCCAAAGAGCCACCGACAGGTAAGCCCTTAAGTACCCTAGGGAAAGGGCTGCGATGATTCAAGGATCCCTCCCAGAGAAGGGGCTGGACAGAGGGGAGGATACTCGCATGTCCTTTGTCCAGTTTCACACCAGAGCAGGAGCCAATGGCTCCCTGAACTGGTTTCAACTAGAGTATGCAAGGAGGACACCAAATGTGCTCTTCAAAGCAGTCTGGTGGTGCTGGCAAGCGCCCCCACCCCAGCACAATACACTAAGTCCTGTCTGGTAGGTGGTCACATCTCAGCAGCAGGAGGGCAGAATTGTGCCTGTGGTTGGCAGCGGCACTAGTTTGCTGTTAGACCCTGAAAGGCTGGTACCGGGAATGCACCCTAGTACATAAGATCCTGCATCCAACACTGGATTCGGTGTTGGGGTAGGATTCCAACATGTTTGATAGCAAACATGACCGGTTTCGGTGCAGCCAATATATAGTTAGAAATCTCGTAATTGATTTGATGTCCACTATATGTATAAAATGGCTGACTGCACTTACAAAGCCAGGAGAATCGACTCCTAGGTTTGTAGGTGTGTCCTGCTCATGCAGGGCACCCTTACACTTATAACCAAGCACCCTGCCTTCAGGATTAAAAGGCCTACCTTAGTGGTGACTTATAGCTTTTAAGTGCAGTGACCTCAGATATTAGGAAACTTATATCTGTTGTGAGTGGTGCTAGCTCCAGCTCACACAGGCTGCAATGGTAGGGGCATCCTACCTTCCTACAGAGAGGATCCGAGATAAGCCTGACAATTTTGACTCTAGCCGACGGCACCATGTATAGCAGTTTAATCAAGTGTAGCATTTTGTTACCCATTCTCAGTTTGTGCTGTATAGCAAACATGTACTCCTAGTCGAGCATGTCGAAAGCTTTTTACAAGTCTAACACTAGGCAGGTGGACTATGGCCACAGCGCCAGCGCTTCCTGTAGGAGCCTGTGCAGTTGGCTTATGTGGAGGGACGTAGAGCGATCAAGAATTAATCAATTTTGATCTGAATGAAATAGGTTTGGCATGGCGCTCATTAATCACATCGCTAGGATTTTCCTTAGAATTTTATAGTCACTGCCTAGCATCGCCAGTTACTGGTAGGACCTACATTCCAGTGGGTCTCAGCTCCGTGTTGACATAGTTCCACTCCGAAAGTGACTAATGGACACTCATCTAGGTGCAACCCATGCATGCTGACGTCGGTTTCTTTGGTAGTCTTGTCCGTGCCCTCATACGCAGAGCCCATCAGCAAGCTGGTGTGACCATTGAGCAAATCTCTACATTTGGACCATTTAAAATGGAAATAAAATCCATTCAACAGAACGAGGAGGATGGAAGGCAGTGAAGAATCTGCGGTTAGAGTATCCACCAGAAAGAGTATTACAGAAGGTAAGCGACTTATTCTTCTGATGGATACTTCTAATTGCAGATTCCTCACCCTGTAAACAGATACCAAAGCAATAGCTCCCCAGGTGGTGGGTCTGTGGAATGGCTCAGATCAAAAAGTCCTGCAGGTCTAAATGGGAGAAATGCCCATACCAACAGACTTGACTTTCAAGTCAATAAAGCTTTGTGAACATGGGTATGTAGCAGCCGGACAGATATCCAAGGCACACACTCCATCTGCTAGCTCAGTAATAGCAGCCTGGGCTTGAGTGGAATGAGCCCTCAATCATTCTGGTGGCTGCTTCTTAGCCAACGCGTAGTAGATTTAAATGCAGAGGACTATCCATCTATTGGTTGTTCTTTTCTGCACTACCCTTTGTTCCCGAGAAGCCCACAAAGAGTTGATTGTTCACCCAGAGGTCTCTGGTATGGATCAATGTAGAAACTGAGGGCTCTCTTGGGATCCAAACGATGGAGCTCTCCTCCTTTTTCTAGGGGTGAGGTGGGGCAAAGAAGGTCAGAAGGGTGATAGCCAGCTCAAGTCCTCAACACTAGTTTACATGGAATAAAGGTTGTATAAGGCAGCTAAACCAAAAGTGCCTGCAGCTCACTTACATGACAAGCTGAAAAAAAAGAAGACAATTTTTAGGATCAAAAGGTGTAGTGGGCAACTGTGCATTGGCTCAAAAGGGGTGCACATCAAAAAAGTGAGAACCAGATTCAAGTCCAACTGTGGCATCACAAAGGACTTCGGAGGGAACATATGTTGTAAACCTTTAAGACACCTCATCAGAACAGGTGATTTGAACAAAGAAGGCTGATCCGGCAATCGCAAAAAGCCAAAAGAGATGACAAGTTTAACAGCGTCCAGACTACAGTATATTCCTGCTATGCGCCTGCTTTGATGACTCACAGCTGCATAGACTTTTTGCTGTTGTGCGCCCTGATCCAATATGTAGTGTTTGTCTCTTTGTTATATTCCATATAGGTACCCTATATAGGCACAGGTAACACTGCAACCTTTCACCTATATCCTTCCCTACATTACATACACAACGGTTCATAGAGACTGACCTTTTACCTAGATACCACACTGCATTCAGAACGCGGGTTTTTCCCTGGTTCGAAACTCATACATTATGCATGAGGCTTCTTGGAAGCACAGCAGGACTCGCAGCAGGACTCGCATCTCCTGTATAATATCTATGTTAAAGTTCAAGCCCGACGTCATCCTTTGGTCGACACAGTAACACAGCAAGGTAGGACCCCTGGGGAGACCTGTGGGTATATATACATCATGTCTTGCTTAGACAGGGAGAGGAGACCGTGACTTCCCGGCTGACACACTGACCAGAGACGCTGAGGTTCCTGCATGCAGACGCTCCAGCTAGCAGTGGTCTAACATCCCTCCCGGGGTGTCCAACTCGAGACCAGGACAGGGTCCCACATTCTCTAACTCTCAGGTAATGGGGGTTGACTAGATCCTAGAGGGATTCTTGGCATAACACCTACACAGATGCTATGTACATTTAGGTACATCTAGTTAGGGAGACATCGTAGGAGTACGTACTTTTTAGGTTGCACCTTTTTATCATATGTTTTATGTACATGTTTATATTCATGATCTCTGCAAGATGGTAGAACTATACCATCCCTTTACTTTTGTAATATCGCTGACCATATATCTCTGCTACTGTCTAATGGTTGTTGCAGCTCATATATTCTACACTAGAATAACAACTGTTCAATAAATCCTTATTGAAACACCTAGACTGTTTATTCTGTGTATCTCTGAGACAAACTAAGTGAGCACGAGTGACTGAGCGAAAAGTAGTATATTGTTTCCACGATCCTGGGGGATCAGGGTTGTCATGTTCTGAGGTTGCCAGAAACTATTCTCTCCCCGATAAGAGGAGATTCTAGTGGCACTGTGAGCTAACTAATGCAAACAGGCTAACATATCCGGTGGGGGTGCTCGGAACCAGTCTGCCACCAAACCCACAGTTTGTTATCCAGAACGCGCAGGTCCTGTATAGGATATATAGGAACTACACGACATGGCGCCCAACGTTGGTTGGGTACTTATTTAACAGTAGAATCTGAGTAGTTCAGTCGTGCTATTCTCAGAGACCCCTACTCACAAAAACCAGAGACATCTGGAGTGGGTGGGCACAAACTCCGCCACAGCTGAGTAGGGGAAAAATCCTATTTATTAGCTGTTGGTTAATCAAGCTTGAAGGACACAGTGTTCCTAAAATTGTGCATTAAAACCTTTATCTTAGTTCCCTTGAACAAACTTCTTCTTTTCAAAAATGACTGAGACAAGAGATGACGTAAGAGTAAATCTACACCTCTGAGCCGGAGAAAAAGATGGGGACGCAATTCCGATTGCAGAAAAATTCAGACATACAATCACCCTGAAACTGTTAGAAAATGGTTTATCAGCTAGGGGTGGCTTAGTAGCTTTCGTGATTGAGGCACACGAATCAAACAAAACAGAGGTATTTTATTTGTGGGTTACATTCCCAGCAGCAGATGCAAGAACACAGACATTTCACTCTTACACAGAAGGAGATGCACCAATGAAATATGGTCCGTTTAATGACATAGAGATTCCACTCGCGTACCAGGAACATTTATACTGGTTTAAAGGCGCCCTACCTCACACAAGAAGAAGAGTAAGACTCAGCCCGCTCAGAGGAGAAGGGGCAACATGGCCGATATTAGTGGCCTACACACCACATCCTGACATTGACACAATGCCACCAGGAGACTTACTCATACAACATAAAGATTTAATTAAAATCTATAGAAACTTGACACAATTCGTCATGAGGACATTCACTGTCCAACCAGCAATTGTTACAACAAATGGAACTCATTCTCAGGGTACAGCAACTAAAATCACACCACAAACATTACACGTGGTAATGGGTAAAATGCCCACAAAACGTGAACAAATACCATTCTGGGTAGCTCAGAAAATAACGCAGCTAGAGGCAGTATTCCCGAATACTACCCCGTATGAAAAACCCAGAATGCTAACAATCTGCTTGCCCATGGGGATAACACCACAAGTAGAGGATTGTACCACTTGTGGTACAGTCTTTGCTGCCGTTTATACCAAAACTCATGGTATCCCATCATTAGCAGTAGTACCTGATATATTAAGACAAATACAGAACGAGTACTGAGCAGAACCTGCTCTGAACTTACGGATGAAGTTACTAGGTAACTATGCCCAGGTATCAGCCATAATACTAGCTAATATTAAAGGGGAAGCAGCATCAGTGGTTATCTGTCAATGCCTAATGGAGTTCAGTCCTTTAGAACAGGAACACAAACTACCCAAAATAATTGAAACTGCATATGCAGAATTAGGCAGAGAGAGTTTGGGTGGGAAAGCTTTAAAACCACAACTGATGGGCAGTCCTGAAAAGGACACTTCAAAGCAGACACCTGCTTCTTCTAAAAAGAAGTGGGATAATAAAAAACAACAAACATTCATAGGAAACAGATCTCAATCCCGAGGCAGATCTCCTGCACAGGAGCCCTCCGAAAAGAGGTACAACCTTAGGAATAGGGATAATATTAGGAAACCTGACAGGTATGAGGATACTGATACACGTTCCTCTCGTTCCTTTCAGGGTTCATCGAAAAATTCTGAGAGGGAAGAATGGTCAGAAAGACAAGAAGAGCGTACAAAGTCCAGAGACAAGCAGCACGCTCAGGAGTACACTTCTAAAAAAGAAGAAAAGCCAAAGCAAAAGCCACAGTTCAAAAAGAAGAAAGTTGCAGGTCTAAAAATCAGACATGCCCAGAATTCTGAGGACTGGACTACTGAACGGGGAATGGGCTCTGACGATGCTAGACAGTGCGGCAGAAGTAACAATAGCTCGCCAGAACCTGAAGGAAGTTCTGGTGACAGCGGACTTGAATGATTATATCACGGTGGAAACACCTGATACTAGAGTGAGTGTCCCACATA
Organism: Calotriton arnoldi; assembly: GCA_963921515.1. Taxonomy (NCBI): domain Eukaryota; kingdom Metazoa; phylum Chordata; class Amphibia; order Caudata; family Salamandridae; genus Calotriton; species Calotriton arnoldi. Next base: position 6,561,137 of record CAWUFW010000074.1, on the reverse strand, counting down.
AAGTATATGAAATAACGCTCCAAATGGAGGGGGACAAAAGTAGGAAAGTGAGAGGTCTCTTTTGGGAGAACCTAACGTTTGGCTATGACATTTTGTTAGCTGAACAAGATTGGCCGCCAGCATTTGTCAAGTATTGTCCTAGAGGAGAAACGGTAATTCTTCCGGCATTCTCAGACCATATTCCCAGGCATTTGCAACACACATATGCGCAGGAGTGGGCGGTAGCCCAAGCTCCAGCATTATATAAGAACCATGTTGGATGGGATGAAGATTCAACCCACCACATGATTCCTTTAAAAAATACTCCAACTGCACAGAGGCAGTATCCAATAAAGCAAGAAGCTAAAAAAACAGGTCAGGGAGATCTTAGATCAACTTGAATACCAAGGGGTGATTGAAACTTGCACCACTCAAATGAACAATCCTTTGTTTCCTGTCATGAAACCTGACAATACATATCGTCTAGTTTTAGATTACAGACATTTAAACACTTGCACTAAGACATTTGCAGTTCAGAATGCACAAGGTGCCGCATTAATGAATAACATTGTGCGGAAAAAATACAAAACACTTGATATCTCAAACGGATTTTTTTGCCAAAATATAGCGCCTGAAAGCAGATATTTAACAGCATTCTCAGCACTAGGGTCGCAACGGCAATTTCGGCGACTCCCCCAAGGGTATAAGAACAGCCCGGGGTTGTTTTCTGCCAGAGTAACCGAGTTACTTCAAAAATTGGATGAAGAGGCATTGTCCTATGTGGATGATATTTATCTGACGAACGATGACCTGGAGGAACACTTGAACAGAGCAAATACCATAATTTTGGGATTTGCATCTGAGGGCTACAAATTTAACTTTAAAAAATCAAAAATCGCCCACCTCAGTGTCCTGTTTTTAGGATACGAGCTTTCAAGTAAAGGAAAGAGCCTGGCAGCCAATTTTTTAGAAAAATGCGTGCTGCTCCAACCTCTGAAATCATTGAAAAATCTACAATCAATACTGGGATTCCTAAATTTTGGCCGAACATACATTTTGGATTACGCAGACAGAGTAAAACCTTTCTACGACTTAATTAAACCTGATTTCTCAGCCAGAAATTGGACACAGGAACACACAGATACACTACGTTCCTTACAAGCTGACATGATAGCTTCAAAACACTTGCAGACACGCGTAAACGTACGCAACCTGGTGATCGGTATAATTGCGGGTCAATCAGGATACACCTATCTAACATATAATGAGGGTGAAACAGTACCAATTGCATACAAGTCACATTTGTACACAAATGCTGAGATGCGCTTCGCATCCACTGAAAAGATTCTGACAGCGGTACAGACTGCTGTAGTGAGAGAATGAGCACTGGCTCAGGGGAAACGAATAATAGTAGTTACTCCAGTCCCAGCCTTAGAGGCTGCGACAAAAGCAAGCGTTCCTAACGCTAAAGCCTTACATCCAAGATGGATACAATGGGTTAATTCTCTCACTGCAACAGATGTAGAATACAGGAACGACCCAAATTTAAAGACACAAGCATTCCTGCAATACGAACAAGAATATCCTCTACTGAATGAAATAATGCCTCTGGATCAGTATGAATATATCATTTACACTGACGGATCTGCTCAACCGGCCATAGGAAGTAAGCAACAATATAGCGCAGCATGTGCAATCGTTAAAGATCGCATGCGGGATGGAAAGTTCCATCCGAGTTGCACTAAAACGCAATCTCTAGGAGACTGCACGGCACAGTTGGCAGAATTAAAAACACTTATACTGGCAGTTGTAAATACGGATTGAGAATTCCCCACACTAATTGTGTGCGATTCTTTTTACTGTGTGCAGTCTTAAAATGAATACTTGCAATACTGGGTTCAAAAAGGATTCAAAGACACAAAAGGTGGCACAATTAAGCATAAAATGCTATGGGAACAGGTAGTGAGGTTGAAATCCGAACTACCAATGACTCACGTGATACACACACTGAGTCATCAGCGTGATGGCGTTCACGTTGAAGGGAATTCATTGGCTGATGAAGCCGCAAAGGGGGCTGTACGTACGGCTTCCGTAGCTGCAATCAATCATTCTAAAACAAGAATAGACGGTGAGATTATGGTAGCTGTCATTGCTTCACGCAAGAACAGCACAGCATTACCAAAGAAGTTTCCACTCAAGTACTCCTACTAGTTAGATGCCAATAACATTCCATTTGCTCAGATTCCTGGAGTGGGGGATAGAGTAATTCCAAATATGGATCGTAGGTTACGTTTAATACTAGCAGCACACGAAGGGATAGGTTCTGCTCATGCAGGAGTTACGTCGACTGTTTCCTTGTTGAAACAACGCTATTGGTGGCCTGGATTAACAAAGCAGACTAAAGACTGTCTTGAAATGCGACATCTGTCAGCAGATGAAAGGTTCCACCGTAACACCTCCAGTGCAAATCCCATTATTAGACAGCATTAGATTGTCTGTTTGCATGCGTCCTGCTCGAGATTCCTATGGGTGTGGCCCCAGCGCTCGGCTGACGCTCGAACTGTTATAAAAGATTTGCGAGTCTTCATAGGGACATAAGCAATTGGCACACTACATTCTGACCAGGGCCCTGCGTTTAGCTCTCGGGCTTACAAGGAGACAATGGGAAGTTTGGGTGTGGCATTGTGGTACTCTTCTCCGTACCATCCCGAGGGAAATTCGATCGTGGAGAGAAAAAACCGAGACTTAAAGCAATCTTTAACAGCTAGAGTATTAGGCACGGGTGAAAGTTGGGTAAAACATCTTTATGGGGTCCAGCGGGCCCTTAACAATATGCCAAGAAGTTCTCTAGGGGGTGTCACTCCATATGAGGTCCTATTTGGGACAAGAATGTGGGTACCTGATCTTGATTGTGAAGGCGCAGTGGCGGATGAAAAGCCTTTTGACATCCATGATCGTTTGGCTGTTTTACAGGAACTAAATGAATCCAGGACAAAACAAAGTAACGTCCACCTGAAACAGACCACCACTGGGGAAGTCAAATCAGTCATGGCAAGACCTGTCTGGATCCCAAAAGTCGGGGATCTGGTCAGAGAGAAGATAGTGGACAAGAAAGAATTTGGGCCATCCTACAGAAAGCCTGTACCGGTCCTAGCAGTTGAAGGAACAAGAACTGTACTTCTACCGCCTCTTGCCGGAAAAAAGGAGAAAAGATTTGTCTCAATTAACTTAATCAAACCACACTATGTGGCCGATACTAAGCAGTAGGCCACGTGGTCTCCAAAGTAGCAGATGCCCTCCTCTCGCTACAATCCAAGAAGTTCAAATGGAAAGACTCATCACGTTCGAAGAGTCGCCTGTACGGAATGATGGACAATGCAACAATGCTATGGAACTCGTTCATCTTGAACCTGAAGTTCGACTTCAAAATTAAACTCAAAATAACGCACAAGTTGCTATTCGACCAAATACAGACGTCTACGTCAACGTGCCTTGACAAGAGCAAAGTACGATTTCAACAAATCCTGACGCAATTCCAACAATTGATCGAATTGCTTCTGGCTACTTCATAAACTTTGATACGTTTTCTTTGGATCCAAGTGAACCTGAAAAGACGCTAGCCCAAAAATCACGCAAGCAGCAAGTTAAAGACTTTATGAACTTTCTTAGAAAGACTTACCTGGTATCACCATGGGTAGAACTATGGGTAATTTCCGGGATTCTTTTCTTTCTTTTCTTGTTAGGCTTAGTTATAGTTTTTAACATGCTTATTAGTGGACAATACATTCGGCAAAGCTCTGCTGCCCAAGAAGTGAACTTAATGTTAAAACCACATTAATCATCTCATCGAGAACAAAGAGACTTGTCGTCAGTGAACATTACAGCAGTTCCTATACCTGATGGTATAGTGTGGGACAAGGTTGATTTCGATCAAAAATGAATCTGCGTAGGTATCAGGGGAAAATGGCGGCCGCTAGTTAGAGCGGTCGTGGGCTCTCGCTCCATTCTGGCAGAATAATCGTAATGTGCGGTACCTAGATGTGAAGTCGGGTGAGATTTTGCAGCGGCGTCAGGGACGGCTTTCCCGTTCTACTTTTCTCGGTTGTTTTCCCGCGTTTTTTCGGCGTGTTTCCTGTGGTGACTCGGAGAGTGACGGTGGCGGCCGGAGTGGAGGAGAAGCTGCAGAGGAGCCTCAGGACGGTAGCGGCAGCGCGGATTGCGCGTGGCAGGCGCACCGCGGCTAGGGTCGGCTTCCTGGGCAGCGGGAGTCGAGTGACTGACTTCGCGTCTCCCTGCGTGCAAGTCCTGACGGCTCCTGGTGTTTCAGCGCAGACTCTTCCTGAAACGGGGGTTAAGTCTCAGTTGGGTCGTTTCAAAGCGGAAACTGGCTGGCTTCAAAGTAGTGAGTCGGAGAACGCTGGATATTGTCTATGGCACTCGCCAATGACCCCGGTAAGGAGGAGAAGGGGGGACTGGGGGCCTAAATTGAATGTGGAGAGGGGCACTATATGCGAGGAGCAGCAAGCCAGTGGAGATCCTGCTGAGATATACACGGGTGCAAATCAGTTAAACAGATACACCCTTAGAAGCAGGGACATCTGGGGCAAAAGTCTGTCCCCATCTGAGGCTCATAACAAAGAAACCGCCCTACCTACGGTGCAAATTAACCCTCAAAAAACCTCTAGAGCCCCACATAACAAAAAGGCGCTGACAGAGCAGACCCCCTCAATTAAGGGGAAAAGAAAGCAAATCAAAACTAAACCAATCAATATTCGAGTTACCCCATCACTCCGCTCTTATTTCAAGGTTCAAGCCCAAACCTCTCTATCTATTCAATCCACCCAGCCTGCCCAAGTCTTTCAGGATAGCCAGTCAAGCTCTGAATCTACCCCTACGGTGACCCTGAGCAACGGCAGCAGTATTGATTCTTTACAACTGACCTCTTCTGAGCTGCCCAAGATAACAAACACCGGAGGAGTAGGAACAGATATGGATCCTGTGCTTCTTGAAAACAGATTTGCCCCCTTGGCGCCCTCAGTTGAGATAGAAATTGACAATGCTGAAAACATTTGCCAAAATTCTAGCCCTGAGACTCGGGAATCGGTTTAGCCAACAGAGAAATGAGCTAAGGGATGAGCTAAGGATATCAACTACAGACCACAACTTAGAGGCCCAGTCTTCTACAGAGGGTCTTTTAATTACCCTACTCGCCGAAAATAGAGAAAAATTTGCAGTTTCGGAAAGTAACCAAATGAAAATTCAAGCAGTTTGTGAAACGCTGGAAATAAAAATGAATGATATAACGGAGAGAGTCGGAGCTATGGAAACAGCCTTGGGAGACCTCACGAAACAAGTAGAAAAAAATTCATCTGAAATTACGAGATTAAAAGATAGCGACAAAGAACTGAGGGACAAACTAGAAAGTTTAGAAAACAACGCAAGAAGGAATAATATTAGATCCTGAACGTCCCAGGAGAGGTCGCGGGAGGAGACATAAGGTCCTTCATTATTAATCTTCTCAGAGAACTACATCCTGACATAGAAAGACAGACCCTGGAGGACGATATACAGAGAGTTCATCGTGACCCATACTCCAAAGACCTGGGGGGAAAAACCCGAGAAGGATCCTAGTTAACTTTAAAACTTACTTAATAAAGGAAAAGATCCTTGCCGGGGGCCTAAAAGCAGGAGTGTATAATAAAGGGGACTGGTCTTTCCGTGTTAGATCAGACATATCTCGCATCACACAGGACAAACAGTGGGAATTAGGGAAATTTATCCAAGAACTAAGAGGTTTGGGTGCCACAGCAAACCTACGATTCCCCTCCTCTTTAAAGGTGATGTGGAACAACAAAATGTTCAATTTCAAGGATCCCTCTGAAGTTAACTCCCTGATTCCTCAGATTAAAAGCACATCCAAATGAGAAATGTTAAAATCCTGCCTAGATGGAGACAGAGCCCGAATCCAGAGGTATCCTAGGTATACCTCTAGTATTGAGGGAGGGTTCCCCGGGGTGGGGTATGGATAGGAAGGATGGGGGGGGGGGAGGGGTTGGGTCACAAATAAAAATAAAAATAAAAAATTAAAGATTTTTTGTTCTTGCACGGGGTGGGGGAGCATGTGGGAAAAAAGAAAAAATTGTCCTCATTTATAAATAACAACCAAATATCTCAAATCGGCCCGGATAAGCGTGTCACTTTTTTAACTGTAGGCAGCATATATAGATTCCTTTCTCTTAACATTCACTTCTCCTATGATAGACGTAGGTAGGATAGAGAAAGCAAAATGTTTGAAAATTATGTCATGGAACGTAAACAGTCTTAGGGTCCCCTCTAGAAGAAAGAAAATTCTAGAATATCTAAGACTCTCTGATAGCGATGTGTTCTTCATCCAAGAATCGCATTTGCTTAAGGAGGAATGGATACTGATCTTAAAAAATCAAAAATGGGTAGAACACTGTATTTGCACAACCCAAACGTGCACAATAAATGGGGTGGCTCTTGTGTTCAAAAAAACTATCCAAGTTATACTTGGGGATTGCACTGTTGATCCTTTAGGGAGGTGGGCAATTGCCAGGGCCAAAATCAACGGCTCCTGGCTGACTTTCGTGGGGTATTATGAACCAAATTTAGATGATCCAGCTCCATTATACACTTTACTCCTTCAATTAATTAACATAAATGACCCTATTATATTTGGTGGTGATTTTAATTTGGTTTTGGACCCCAGTCAAGATTCAACTTCAAGTAGAGCAGTGGCAACGGCACAAAATATGAGAGCAGCCTTAAAACAGTTGATGTCAGATATGGGGCTTTTAGATATTTGGAGAGAGATATAAGACAGGGACAGCCGGGGGGAATTTTAACTTTCACAACAAGAAGTGCGGCCATCGTTCCAGGATCGATTTTTTTCTGGTCGATGCTGCTACATGTAAAAACACCATTAAGGTTAGCCATGTCCCGGAACATCTGTCTGACCACTCTGCTGTGGTCCTGGAAATTGCCATCGCAAAGAGACCGTCCTCTCGTAGGTGGACCCTAAATCGCTCACTACTCTTGGAAACTACAGTAATTGAAAAATTAAAAACAGCAAGCAACGAGTTTTTTTAATTTAATCTCAACTCAGCATCCTTTTACGTGGTATGGGACTCGTATAAGGCATTCCTAAGAGGTATTTTAACAACTCTCTCTATTGCCCAAACCAAGAGAACGAGGGATGAAATTAGAATTTTAGAAGCCGAAGTACACACCTATCAGGAGAAGCTAGAAAAAACTCCTGGTAATTTGAATATTGTACGAAATTTAACGGCAGCGAAACATAAGCTCGCGGATTACCTAGAAGTAATAATCAAAAGAAAATGGGAAGCCAGTAGGTTGTCTCACCACGAATACGGGGAGGGGTGCGGCAAACTCCTTGCGTGGAAAACAAAAGCTGACCAGTCTAGAAATTGGATAAAGGATCTTCGATGCTCAAACACTGGTAATATTATTGCTGATGATTCTGGGATTGAAGATGCCTTTGTTCAATTCTTTCAAAACCTTTATACAGAAGAGATGGTATTAAACGAAGATTATATGGATGATTTCCTTTCAGATCTAGATCTTCCCTCTCTCCAGAGCAATGAAAAAATCCATCTAAATCGCCTCATAACTTTGGAGGAAGTTGTTCAAACCATTAGCACTCTAAAAAGGGGAAAGCTGTTCCAAACGAGATTTATGTTATTTTAAAGGAAGAGCGTGCCCCATTTCTCCTTCAACTGTTTAATTCGGCTTTCATAGATGGTCAAGACCTCCCCTTGTCATGGGAAGAAGCTACTATAACTATTCTACTGATGCCAAACAAGAACCCGAGATCCTGTGAATCTTACAGGCCTATTTCACTCTTAAATAGTGATCATAAATTATACACTCAGATCATGACTAAACGCCTGGATAAGGTAATAGGACCACTAATACACCCAGACCAGAAAGGTTTTATGAAAGGGAGGCAGCTTTTGAATTAACGCATGACCTAATCGGGGCAATAGACATGGCGCAAACATATAAGATCCCACTAGCAGTAATGACTTTTGACGCTGCAAAAGCATTCGACCGAGTCAGTTGGCCTTTCCTATTTAAAATGATTCAGCGTCTTAATCTAGGGGAAACCTTTTTAACAGCAGTTAAAGCCATTTATAAAAATCCATCTGCTAAAATCCTCGTTAATGGTAATCTTACAAGATCAATAAAAATAGGCAGGGGGACTAGACAGGGCTCTCCCCTCTCCTTTTCAATATTTATATTGAACCTCTTGCATGTAAATTAAGAGCTTGCTGGAACATCATTCCTTTCAGTTGCAATGGTTGGGAAAAGAAAATCGGACTATATGCCGATGATCTTATGATCCTAACAGGAGACCTAGAGTAATCACTTCCGGCGATATGGGATCAGTTGGAGAGCTTTGGGAGGGCGTCCGGATATTTGATTAACCAACAAAAAACAGAGCTGATGAAATGGAATATCCATTATAGGAGTGACCTCACAAAGAGGGAACTCAGATATCTAGGCTTTCAAATAGTCCATAACATTGACAAGATAGCTCAGGTCAATTTCGAAAAAGTAACAAAGACGGTTAATTTACAGTTGCAATCATGGGGTGCTCTTCCACTCTCTTTTCTGGGTAAATCGAATCTCCTAAAAATGTCAATTCTCCCTAAATTCACTTTTCTGTTTAATACTATTCCGTTAGAGTTCCCGAAGATTTGGTTCAAGAAGGTACAAGGGGCTTTTTCTAGTTTCATTTGGGGAAATAAAAGTCCAAGAATAGCCCTAAAGAAATTTAGAAGAAAGAAAGCTCACGGAGGCATCGCTACTCCAGATTTATACTTGTATTATTGTGCCTTCCATTTAAAGAACTTTCGGCAATTATTGATGGATAGCTTAATTTTCTCTCCGCTTTTTAAGGCTCTTACAGTCAGCTTCTCTCACCAGGCAGGGTTTTTCCTCTTAAAATTTGGCCATCCAAAATTCTTTAAGAAGGTGAGACTGAAGATTCTTGTGGCAGCAGTCAAGCTCTGGTCTCAGGTGAGACGACTCTTAAAAATCCCCTATCATAGTGATGCAGCACCGATCTGGGACTCTCCAGGCACTCCGGCTTGTTTGGAGGATGCCCTCGCCATTCCGCTTCGATCTTGTGGTATTCGTACATGGGGGCAACTTATTGTGGACTCCGAATTAATTTCATGGCATCACTTCTCTGCGATTTGCGAGCACTTAGTCTCGAAATTTAAGTATTATCAATTGTTAAGCTGGGTAAAATCTCTAGGAAAGGAGCTAGAAGGGAAAGCAGACATGGTGTCAAAGATCTGTACATGCCATACACCGCGGAAAGAAGTTGCAGAGTGGTATTGGCTGTTAGTTCAAAGTGGAGAAGTCACGCAAGCCTCATTTACAGAGATTTGGAAGAGGGACCTGCCGGATGAAGATCTTGAAAAATTAGGGCAAGTATCTATGTCTCTTTTATGGTCAAGCTACCTATACCCTCTGTAATTTGTGGGGTGTTACCAGGGGATTTAGCTAATCAAACCTTAACAAAAAATCACAAAGCTCTTTTCTTTGCACTGATCCTTCTTGCTCGGAGGGAATTATGCACTAAGTGGATTCTTCCCTGTTCCCCTACGGAAGAGGAATGGATTTACTCCATTCAGAGGGTATCCCTATTAGATCGCTCAGGTAAACAGGTCAGGAAAACCAAATATTGGGAAATCTGGGATGATTGGGTTAAGAATTCCATTCCAAATGTACCTCACTGAGTATTACTTATATAAACTGCACATCTTGTTCCCTTCACCTTTTTTGGGGTTTTTTTGGATTAGAGGTTTCTTTTTCTTTTCACTTTTTACTTTTTCTTTTTATTATCTTAGGATATATTCCTTTATCTGTTTGTGTTTTACGGTCCAATGATTAAGAATATGCTAAAGAGGCTGCTTTTGTGGCTGGGCCGCTGTTATTTTAAAAAGCACCTGTTTAAAGAAAAATTTAAGATTAGGTGTCATTCTCCAACCAAGAGGCTAAATTGTCGACCCGGAGATAAATTTTATCTCTCTCTCCCCCTTGTGTAGTGACCGGGGATAAACAACATCTTGCTATTGGATTGGTTTATGCACTTTTTCTTTGAATATAAAGCATAATTTGGATAAATGAGGACTAAAAAAAAAAGGTTGATTTCGATATATTTGGCCCGACGGAAATTTTAAAAATTCTACATTTATTTAAAATATCATTAAGTGATATCATTACCTCAAGTACATTTTCCGAAGATTGGGATTTTGAAACTGTTAATAACATGTTGTCTGATTTGGAAAAATCTGCTGCGTTTTACAATATTGACACATTGAAAAGCACATCAGACTATGAATCAATGTATTGTTATCAGCATTATGGTCATCATTTTTTGCATAAATCTGTTAATCCTAGGAATGTGTTCACATACCACCAGTGGGAACATTGTCCAACACCGCCAAAAGGCAGTTCAAAAACATTTGCACAGAAGTTTCCATATTTTTTAGGGTTTAATATGTCTGACCCAGCCTCATATTATTATAAGGTTGCACCAACATCAGCACAGAAAAATATGTTGACAAACACCAAACAGATTTACTCTGCATCCTTTATTGCCCAGTTGCCTGAACAAGGTTACGACTTATGGAAAGACACCATAGACTTAAAATCAGTCTGGGGTACTAGAGAATGGCAGGTGCAGGGGACAGAAGCTTTGTTTAGAGCATGCCTCATCCCTCAACAAATTATGTTTTTGAACGAGACAGTGCTACAGACGTCTTGCCTTGGACTAGCCAAGAACAAAGACTTGAACACACCTCGAGTGCCGACTCCATCAAACACCCAGGGAAACGAAACATCACAAACAGGGATTACATTAGATGACATCATACAATACAATAGATCAGACCCCGATTGGAAGAATTGGTTGATTTGGCCCACAGACACCAATGGTTGTCAGGAAAGATTCATGGGTAAAACCGAAGGGTTCACAATCCATAGGCCAGATCCGCGCTATGTACAGAGACAACATACAGGGGTAGTGACGTCATACAGTGTTGAGAAGTTGTGCCTTAATTGGTTAGAAACCTCAACACTCACAGAAGTGAAACAACACTTATCCTTACTCACAAAAGACATGGATCTTAGGGATTTTTTACTAGGTCCCAGGAAACCACGCCAAAAATGTTTCATATATGCTGGCATTTATGCTGCCTACAAGAAAATTGGAAAATATCCCAACAAGAGGCCGCAGAAAGAATACGGGAAATAGACTGAATTAACTTAGAGAAATCTCTAGCAGTGGTAGACAATGGGTTAACCACATTGACCTCCAGGATATATTCCTTGGGCAACATTGTATCTTCTGCGATAGACATTCTAGAACAAGATTTGGCCATATTACAACACGGGCAATCTCAGTTACGTTCTATTATGTTATTGAGCTGGACACTGCAATCTTTGCGTGCAGGCTATGTGCCTTGGCGTTTCATCAACAGTACGTCTCTGTTTTCTGAATACAATCTAACAGATAAACAGATAGAAATGGCACAAAGGGGAGCAAAATATACAATGCTGCGTATCGAAAAACTGGATAGATTACCATTCACAGTGGCAGAATCACCGCACACAGAATGGCTAATCCATGGCCACATAACTCTACCAGTCACTACTTTTCAGTTTCAATATTGCCTTGAACAAAAGCAGGAAGGCAAATATGAAAAAATGGGTAAGGAGTACATTAAGGAATCTTGGGAATTGCCATACAGATTTCGATGCCGGAGTGGGGATCGAGAAGTGTTTCTCAGTGGTACAAACTGTGAGAGCGCTTTAAGTGGATCGCTCATATGTCAGGACATTCTACTGCACGGGGCATGTAATGGTTCTGTGGCGAACTTGTCCTGTCATCTGAGGGGTGCCCCAGCTGGAGTGATTACTCCAGCATTTGGGATACTTTCTAATGGGAGTTACTTGATGCTGAACAGTCAAGGCTGCTGTGGAATGCTCCCGGGCATCGCATATCTGGTAACCGTGAGCGCCAGGGTTACTTGTTGTATGCAAGTATTGTTTCCACCGACACATACAGTCAGGGAGGCGTTGTTATGGCCTTCACTGAATGTTTCTTTAATACGGTTTGATACTCTAGGCAGAATGAAAGCCATGCTTTTACAGAAGTCTGTGCCCTTAACCTCCGCTCGAGAGACTTTTGAACTCGAGATCGCAAGGTCTTCAGCTGAGATACAGGCTCTTATTAATACAAACTGCCCTTTCCATTTCGTAGAAATGGTGAATCGTATCTTTAACATGTCTGATATGACTGGCATTGTCCACCTATTTAAGACCATAGGTTCTGGACTTCTAAGCACCTTTCAGACGGTACTTGGAGTTATACCAAACTTCATACACTCCGTATTCGGAAGCATCTTTGGAGGACTTCCGCTAATCCTGTTTCTAATCGCAGGTATCCTGATTGTCTTCTATCTGCTACGTAATGGACGTCCCCGTCACCAAGGAGATGGAAAAAGTGCTCCTGGAGCGGAAATACCGTGACCGAATGGTACAACATCTAGGCACGCCTCGCCTGAGAGAACTAAGTGCATCTTGGTTCTTGACATTTTGACCAGTCTGGATGGACTGCATTTTACCTGTCCTCCGATGCCTGTTTTGCGGAGAAGAATGCGTGTTAGACCTTTGTTTGACACTCCCATCATGTGCGCAACCGGACATAAATGCTCTACTGGAACTGATAACGGCCCATGTTCTGCAATGTCCTCAGCGTATTCCTATGTTGATGGCGGCATTCCTCGAGCCACCGCAGGTAGTATCTCCACCTGTTGCTATGGACACCGGCTCCTCCACTGACACCCAGGCTATGGACGGCGCACAGGCTGCCCCAGCACCGGCTGTGGACAGCGTGGAACATCATCTGTGCTCTATTGACGTACTCTGCGAGGTGTTACAGGGGCCGTCTACTGCGGGAGCAAGCAACGAAAATGTTGCGTCTACCAGCCAGGACACATAAACAATTGACTCATTTTGGCTCGTCATGTGCTGGAAGAAATTCGCCCTTTTTTATAACAATCTCAATGTGGAACTGAGACAAAATTGACATTTCTTTTTCATTTATTTGGGCATGAATGGCTTTCTAATGCTTATAGTGGTTCGGACTATATCAACTGACACTTTTAGAGCTAGGGCCTGCAACAAATTTTCTGTTTTAAAATGTTTTTAGACATTTTTTAAACATTTTTAGCTAAAGAAATGTTTTTAACCCTTGGTGCGTACCAATGTCTAGTTAGAACGGTAGTACACTTATAGGTTACATATGTCGTCCAGTCGGAAGAGGAGTGGGTGTTATATTCCATATAGGTACCCTATATAGGCACAGGTAACACTGCAACCTTTCACCTATATCCTTCCCTACATTACATACATAACGGTTCATAGGGACTGACCTTTTACCTAGATACGACACAGCAATCAGAACGCGGGTTTTTCCCTGGTTCGAAACTCATACATTATGCATGAGGCTTCTTGGAAGCACAACAGGACTCACAGCAGGATGAACATCTCCTGTATAATATCTATGTTAAAGTTCAAGCCCGACATCATCCTTTAGGCCGACACAGTAACACAGCAAGGTAGGACCCCTAGGGAGACCTGTGGGTATATATACATCATGTCTTGCTTAGACAGGGAGAGGAGACCGTGACTTCCCGGCTGACACACTGACCAGAGACGCTGAGGTTCCTGCATGCAGACGCTCCAGCTAGCAGTGGTCTAACATCCCTCGCGGGGGTGTCCAACTCGAGACCAGGACGGGGTCCCACATTCTCTAACTCCCGGGCCGGCGGTGGCGATCATTCCGCCAACACATTGAGATTTACCCACCGCCATATTAGGATGGCGGTGGGTATCGCGGCGGATGCAAAGTCCGTCCGCCGCTTTTCCGCCGGTGGCAATCGCACCGATTGCCTGGCGGACGTAAAAGGGCCACTAATATGGTGGCGGTGCCTAGCAGGCACCGTCCGCCATATTAGGATGTGTTTGTGTAGAGGCCTTTCCATGGCGGCGATGCCGCCATGGAAAGGCTGGCGGGGATTGGGTTTGGGGGCCTCTTGCGGGCCCCCCTTGTGGGGGGGGGTCGCTGCACTGGGGGTACGCATTTCCATGCACCAAGTGGCAGGCACCCCCCGCAATGTTAAAGGCCCAGGATGCGCCCGCCTGTATGGCGGGCGCATCCTAATCGCAGTGGTGGGACCGCCGCATGTCTGGCGGGCGGTCCCAATCACCGCTACGGTGGCGGGCGGACCAAGTCCGCCCGCCATCGTAATCAGCCCCTAAGTGAGCATGAGTGACTGAGCCAAAAGTAGTATATTGTTTCCACGATCCCGGGGGATCAGGGTTGTCATGTTCTGAGGTTGCCAGAAACTATTCTCTCCCCGATAAGAGGAGATTCTAGTGGCACTGTGAGCTAGCTAATGCAAACAGGCTAACGTATCCGGTGGGGGTGCTCGGAACCAGTCTGCCACCAAACCCACAGTTTATGTTATCCAGAACGCGCAGGTCCTGTATAGGATATATAGGAACTACACAACATCTTATCTGGCGCGATATCTATCAAAGAATTCATCCCTTGCTGGACTACTTCCAAATGAGTAGGGAGGCCCCTAAGATGCCTATGTAGATAATGCGGGTGGGGACCCTGTCAGACCCAGTGTTTGCAGCCACAGTAACTGAAGTCCTTGATCACTTTTTTGATGAGAACTAGGTTAGTGCATCGGTGAGGGCTGTTGAATGGGATGAAAGTTGTTATGCGTGGTGAATGCCTGAAAGTTTCATAAGGGGTGCGGAAGCGACTATCCAGATCCTTGGACGCTCTAGAAAGTCAACTTCATATCCTGGAGAAAAATGTGATTGAGCAGCCCCTGCGTTTGCCAGCATGGACAGAGTGTAAGCGAGAATTGCTAGAAACAGGGGACAGACTCGATAAGTGTGCCTGCTCTACTTATACACAGTGCCTCCATATGGAGAGGGACAAGGCCAATAGAATGCTTGCCATGCTCCTCCGAAGCAAAACTCGTTACCCGCCTATCGTGGGGATTCGAGATTCATGGGGTAAGATGGTGCACTCACAGCCCGACATTACAGGCCTTTGCAGTACATTTGCAAATGATTTACACTGTGCCGCCTGATGGCATGTCACTAGTGGGGGTGGCCTACCTTGCTGACCTGCAGATGGCTTCCCTGTTAGGAGAAGAGAGGGATAACCTAGACGCCCTCATAACAAGGGAGGAAATATTGTTAGCAAAAGGGCACTGAAGACTGTTAAAGCCCCGGGGGTGACGGCTTGCCAGCTGAATTTTAAAAATGCAGGGCGGGGGGATGGCTGAGCACTTGCTGGAGGTTTCCAATGAGGTATATGAAGGGACTGCTCCCTGCCTCAGTGAGAGAGGCAATTATAGTCATGATCCCTAAACCAGACAAGGATGTTACATTGGTGTCGTCCTACCGCCCCCTGTCGATGCTTAATGTTGACGTGAAAATTCTTGGCAAAGTATTGGTAACCCGATTGATATAAACACCTTCCACGGTTGGTCCACGAAGACCACAATGGAGTCATACCGCATAGAAATACTCTTTGCAACTTGAGGAGACTGTCGGTGGAGGAAGATCAGTATGTACAAAAGAGTAGAGAAGCAACTTCAAAGAGAAAACATGACACAGCACATTGCTGTATTTATACCAAAAAACTTATTCGAGAGGTCTTTTCTTTGCTTGTGTTGATTCTTTTATTCAACATCTTCTTAAATGTAAAAGACCGTTCAGCACAGCCAACGCGTTTCGCCCAACATTTGGGCTTCTTCAGGGCTGTAAGCATGACAAACACAACTGTCATTACTATTAAATACACACATGTAAATTACAAACAAACACACATATAAATACAAACAATGTAGTACAAAATCTAAAATCTAGGCATCAGGTTGATTTTAAAGTTTACAAAACGAAAGAGGAAGACATACTATAGTGGTGGAACAATTATTACACATAAATACAATTTAAGCATTATCACCAGTTAAATTTTGCATCTCATGCTGTACATTTCCTATGTTCCAAGACTCCGACTGAAAACCACATCATGCCTCCATTTGTATCCTCAATATCACCATTTTATACAAATAGAAACATGTCACCCGTAATTCTTTTAGAATCAAATCTCTTTTTTATTGACAATTAAAGCAGAGAAACAATTACACAGCATGCCGCCTACAACCACAGCCGGGCCGGCTGCGAAGACTGTCTCGGTGCATCATGTACAGGTGATATTATAGCGAACTGTCTAGCTACCCTTACTCAGTGAGTGATGTGTGGGGCGTTCTTGTAAAGGAATATCTACCATCAAGAGGCATGCATTGACAGCACCTTCGAAGTGGTGGCTCACTTTGGGAATGGTAATTACACAGCATGTCACCTACAACCTGCAATGGGCCGTCCACGTCTCAGGGTAGGGTGCGTAACACTGACATATACCGCATATATGCATCTTACTGTTCAGAACCAGGGACCAGCTCGGACTCTCTTTCGAACAGTGCTATTATTTACCAGAACTGCAGGTGCAGCCACGTTAATGTGTGTAAAACAAAAGAACATCAAAATACAACTAAAAAGTAAATT
Source organism: Calotriton arnoldi (assembly GCA_963921515.1). NCBI lineage: Eukaryota > Metazoa > Chordata > Amphibia > Caudata > Salamandridae > Calotriton > Calotriton arnoldi. The sequence continues at coordinate 6,544,442 of CAWUFW010000074.1, read as the reverse complement.
GGAATAAACACCCACCCCATCAACCCCACCACCCCACCCTACCCCCTTCCGTATGAACCACCTATTGTTAGAGAAAATGTGCACGCTCTGGGAATATGTTATAAGTCCGGGTCATGCCGCGAAACTGCCACCGCCTTGTCCTCGTCAGAAGTATCTGGAAGTAACTGCAAAATACGTAGGTAATTAGGACACGTCAACTCCCTGAACTCAGAGGAGAGGATAGTGATAAAAGGGGCCCAGGTTTTAGTGTATGCGGAGGGATCTGCATCAGTCACCATCGCCGATGACACCCAGCTCATCCTCTCCCTCACCGAGGACCCCACCAACACCAGACTTAACTTCCAGGAAGGAATGAAGGATGTTGCAGCCTGGATGAGCAGCAGCTGCCTAAATCTCTACTCGGAGAAGACAGAGGTCCTCATCCTCGGACCTTCCCAATCGGCATGGGACAACACCTGGTGGCCCACCACCCTCGGCAGCCCACCCACCCCCACCCCCATAGACCACGACCGGAACCTCTGCATCATACTCGACTCCTCTCTCTCCATGACCCGACAGATCAACGCCGTCGCCTCCACCTGTTTCAACACCCTCCGCATCCTTCGGAAGACCTTCAAATGAATCCCCCCCCCCAAATCAGGGAAGAACATAACCCACGCTCTCAAAACCAGCAGGCTGGACTACGGAAACGCCCTCTACGACGGGATCAACAAATCTCTGCTCCGCAAACTCCAGACCATACAGAACACCGCAGCCAGACTCGTCCTCGGCATCCCTCGGCACAAACACATCACCCCACACCTGCGAAACCTCCACTGGCTCCTCGTCGAGAAGAGAGTAACTTTCAAGATACTCACCCACGCCTACTAATGTCTCCACAACACCGGATCCAAATATCTCAATGAAATAATCTCCTTCCACGCACCCAAAAGGAACTTCAGAACCGCCGACCGCCCCCTCGCCGAAACCCCATGCATCAGCAGAGCAAAAGCAGGTGGAAGAAGTTTCTCCTACATAGCGGCAAAAACCTGGAACGAGCTTCCGATCGATACCAGGCGCCCCCCCCACTCTGCACATCTTTAGGAAGACCCTCAAGACCTGGCTCTTCAACTGACCGGAGCTGCTCCCCTCCCCCTAGTGCCTTGAGACCCTCACTGGTGAGTAGCGCGCTTCAAAATTCCATGATTGATTGATTGATTGATTGAGTCACCATCGATAGCCGTTCCTTGCCCAACAATGACCTGAGTTGATGAAGCCACTGTCGATGATCAGGAGTTTTATCTGTACCCCAGTTGGCCAGCAACACTCTATGGGCGGCATTCAATGCCAGAGCCATCTGCCTTCCTTTAACGGAACGAATTGGGAATGTAAGTGTATTAGAGAGCCCCAGAAGCGTGTAAGCCGGGAATCTGGGGAATGTGGTGCCAAACGCACCATCTATGTCATTCAGGATCTGGTCCCAGAATCTCTGCAGCTTCGGGCAATGCCATAAAAGGTGGATCAGCGTCCCTGGGTTCCAACAGCCCCGCCAGCATTGGCCGTCACTTTGATCATTCATTTCTGTATGCGAGAGGGGGTGTGGTACCAGTAAGAAGGGATCTTATAGGCCGTTTCGGTGTGCGCTGAAGTGTGTGCCATGTGGTGTGTTCTATAGAAAATGTTTTCCCACTCTTTATCTGATAACGCACGGCCTAATTCCGTTTCCCAATAGATCTATCCTGGGGACCTGCACTTTTTTGCCTTCTTTGAGAGGTGGAGGTAGATCTCTGAGATAAGCTTCCTTTCGTCTGCCTTGAGGAACAGCCATTTCTCAAATGCTGTCATCGGTCTCCCCACTCTAGGGCATGTGGTGGAGCTGAGCAACCAATGTGTCATTTGCGTGTGAGTGAATCGGTCCATTTCCTGCAGGGCATAGTCCGTTTTTAATTGGTCGAAGGGGATGGGCCGTTGTGGTCAAAGAGGCTTTCTACGCGCATACATCCGCCTGCAATCGAGCGCTTGATAGTTTATGGGCACTTGCCTGGAGGAAAGTCCGGATTTGCAAACAAAGGCATCATAGGCGAAGGGAAAGTGGTGAGTTCTGATGCAATTGCTACCCTGTCCCAAATTTGGAGTGTTGGGCGTGTTACAGGGGAGGAATAAAGCCAAACTTCCCTCCACATATGTGATCCCACTACTGTTTTGTCCATGAAGACCCAGTGCTTCTCCGTCAGTGGGCGATTCCATTCCAACCAAATAGCACAGTTGCGCGGCATGGTAGTAGCGGGACAAATTGGGCACAGAGAGTTCGCCTTCTTGTTTTGAACGCTGTAAGAGTTGTTTCTGCAGCCTAGGTTTTGTCTTCCCCCAGATAAAGCACTCCATCTCTCTTTGAAGGATGCTAATCGTGCCGGCTGGTGAGGCCAAGGGAAGGGTCTGAAATATGTATAGGGCTCTGGGGAGGACATTCATTTTTACATCTGCAATTCTGCCCTAGCCACGAGAGTGGAAGTTGTTGCTACTGCATCAGAACTTTACGGATCAAGGAGAGGAGTTTTGAGTAATTGGTCTCTGCAGTTTTATGGGGACTCCGGCTTACGGACAATCCTAGGTATGGGAGGTCCTCCGTGACCCATTGAAAGTCAAACTGGGAGCTCAGGGCCAATTCTGAGCTGGGGGGGTGTTGAGTTTCAGGATTTGTGATTTCTGCATGTTTACGCGGAACCCCGAGGCCACACCAAATTCCTGGAGTTCCGCGACAATAGTCCGGAGAGAGGTCAAAGGCTGAGTTAATGAAAGGATGACGTCGTCAGCGTAAAGGCTGATTAGATGTAGATTGGCACCAAATCGGATACCTTGAGCTTTAGGATTATCTCTGAGTCTTTGCGCTAAAGGCTCCATGTACACAGCAAAAAGAAGCGGCAACAGCAGGTAGCCTTGTCGCGTGCCCCGTTCAATAGCAAAGCCATGGGAGCTCACACCATTCTCTCAGACTGCAGCACAGGGGAAGCTATAAATGCTCTTGATCCATCTCCTGAAATGCAAGCCCATGCCAAAGTGCTCGAGGGTTGCGAATACATAGGACCAGTGCACTCTATCAAATGCTTTCTCAGCGTCCACGGACAGCAACAAGGCTTCTTCCGGGGATCGATGCACCTTGTCGATCAAGCGGCAAATGCATTTAGTGTCATCCCCACACTGACGACCGGGGATAAATCCTGCCTGGTCAGGGTCTATGAGGCCAGGCATCAGGGAGTTAAGGCGGTGGGCTAGCACGCTAGCGAACAATTTCGCATCGATGTTCAGGACGAAATAGGGCAGTATGAGCTGCACTGTTTTGGGTCCTTACCAGGTTTTGTGATGACTGAAATCGAGGCTTGAAACATCGACTCTGTAAGGGTGCCCGTTTTGGCGAATGAGTTGAATAAGCCAGTGATTATTGAGGCGAGTTCTGCGCAAAAGGTCTTATAGAATGCCGCACTGAACCCGTCTGGGCCAGGCGACTTCAGGGGCTTTAGGCGAGAGATTGCCGAAATTACCTATTCAGTACAGATGGGCTTGTATAGAGCTTCAGCCTCCGTTGGGGGGAGGGTGGAAATCGCAGCCGCCGCATTATATGAATGCAGGTCTGCAAGGCTGGTAGGTTCGCAAGTATACAGCCCCGCATAATAGGCCTGGAAGGTGTCCGCAATGCTGTGTACATCGGACACCACGGCCCGTGCCTGTCTGGACTGATTTGACCAACTGTGCAAACTGTCTGCTATGGATACAATGTACAAATATGCGACATACTTTATTGCTCCCTACATAAAAGTTATGCTTGAGGCATAGCATTGCATGTTCAGCTCTATCTAGATCAAGGCGTTTAAGTTGTAGGCACTCTTTCTCTAGTTGCCTCCAGATCCGGGGGGCACTGGTGCGCTTGTGTATCGATTCTAGCTCTAGCTCGGACCTCTCCAGCTCACTCCTCTTGGTTTTCCTCATCTTATTATCGTGCGCTGCTTTTGCAATGAGAGCCCCTCGGGCCACCATTTTTAAGGCCTCCCAAATCGAAGACAGTGCAGTGGAGCCTGTGTCATTAAGCGCTAGGTAGTCTTGAATGTTTTTTTTAGTGCTGTGACCATCATCCCTGACTGCAGCAGTGTCTCTTGGAGGTGCCAGGGAGGTATTTGCATGGGTAGGGCAGAAGTGCGAAGGGTCATTGTTATGTGTGCATGGTCTGACAGCGAGCGAGGCTCTATGGTAGAAGCGATCACGCGCTCCTATGCTGACGGGGAAGCTAGGAAGTGGTCTATGCGAGCATATGTCTTGTGGGCTGCAGAATAAAAGGTGTAGTCCTGTGTGTCTGGTTGTTGAGAGCGCCACACATCACGCAGCCCGCATTCTTCCAGCCATTCCCGCCCCTCAGGGGAGAGGGCCCCTGTGCTACCGGATCTGAGTCCCGAGTGGTTCCGCTCCGCATCCATCACTATGTTCAGGTCCCTGCCCACCACTCCCGCTGCATCTGGGGTATGGAGTACACTGGCTAGTGCGTCTGTCAAAAAGGACTCCTGCCGCTCGTTTGGGGTGTATATCGAAGCAACAGTGAGGTGAAATGTACCCAATTGCACTCAAAGGGCTAATAGACGACCCTTGATCTCAACAATAGTACCCAGGGCTGAACCGGGAAAGTGCTTGGAGAGGAGAATGGCCACACCTCCATTCTTACCCCTCCCCGAGGACCAATATTGGTGCGGGAACCTTTTGGTGTACATTCTCTGTGTATCTTTAGGGAGTAAGTGCGTCTCCTGGACCCTCCTGTTGATTCTTTTATTCAACATCTTCTTAAATGTAAGACAGTTCAGCACAGCCAATACATTACGCCCAACATTTGGGCTTCTTCAGGGCGGTAAGCATGACAAACACAACTGTCATTACTATTAAATACACACATATAAATTACAAAAACACATATAAATACAAACAATGCAGTACAAAATCTAAAATCTAGGCATTAGATTGATTTTAAAGTTTACAAAATGAAAGAGGAAGACATACTATAGTGGTGGAACAATTATTACACATAAATACAATTTAAGCATATCGCTAGTTAAATTTTGCATCTCATGCTGTACATTTCCAATGTTCCAAGACTCAGGCTGAAAACCACATCATGCCTCCATTTGTATCCTCAATATTGCCATTTTATACAAATAGAAACATGTGTGTCACCCGTAATTCTTTTAGAATCAAATCTCTTTTTTATTGACAATTAAAGCAGAGAAACAATTACACAGCATACCGCCTACAACCCCAGCCGGGCCGGCCGCGAATACTTACTCGGTGCATCATGTACAGGTGATATTATAGCGGACTGTCTAGATACCCTTACTCAGTGAGTGATTTGTGGGGCTTTCTTGTAAAGGGATATCTACCATCAAGAGGCATGCATTAACAGCACCTTCAAAGTGGTGGCTCACTTTGGGAATGGTAGTTACACAGCATGTCGCCTACAACCCACAATGGGCCGCCTGCGTCTCAGGGTAGGGTGCATGACACTGACATATACTGCATATATGCATCTTACTGTTCAGAGCCAGGGACCAACTCGGACTCTCTTTCGAACAGTGCTACAGAACTGTAGGTACAGCCACGTTAATGTGTGTAAAACAAAAGAACATCAAAACATAACTAAAAAGTAAATTGGAATAAACACCCACCCCGTCAACCCCACCACCCCACCCTACCCCCTTCCGTATGAACCACCTATTGTAAGAGAAAATGTGCACACTCTGAGAATATATTATAAGTCCGGGTCATGCTGCGATCCTGCCACTGCCTTGTCCCTGTCAGAAGTATCTGGAAGTAACTGCAAAATACGTAGGTAATTGGGACACGTCAACTCCCTGAACTCAGAGGAAAGGATAGTGATAAAGGGGTCTCAGGTTTTAGTGTATGCAGAGGGATCTGCATCAGTCACCATCGCCGACGACACCCAGCTCATCCTCTCCCTCACCAAAGAACCCACCAACACAAGACTTAACTTCCAGGAAGGAATGAAGGATGTCGCAGCCTGGATGAGCAGCAGCTGCCTAAAGCTCCACTCGAAGAAGACAGAGGTCCTCATCCTCGGACCCTCCCAATCGGCATGGGACAACACCTGGTGGCCCACCACCCTCGGCATCCCCCACGGACCACGCCCGGATTCTCAGCATCATACTCGACTCCTCCCTCTTCATGACCCGACAGATCAACGCCGTCGCCTCCACCTGTTTCAACACCCTCTGCATCCTTCGGAAGACCTTCAAATGGATCCCCCCCCGAATCAAGGAAGAACGTAACCCACGCTCTCATACCCAGCAGGCTGGACTATGGAAACACCCTCTACGCCGGGATCAACATGTCTCTGCTCCGCAAACTCCAGACCATATACAACACCGCAGCCAGACTCGTCCTCAGCACAAACACATCACCCCACACCTGCGAAACCTCCACTGGCTCCCCGTCGAGAAAAGAGTAACTTTCAAGATACTCACCCACGCCTACAAAAGCCTCCATAACACTGGACCCCAATATCTCAACAAAAGAATCTCCTTCATCGCACCCAAATGGAACCTCAGATCCGCCGACCACGCCCTCGCCGAAACCCCGCGCATCAGCAGAGCAAAAGCGGGTGGAAGAACTTTCTCCTACATTGCGGCGAAAACCTGGAACGAGCTTCTGATCGTTATCAGGCGTGCCCCCACTCTGCACATCTTCAGGAAGACCCTCAAGACCTGGCTCTTCGACTGACCGGAGCTGCTCCCCTCCCCCTAGCGCCTTGAGACCCTGATGGGTGAGTAGCATGCTTCAAAATTCCCTGATTGATTGAGTCACCATCGACAGCCGTTCCATGCCCAACAATGACCAGAGTTGATGAAGCCACTGTCGATGATCGGGAGTTTTATCTGTACCCCAGTTGGCCAGCAACACTCTATGGGGGCATTCAATGCCAGGGCGATCTGCCTTCCTCTAACGGAACGAAGTGGGAATGTAAGTGTATTAGGGAGCCCCAGAAGCGTGTAAGCGGGGAATCTGGGGATTGTGGTGCCAAATGCACCGTCTATGTCATTCAGGATCTGGTCCCAGAATCTCTGCAGCTTCGCGCAATGCCATAAAAGGTGGATCAGCGTCCCTGGGTTCCCACAGCCCTGCCAGCATTGGCCGTCACTTTGATCGTTCCATTTCTGTATGCGAGAGGGCGTGTAGTACCAGTAAGAAGTGATCTTATAGGCCATTTCGGTGTGCCCTGAAGTGTGTGCCGTGGGGTGTGTTCTATAGAAAATATCTTCTCACTCTTTATCTGATAACGCACAGCCTAATTCCATTTCCCAAAGGATCTGTCCTGGGGACCTGCATTTTTGTGCCTTCTTCGAGAGGTGAAGGTAGATCTCTGAGATAAGCTTCCTATCGTCTGCGTTGAGGAACAGCCATTTCTCAAATGCTGTCATCGGTCTCCCCACTCTTGGGCGTGTGGTGGAGCTGAGCAACCAATGTGTCATTTGCGTGTGAGTGAATTGGTCCATTTCTTGCAGGGTATAGTCCGTTTTTAATTGGTCGAAGGGAATGGGGCTGTTGTGGTCAAAGAGGCTTCCTATGCGCTTACATCCGCCTGCAATCTAGCGCTTGGCAATGTGTGGGCACTTGCCTGGAGGAAAGTCCGGATTTGCAAACAGAGGCATCATAGGCGAAGGGAAAGTGGTGAGTTCTGCTGCAATTGCTACCCTGTCCCAAATTTGGAGTGTCGGCGCGTTACAGGGGAGGAATAAAGCCCCCAAGCTCTATGGGGCCGAGTCAGCCAAACTTCCTTCCACATATGTGATCCCGCTACTGTTTGGTCCATGAAGACCGAGTGCTTCTCCGTCAGTGGGCGAATCCATTCCACCAAATAGCACAGTGGCGCGGCTTGGTAGTAGCGGGACAAATTGGGCACAGAGAGTTCGCCTTCTTGTTTTAAACGCTGTATGAGTTGTTTCTGCAGCCTAGGTTTCGTCTTCCCCCAGATAAAGCACTCAATCTCTCTTTGAAAGATGATAATCGTGCCGGCTGGTGAGGCCAAGGGAAGGGTCTGAAATATGTATAGGGCTCGGGGGAGGACATTCATTTTTACAGCTGTAATTCTGCCTAGCCACAAGAGTGGAAGTCATTGCCACTGCATCAGATCTTTATGGATCAGGGAGAGGAGTTTTCAGTAATTGGTCTCTGCAGTTTTATGGGGACTCCGGCTTATGGACAATCCTAGGTATGGGAGGTCCTCCATGACCCATTGAAAGTCAAACTGGGAGCGCAGGGCCAATTCTGAGCTAGCGGCGGTGTTGAGTTTCAGGATTTGTGATTTCTGCATGTTTACGCGGAACCCCGAGGCCACACCAAATTCCTGGAGTTCCGCGACAATAGTCCGGAGAGAGGTCAAAGGCTGAGTTAATGAAAGGATGACGTCGTCAGCGTAAAGGCTGATTAGATGTAGATTGGCACCAAATCGGATACCTTGAGCTTTAGGATTATCTCTGAGTCTTTGCGCTAAAGGCTCCATGTACACAGCAAAAAGAAGCGGCAACAGCAGGTAGCCTTGTCGCGTGCCCCGTTCAATAGCAAAGCCATGGGAGCTCACACCATTCACTCAGACTGCAGCACAGGGGAAGCTATAAATGCTCTTGATCCATCTCCTGAAATGCAAGCCCATGCCAAAGTGCTCGAGGGTTGCGAATACATAGGGCCAGTGCACTCTATCAAATGCTTTCTCAGCGTCCACCGCCAGCAACAAGGCTTCTTCCGGGAATCGATGCACCTTGTGGATCAAGTGGCAAATGTATTTAGTGTTATCCCCACACTGACGACCTGGGATAAATCCTCCTTTATTGCTCCCTAAGTAAAATTTGTGCTTGAGGCATAGCATTGCATGTTCGGCTCTATCTAGATCAAGGCGTTTAAGTTGTAGACGCTCTTTCTCTAGTTGCCTCCAGATCTGGGGGGGCACCGGTACGCTTGTGTATCGATTCTAGCACGGACCTCTCCAGCTCGCTCCTCTCGGTTTTCCTCATCTTATTATCGTGCGCTGCTTTTGCAATGAGAGCCCCTCGGGCCACCATTTTTAAGGCCTCCCAAATCGAAGACAGTGCAGTGGAGCCTGTGTCATTAAGCACTAGGTAGTCTTGTATGTTTTTTTAGTGCTGTGACTGTCGTCCCTGACTGCAGCAGGGTCTCTCGGAGGTGCCAGGGAGGCATTTGCATGGGGAGGGCAGAAGTGCGAAGGGTCATTGTTATGTGTGTATGGTCTGAAAGCGAGCGAGGCTCTATGGTAGAAGCGATCACGCGCTCCCATGCCGACGGGGAAGCTAGGAAGTGGTCTATGTGAGCATATGTCTTGTGGGCTGCAGAATAAAAGGTGGAGACTTGTGTGTCTGGGTGTTGAGAGCACCACACATCACGCAGCCCGCATTCTTCCAGCCATTCCCGCCCCTCAGGGGAGAGGGCCCCTGTGCTACCGGATCTGAGTCCCGAGTGGTCCCGGTCCGCATCCATCACTATGTTCAGGTCCCCGCCCACCACTACCGCTGCATCTGGGGTATGGAGTACACTGGCTAGTGCGTCTGTCAAAAGGGACTCCTGCCGCTCGTTTGGGGTGTATATCGAAGCAACAGTGAGGTGAAATGTACCCAATTGCACTCAAAGGGCTAGTAGGCGACCCTTGATCTCAGCAATAGTACCCAGGGCTGAACCGGGAAAGTGCTTGGAGAGGAGAATGGCCACACCCCCTTTCTTCCCCCACCCTGAGGAGCAATATTGGTGCGGTAACCTTTTGGTGTACATTCTCTGTGTATCTTTAGGGAGTAAGTGCGTCTCCTGGAGCAGGCATATGTCACCCTGAGCGTGTTCCAACAGGGACTACACCGCTGACTTCTTAATAGGGTTGTTGAGGCCACGTATATTCAGACTAATGATCTTGGTTTCCATGGATTAAGGGAGGAAAGCGAGCTATGAGAGATCGGGCAAATACCCCCAGAGTCATGAGTGTGGGGTCAGCAGAACCCAGTTGGTGGGGAGGTCTGATATCAAGACGCATGGGTGGAGGACCTAACTGAAGTGGTTCATCGGAAGGGGCATCCCAATAGAGCAACCTAAACCCCAACAAGATAACAAGAGAAATAAAAACGTTAACATGTGAAAATTTCTGAAGACCAAAGTTCATCTGTTCTGCTAGATTGGGGCGGTCCGTGGCCATGTAGGACATGGTTCGTCCAGTAAGAAGTCTTCCGCAGTATTGCAGAAGCCAACAGGGGACCAGCGGCAGGGGTATTAACATCCGAGTCATCGATCTTCCCGTAGTCCCGCCGCCGTTGTCACTACCGCTCGGCTCCCTCATCTCCTTGTATTGCTAGGCCGCCCCAAACTCGGGAAGCCTCCGAGAGGGCAGAGTCCGCTGAGAGGGCCCGCAGGACTGCTTGTCTCTCTGTGCTAATGGTGTCCTGATCCAGTTTCTACGTCGGGCATTTTTGACTGTTTGCCATGTTTGTCACTGTGATCTGATGGCACCTGGGGACGCGGGCCTCTCCCCAGTGTCCTCTGGCGTGTCGATGTGCAATAGGGCACATGCTTCCTTTAGGGACCGAATCTGATGGAGAGTGCCCTTGTAGCGGAAAATTATACGGAAGAGATGTCCCCAAGCGTAAGGAATGTTGGCTTTCCGTAAGTGGTCTGTGATTGGGTGAAAGACCTTACGCTTTTGTAGAGTGTTCCGAGAGAGATCTTGGTATAGCACTGGTGTGTGGCCTTTAAATTGGATTGGGTGCACGCCTCGTGCTCTTTTAAGGATAGCTTCCTTGGTTTGAAAATCATGCACGCACACCAATATATCTGCCAGGGGTCCTTTTTCTGACCGCTCAGGTCCCACCCTGTGGACCCGATCTAGCTGTAGGGTCGATTCATCTGTGGGACCCAGGACATGTCGGAAGAGGTCTGTGATGTTTTCTCTTAGATTGGACCCTTCTGCTTTCGATAGCACCCCTCTAACGCGTATATTGTTTCTCCGGGAGCGGTTCTCCAGGTCTTCGTTATGGGCCTGAAGGTCTAGATGTTGCTCTTTGAGTCTCAGGACCTCTTGTTGAAGCCATCCAAGTTCTTCTTCTCGATTGGTCTCACTGTCTTCAAGTGCGGCCACTCTTTTGCCCACTTCATCTACATCGCGTTGCACCTCCCGCAACTCTGCCATCAGCTCCGTTTTCATTACCTGCAGGGAGGTGAATAGCGATTCCGGGAAAGTCTTAGTCACCGGACCCTCCCCGTCTTTGGGGTCCATTTTAGAATCAGCACCTGCACTGGTGAGCCTGCCCTCCCTGGTGGCGCTTCCCTGCTTGCCAAACATGTCCTTGAGGGAGCTGTCTTTCTTGGATCTGTTCACCGCCATGCTGCTGGGTTTCTGTGTGTGCTGGCGCCAATGGCGGACCGGCTTCGGGCCTTCACTCGAGCGCCTCCTGCTTTCTAAGCTGTCCTAGCGTGGTGTCTCTAGGGAGCCAGGTAATCAAGGCCCCCATGGGCCGCTGTGTAGTGAGCAATGGTCAGAGGGACAGCCCCGTCCCACCTCTCCGCCAGATCTCAATCCCTGCATGTGTGCTCAGGCCCTGGGATGGTAATATCTTTCAGCTGAACCCTCAAATTGGCTGAGCTATCAGCGGTCCTCTCAGCCGGCATGCAGAAATGACCAGGATCTCCGTCGCACTCCGCCGGTCCCCCCGGTGTCCAAGCGCCGTGCATAGGTATGTGGCACAGGCCATGCGTCGTCCCGATCAAATGCTCCTCCCGGGCGGTAGCTCGTGCTTAGATTAAGCTAGACTCGGCTCTGTGGTTAACTTCTTGGTGGTTGGGGCTGGAAAAAACTGAGGCGGTCCCCCATGCCCGTGCAAGCAGGTGTGCCCCATCCAGGAGTCGGATCCACAGGGGCCCCCCAAGGGCCGCCGAGGCCCAGAGCCAGGTCACACAAAGCCAGGAAGAACGGAGGAGCCTGGGCCCACAGGCGCACTGGCTCAGGCCCACAGGTAACCCCGGTCCGCGGCCCAGCAGGGCGCTGAGTTCCACGATGGGGCTTGCACTGCAAGGCCGAGGTCCAGAGTAAGGCGCGGGGGCTCAACCAGGGCCTCAATGCATTTGCCGGCCCACCCTGGGCTGTAGAGAGTCCCTCGCCGCAGGCCCACAACTCTCCCCACAGGTGTGCTTCAAGCGAGGGGGGGTGGGCAGAGGAAACTGCGATAGTTGCGGGCACTTGATGGCGGGCAGCCCGCCCCCAGAGGGAGTTACAGCGGCTAGTGGGCCTCACCCAGAGGCCTACTGATGTGTGTGGGGCCTCCGATTCCACCTCCAGGCCTAATCCCGCTGCTGCCGTCCAGATGCTGTTCTACCCTCGCCAGGCTCATGGAAACGAAGGGGGGGGGGGGCACCTCCAAAGCCGGATGTCTAGAATCGCAAAAGGGCCCCCGCCGTTGTCACTGCCCTCACCTTCAGTCCGCAGCGCGTTGCGGGGCTCGACCCAGAACAGAGACCAGGCCAAAGGCCGCTCCCGGGCCTGAGCGCCGTCCGCTCCGCCTGGCCGTCCGGGTTCTGCACAGCCGGTTGTCCTTTCCGCTCCTGCAGACTCCAGCGAGTGCCTCGTGCCGTCCGCGGCCCGCATCATTCACAGATGGCGAAGTGGAGGGAGCCGGTGGGCTCTGATAAGTGCTGATGTCAGCGGCAGCTCAGAGCGATCAGGAAAAGCGTCCTAGCCGCCTGCCATCTTGGCCACGCCCCCCCATTATTCTTTTAAACACAATTGTACTCATGGAGAGACGAAAGAAGAAACTGTAGCTCAAAGTGTTTCCTTTGCTCACTGTAATACACAACCTTTTTCTACATCAACTGTACAAAGAGCACCAGTGAGTATCTATCTTCATTGGAAGCAGAATGGATTTGAGTCTGCCATTCAGCCAATCACGTCTAACCCACCTCTATACTGGGTGAAGAGAAAGGAAAAAAATAGAAGAACACACAAAGGGCAACCATAAAAAACATCAGCGCATTGCCCCACTTACCCAAAGCAATTCAAATGAATTGTTCCTAGATATTAGAGTACGGAGGTTTCCATGACTTTTCCCATTTGCATCAACTTCTGCGATGGTGCCCAACTTAAATTCATATCCGTCGTCGGGATCTCTAAGTTGTATACATTTGTATGGCTTCGTTTACAGCACAATAACGAGTGTGCCAAATACGTCAACACATACGTATCTCAGTGCGTTTCATAAACCAATTATGAGTGTCCCACCGCAAATGTGAACTCGATGTGCACCACATTGTATATCCTTGTTCACCCAGTGACAAGCGTTAAAGCATCATATTAAGGTCCAGTATGTTAAGTAGAAGTTCAACAAGCCTGTCCTAGCCTTCCAAACGTATCCCCGAATATGGAATCGGTTTGTAGTACATCAAGTACCACCGTTCACCAAGTGACATGTGTTAAGGTATTATATTACAGCCCAACTAATTAAAAAAAGGGGGGGAGGGGCAACGAATCTGCCCAAACATTCCAAATAAAACAAATTCACATATTTTATAACATTTGAGCGCAAATCCTGCACTTTGCAGTACAGACTCTAACTATTCGGTTTCCATCAGAGTCAGTCCATACCTCAAACTAGTCCTTCAAAAATGAAGCCGAGAATCGTTTGTAGGCATAATCAGGTAGATTTCTCCTGTTTAATCCACATGGCTGAGGCTGTGTAAACATATGAAACAAAACATGATACAGTGACTCACAAAAACGTGGTGAAACACCACCCAACACTTCAGGCCCAATTATTATATTCCATTACATTGCTACTTATCGGGGGTTGTATATCCCCACTTTGATACATTACATACCAAACAATCAGTCTAATACACACGTAAACACAAAAGGTTCTAAGCAAGGCAGCCCAGAACAGGTTATATTTCCCTACCAATTCGCATAACCTCCTGTGCTGAACTGTCTTTTACATTTAAGAAGATGTTGAATAAAAGAATCAACACAAGCAAAGAAAAGACCTCTCAAATCAGTTTTTTGTTATAAATACAGCAATGTGCTGTGTCATGTTTTCTCTTTGAAGTTGCCTCTCTACTATTTTGTATATATTGGAATATGAAAGGCTAATATTGGTAGTTAGCTTTTTGAGGTGGGCAATTATCAGAGGGTTACTTATTTTTTTTTTTTAAAACACACGTAGTGGTGCAGTAATTAGTATCCCTTGCTGCTGATACTTGTTCAGAAGATCAGTATGTGCTAGCACTGCTGGATATTGAACAAGCGCTCAATTTTGTGTCATGGGACTTTCTATGGAAGGTATTACGGACGGTGGGCTTAGGAGAGACTTACATTAAATGGGTGCAGCTGCTTTATCGCACCCCTCTCGCTTGAGTGTGGGTGGGAGGAACAGTGTTGCGGCGTTTTTCACTGCACTGAGGGACCAGGAAAGGCTGCTCTTTGTCGCCCCTGCTATTCGCCTTGGCGATGGAGCCCTTGGCTTGCACACTCCACTAGGTGCTACAGCGATGGGGATACGGATATGGGACAATACTCATGTGGTTTCCCTCTACACAGATGATGCATTACTCTATCTATGCCAGCCGATGTATTCAGCACCAATAATGTTGGCTGTACTGATTGAGTTTGAAGAAGTGTCCGGGTTACATGTTAATCGAGTCAAATCAAAATTGTTCCTGATGGGACAGTTGGCTGGTAAGCGGGCCCAGGACCTGCCATGGCTAGACCTCCTGTGGGAGGCGAAAGTAGTCAAATGTACAAGTTACTTACCTTCAGTAATGTAATATCTGGTAGAGACACAGTCTAGCCGCAGATTCCTCAACTTATGAACTCTCCCCAGGTGCAAGACTGGATCCGGAAACTTTTCAGCTGCGTGCTGGGGGACGGCACCGTATGGCTCCGCCATAACGTCGTCTCCAGATGTGGCGTCAGCGGTGACATATAAGTCCCCTCCGGGGCGCGAATGTCAGTTTCTTCTGTGAAAACTTCCGCGCCAGAACGCGGAGCCACCTTAGAAACTGGCTGTGGAAACAGTGTGCCCAAAAAAGATCAAAATCTTTGAAACACTAATTACGAATAAACATGAAATGGTATACAAATACCAACCAAAGAGTTTAAGGTAGAACCCCCACATTAACCAATGAAGCTTAGGCTACTTGTAACTAACCCTGGGCGTAAAACTCCGCTCCGCTCATGGAGTTTGGGGATTTTTGGCAACTCCGCGTTCCGCGTAGATCGCAGAGTTGCCGAAAACTCCGCGCTCCACAACGGAGCTGAGGTATTTTTTGTGTTTGCGCGCCCAAAGTGCGTTTTCGTGGGAGCGACTTACCGGGTGCCCTTGATCGCCGACGAGATTTCCCATCCGTTTGCGAGGGCCACGAGATTTGGTAGCCGGCCGCACGGTCCCACGAGAGTGTGCGATCGCAAACACGTCATTCGGGCACGCCATCGGACTTCCGGCGGAAGTTTTGTGAAGATCCCGAACACGCCGAATTTGCAATCTGGAGAAGAATCTCTCTCTCGAGCAGCATCAAAACCTTCTCGAAATGATGATTTGGATTAAAAAAAAAAACTCCTCAGATTGACATTTGGCTGTACTTTTTTGTGCAAGGAGTCCTTTTTCTTTTTTACTTTTTTTTTAAGAGGAAGGAAGTGCCCCAGAGTCTCCAACTTCCTGTTCCTGTCCAGCAGGCTCCTCCCAGTGCTTTGTCCATCTCCTGTTCACTTTTCATTTGGATTTGGAGCTGGAGGATCCCTCTTTGTGTCTGCTGCATCATATATCATTGGATTTGAGGACTTTTGAATTTGAGATTTCACAAGTAAGTTTGAAAATTAGTGTTGTTTGTTTGATTGGGGCATTGCACCTACATTTTTTTGTACTTTTCATCGTTTTTTAAAAATGTATTGTGGTGGGTGGCCTGTAGTTTCAGTAGGGGCCTAGTTGTTTCTTTGTAAGTATTTTTTCTTCTTTTATAAAGGAAACGTGTTGCACAGTTTACTACATTTTCTCCAACTTTTGAAATCAATTTGCAATATTTATTTAATTCACTAGCCCAGTAGTCTGCCAATAGGCCTTTCAGCCAGTAGGCCCAGAGCTACTCATGGGTGCATGAAACAACTGTTTCTGTGGTGTCATTTAGGGCATGGATGGCATTGGATTGAAATGCAAAATGTGTTTTTTGGGTATTTCATTTTTTTTCATGTGTGTTAAATAAATGCCTTTTTTGGATGTGTGTGGTTGTTGTGTAACTTGCAAACCTTTTTTAGCCCTGTGGATTTTCATTTTTGGCATTGTTGTATTAAAGCTGTGTTATTTAGCATGCCTCCTTTGTCTGGCCAGTGTGCAAGTGTGTTTGTAATAGTGGGCCAGCATTTGCCTTGGCTGAGCCTCCCCGTGTGGCCATGGGCCATTTTGTAAAGTCTGTGTCCATATAGGCCTGCTTGAGTTCATTGTTTTCCAGGCCTCCTGCTTTCTGTTGTTGTGAGTGACTAACCATGTGGCTGGTGGCCATTTTGTGGTGGTGGTAGTGCTTTTGCCATAGACCTGCATGTCTTCTTTCCTTTGTTCCTCTTGGCTTATTGCTTCTTGTTGTGGCCTGCCTGGCCATGTGGCTGGCGGCCATTTTGTGAAGGCAGCCAGCGTGCTTTTGCCATAGGCCTGCATTGTCTGTCTTCCCTTTCTTGTTGTTGTGGCCTGCCTGGCCATGTGGCTGGCTGCCATTTTGTGAAGGCAACCAGTGTGTTTTTACCATAGGCCTGCATTGTCTGTCTTCCCTTTCTTGTTGTTGTGGCCTGCCGGGCCATGTGGCTGGTGGCCATTTTGTGAAGGCAACCAGTGTGCTTTTTGCCATAGGCCAGCATTGTCTGTATTCCCTTTCATGTTATTTTGGCCTGGCCATGTGGCTGGCGGCCATTTTGTGAAGGGGCAGCCAGTGTGCTTCTGCAGTAGGCCTGCAAGCCTTCTTTGTGGTGGCCATACCTTCTTGCTGGTTGTTGTTTTGCATGCAATTTTTTCTTCTTTTATGTTTTATCCAGCAAAAAATGTAGCACAGTTCACTACATTTTCTAATAAATTTGCAATATTATTGATTTGAATTGATTCACTATGTGGCCTAGTCTGCCAATGGGTTTTCCAACCAATAGGCCCAGAGCTACTCATGGGTGCATGAAACAACTGTTTCTGTGGTGTCTGTTGAATTTAAACATCATTTAGAGCATGGATGGCTTTGGATTGAAATGCAAAATGTTTTTTTTGGGGTATTTCACTTTTTTTTTATGTGTGTTAAAGAACAAGTTACTTACCTTCGGTAACGATATATCTGTAAGAAACATAGGTTAGTTATAGATTCCTTACCTTAGAATTACCCCCAGGCGTCAGACTGGATCCGGAAAGATTTTTCATCAGCAGTACCTCTGCGCGTCGGAAGGTGGCGTTGGTCGGCTCCGCGTCCGTCGTTGGCGTCATGGTCGCCGGAATGACATCGCGGTAGCTACTTAGACGCCGCCCTCGTGCGCTGACGTCAGTTCTGTACACGACTTTCCGCGCCAGAAACGCAGAGCCATGCAAGACACTAACCACTGGTGCACAAAACTAGGGCCCTGAAAGGATGTCCTTAACCCTAGAAATCAGTTTGCAGAACGGGGAGGATGGGTGGGGCGGTAAGGAATCTATAACTAACCTATGTTTCTTACAGATATATCGTTACCGAAGGTAAGTAACTTGTTCATCTGAAAGAAGCAGTTAGTTATAGATTCCTTACCTTAGAATAGATACCCCAGCAATACCAACCCTGGAGGTGGGTCTGCGAACCAAGTTCACACCAGAAAGTCCTAGAGAACAGAACGGCCAAAGAAGCCGTCTCTACGGACTTGGCTGTCCAGGCAGTAGTGTTTCGTAAACGTGTGCAGTGATGCCCACGTAGCTGCCTGACAGATGTCATGTAGAGGAACTCCTCGTCCCAAAGCAGTAGTGGCTGCCGTCGCCCTGGTGGAATGGGCGCGTAGCCCCACTGAGGCTCCTTTTTAGCCAGAGAATAGCAGGCTTTAATACACAAAACGACCCATCTAGAAATGGTCCGCTTGTGTACAGCCCGACCTTTCTTGGTGCCCACGTAGCCAACAAAGAGTTGGTCATCCACCCGGAATGGTTTTGTGCGATCCAGATAGAAAGAAAGCGCACGTTTTGGGTCCAGACGGTGGAGCCTCTCTTCCTCTTTAGAAGGATGCGGGGCGGAAAGAAGGTGGGCAAAGTGATGGTTTGCCCGATGTGAAAAGAGGTGACCACCTTGGGAAGAAAGGATGGGCGAGTCCTAAGGACAACCTTGTCCGGATGTACAGCCAGAAAAGGAGGTTTGGATGAAAGAGCCTGGAGCTCACTCACTCTTCTGGCAGATGTGATGGCTACCAGGAAAGCAGTCTTAAGAGTTAAAAGTCTTAAAGGACAGTTGCGAAGCGGCTCAAATGGAGCACACATCAAATAGGTCAAGACCAGATTCAAGTCCCACTGAGGCATAACGAAGGGAATAGGAGGAAAGAGATGAGTTATGCCTTTTAAGAAACGATTTACAACCGGGGACTTGAAGAGAGAAGGCTGATCAGGAAGCCAAAGAAAGGCAGAAATGGCCGAAAGATAGCCCTTGATAGTGCCCAGAGCAGAGCCCTGCTGGGCCAAAGAAAGTAGGAACAAGAGAACCTCAGAAAGAGGGGCAGAAAGGGGATCCACAGCCTTTGCTGTGCACCATGCCACAAATTTGTTCCACTGGCAGGCGTATACTGTCTTAGTGGAGGGACACCTGGCTGCCAAGATTACATCACAAACTTCGGGAGGCAAGTCGAATGACGTCAACTGCCGCCACTCAATCTCCACGCAAGGAGGTGGAGGCTGGACAGGTTCGGGTGGAGGACCGTCCCCTGCTGCTGCGACAGAAGGTCCTCCCGAAGAGGCAGTCGAATCGGAGGATCGATGGCCATGTAGAGCAGCTCGGGATACCAGACTCTTCGTGCCCAATCCGGAGCCACCAGAATGACTTGGGCCCGGTCGCGCTTGATCTTCTTCAGCACTCTGGGCAGAAGTGGTATAGGCGGAAAGGCGTACAACAGACCGCAACTCAACTCGCAATGAAAAGCGTCGCCTAGCGAGTGCCGCCTTGGAAGTTGGAAACGTGCAGAATTGCTGACATTGCGCGTTCTCTTCGGTGGTGAATAGATCTAACCAAGGCTCTCCCCACTGCTGAAAGAGACCTTGCACCACCTCCGAGTGAAGACGCCATTCATGATCCATCATGCACCTGCTGCTGAGTTTGTCTGCCCTGGCGTTCAGGGAACCTGCCAGGTGTTGAACCACCAGGGATATGCCCTGATGTTCCAGCCATGTCCAGAGGCGAAGAGCCTCTTGACATAGGGTCCACGACCCCACCCCTCCCTGTTTGTTGCAGTACCAGATGGCGGTGGTGTTGTCCGTGAACACCTGCACTACTTTTCCCCGGACAGAGGGAAGGAATGCTTTCAGTGCAAGCCGGATCACCCGCAGCTCCAGAAGGTTGATGTGGAGCCCGTACTCCACCGGAGACCAGAGGCCTCTGATCTCCGCCTCTCCCATGTGGCCGCCCCATCCCAGAAGGGATGCGTCTGTCACCACTGTGTGCTCTGGTTGGGGAAGGGAGAGGGATCTGCCGTTGACCCAATCCTGGTTCGTGAGCCACCACTGCAATTGTCGTGCAGTGCCCTCTGAGATCTGGACGTAATCGGACAGATTCCCCTGATGCTGCGCCCACTGGAACTTCAGGTCCCACTGCAGAGCCCGCATATGCCACCTGGCATGATCGACCAGCAGGATGCAGGAGGCCATGAGGCCCAGCAGCCTCAGGGTCATTCTGACCAAAACCCGGGATAGAGGCTGAAAGATCAGAATCATAGCCCGAATATCCTGGACTCGCTGTTTGGGAGGATAAACCCGAAACTGCATCGTGTCCAGAACTGCTCCGATGAAGAGGAGCTTCTGAGAGGGGGTCAGGTGTGACTTTGGCACGTTGATGGAGAACCCCAGCGAATGCAGGAGGTCGGCCGTACTTTGGAGGTGGGAGACGACAGCCTGGGGCGAGCCCGCCTTTAACAGCCAGTCGTCGAGATAGGGGAAGACTGGAACCGCCATCACTTTCGTGAACACCTGAGGGGCGCTGGTAAGGCCAAAGGGGAGCACGGTAAACTGAAAGTGCTCATGGCCTCCCGTGAACCGCAGGTAACACCGGTGGGCCGGCAGGACGGGGATGTGAAAATAAGCGTCCTGCAAGTCCAACGCTACCAACCAGTCTCCAGGGTTGAGGGCAGACCAGACCTGAGCGAGCTTCAACATCTTGAACTTCTCCTTCCGGAGGAAGTGGTTGACGTTCCTGAGATCCAAGATAGGACATAGGCCCTTGTCCTTCTTGGGTACCAGAAAGTAGTAGGAATAACAACCATGACCTACTTCTGGGGCAGGAACCCGCTTGATGGCTCCCTTGGCCAAGAGAGCCGAGACTTCCTGTTGGAGATGGCCCAGATGATCCTTCTTCATACGATGGTACTGAGGTGGCATGGCTGGAGGAGTAGCCTTGAAGGGGAGGGAGTAGCCCTTTCGGACTATCTGCAAAACCCACCTGTCCGACGTGATGGTGCGACAGTGGGGGAGGTGATGGCGGATCCTGCCGCCCACTGGCGTTTGATGGGCCTGAAATGTCGGACTAGGACTAGGAAGGTTTGGAGGCTGCTGCAGAGGGGGGGTTGGTGGACTGGCCCGCCCGCTGGCCCCCTGAACCACGGCGGTGGTTCCCACGTCCCCGGCCGCGCGAAGGTTGGGGAACTTGCGCCGGCCTGTGGCTCTGGGCAGAACGTAGTGGGGCACCCCTTCCGTAGCCACGAAAAGGGCGAAAAGCAGACTGCGCAGGGCGGCTGGAGAGGCCCAAGGACTTGGCCGTAGCCCGTGAGTCCTTGAAACGCTCTAGAGCGTTGTCCGCTTTGTCGCCAAAAAGGCAACGGCCATCAAAGGGCATGTCCATAAGGGTGTTCTGGACAGAAAAGAGTGGGAATAACGGTCCAAAAGACATGCGGTGTTTACGGACCGCAGCCCCACGCTGGTGGAAGAAAAAA
The DNA here is from genome assembly GCA_963921515.1 of Calotriton arnoldi. Lineage (NCBI taxonomy): Eukaryota > Metazoa > Chordata > Amphibia > Caudata > Salamandridae > Calotriton > Calotriton arnoldi. Next base: position 6,523,276 of record CAWUFW010000074.1, on the reverse strand, counting down.
TCTTCTTCCCAAGATGATCCAGCTTCTTGGATTCCCTATCTGGTGGAGCGTTAGGGAATGCGCCCTTGGAAGTAGAGGCTTGGACCACCAAGCTCTCAGGGGTGGGGTGTTGGGAGAGGAAAGTGGGGTCGCACGGGACCGGGCGTTGGCGTCGGGCAATCATCCTATCCACGGGAGCCCCCGTGTTGGGCCTGAACCAGGTGCCCAAAAGGACGTCGGTGAGGGCTTCATTGAACGGCAGCAGGGGCTCCGAAGAGCTCGCTTGCGGTTGAAGCACCTCTGTCAGAAGGTTAGTCCTGACCGCCACTGTAGGGAGCTCGAGGTGGAGAGCCTCGGCCGCCCTACGCAACACCACTGCGTATGATGCTCCCTCCTCCGTAGCCACGGTAGGAGGAGACAACATGCCAAGGTCTGGGGAGGTATCCAGACCACTGGCATCCCCCAGGTCCTCTCTCCAGTCTGGAACATACTCCAACTGGTCGGTCAGAGGGTCTCCTGACCCCTCCCAGTCCTCCTCCTCGTCCTCTGGGTGCCAATCTGGTCAAAAAGGGACCCCAGGAGTGAACAGGGGCACAAAAACGCCACTCGGTGCCGGTCCGGCTCCGTGTCCACATCAGGATGGAGGCCGGGGTCGACGCCGGCCGGGGGCACGACCGGTGTCAAATACGGGTGCGGTGCCGGAGGAAGCGGCGCCGGTGGAGGCGTAATGAGGTCAACCGGCGCCGATCCGGATCCAGGCCTGGATCCATGGGGAGCCTGCGGCGCCGGGGCCGCTGGTAGAGAAAGCCTAGGCCCCCCAACCGAGTCCGCGGGGCCCGAAGGCGCGCCGACGGGTTCGGGCTGCCCAAAGATGGCGTGCATCGCCTCGTAAAATTTACGAAGCTGGGCAGGAGTCGCTCCGGGTCCCGGGAAGGGAGGGAAACTCGGAGTTGGCTCTTCGAGCTCCGCACGCGGAGCCGCGGGAGGGGCACCGCCCGCATCCCTCGTCGCGTCAGCCGACCGACGGGGAGAAATCGAAGAGCGACGATGCTTCTTCGACTTCTTCTTGTGCTTCGACTTACCTGACCCCGAGTGTGAAGACTTAGAAGACGAGTGGTGATGGCTCTGTGACCGGTCCCTCGACCTCCCTCGCGACCGGGACCTCGAATGGCACGGAGCCGACTGCCGGCGCTCAAGAAGCCTTTGGGACCGCTCCCGCAAAGCCTTCGGAGCCATGGACCGGCAGTCGGAGCACGATTTGGGGTCATGGTCGCGCTCCAGGCAAAAGAGGCACACGCGGTGCGGATCCGTCACCGACATCAGTCGGTTACAGGAACCACAAGCCTTGAAGCCGGGCATCCCTACGTGCATCAGGCGTCGTTGGACTCAAAAGATGTCGACAAAAGTCGCTCAAAAAGTTCAGTCAAAAAGTGACTGGAGGTACCGCTCTCTCCGGATCTGCGCTGGCTGGCGCGGAAAAAGAAAGAACAGAACTGATGTCAGCGCGCGAGGGCAGCGTCTAAGTAGCTACCGCGACATCATTCCGGCGACCACGACATCAATGACGGACGCGGAGCCGACCGACGCCACCTTCCGACGCGCAGAGGTACTGCTGACGAAAAAACTCTCCGGATCCAGTTTGATGCCTGTGGGTAATTCTAAGGTAAGGAATCTATAACTAACTGTTTCTTTCAGATTAAATGCCTTTGTTGGATGTGTGTGGTTGTTGTGTAACTTGCAAACCTTTTTTTAGCCCTGTGGATTTTCGTTTTTGGCATTGTTGTATTAAAGCTGTGTTGTTTAGCGTGCCTCCTTTGTCTGGCCAGTGTGTGAGTGTGTTCGTGATAATGGGCCAACATTAGCCTTAGTTGAGCCTCCCCATGTGGCCAGAGGCCATTTTGTAAAGTCTGTGTCCATATAGGCCTGCTTGAGTTCATTGTTTACCAGGCCTTCTGCTTGTTGTTGTTGTGAGTGACTGACCATTGGCTGACGGCCATTTAGTGAAGGCAGCCAGGGTGCTTTTGCTAAAGGCCTGCATTGTCTGTCTTCCCTTTCTTGTTGTTGTGGCCTGGCTATGTGGCTGGCGGCCATTTTGTGAAGGCAGCCAGTGTGCTTCTGCATTAGGCCTGCATGTCTTTCCTTTGTTCCTCTTGGCTTATTGCTTCTATCCATTGTCAGCTGCAGCTCCCTGAATCCCACGTGATGCACAATGCCAAACCGGGTCCGTTACATTTGTATTTTTGTTGTTGTTCTTCTTCTTTCCTATCCTTCCTGAGTGTACTGTACACTAGTACACCAACCATGAAAGCCCTTGTTTTTGTCAAAGTCTCACAAATGTCTATACTGTATTGCTATGTTTTTTTAAAAACGGAGGTAATAAATTTAATAATATTAATAACACTAATAAGTGTGACCACACACTAAGTTATATATTATATTTGTTCGTTTGTACTAGTAGTAATTGAACCACAACAATGAATGCCACGTTTCACTGATGTTCTTCTTGCTTCTTTGCTTTTAGGTGAACAAAAGAGGAGGAGACGTCATCACCCATTGTACTGACAGACAGAATTCCTGCTGCGCAGGACGTCACATGACGTGTGACCACAGACATCTCTTCAACTTGTGCCACTGCGTGCTGCAGTGCTGACATCTTCAAGATGGCCCCAAAGAAAGGTACCAGGTCCAGTACCAAGAAAGTTGCCAGTGAGAAGAAGGCACTGCCACTTACCAAGACCGGTCTGTCGTCCGAGACCTTTTTGGGAAGCAAAAAATTACGCCTGCAGCAGCGGTGTCCGGGGAGCAAGCTGGGAGCAGCACCCCCGCTTCAGTGGACCCACCCCACCAACCTAGGCCCAAGGCTGTGTCTGTTGCAGAGGCAGCCAGTCTAATCACAAGTCCAATGCCAACAAGCAGTGATGTTGAAATTGACTTATCGTTATCGCAATGTAGTACCCAATCAATGCAGGGAACTCAGATAAGTGGGCAACAACAGCCGCAACCACCCCCAATAGTAGTTGTTCCTCCCGAAGTTGGGGCAGTTCAGGAGATCGAGCTTCCTGCAGAGGAAGAAGAAGAGCAAGCCACTCTTTCAGAAGATCCATTGTCTTCCAGATCCACAGCAAGGAAAAGGAGGGTTAGTCCATCAACTTCTTCTCCAAGCCCCCCTTCTGATGATCTAGACACCACTTGGATCCCACCTCCATCTGAGTTGGAGACACGCCATGTCCACAAGACAAGGCTAGGGAAAAGGAAGGTTCCAGAAATCCTTAGAGTTATATAGGTAGATGTAGAAGAGGAGGATGATGATGACGAGCCAGTCATCATGGACATTAGTCTCGCCCCAGTGGAGACCGACATTACCCCATCCCAAATTTCTGTGAGAGATGTGGCACGGATACCACCAACACAGATGATACCTCCAACACCACCTCCAGCTTTCATATTTCGCCGGCAGCGACCTACATCCACCACAACCACCTCAGTAGAAGTAGGTACTGCATAGAGTCAAACTTCACGCCCACCTACCAGTTCATCCGGCATTGCAAGTGGCACCAGCAGCGCCAGAAAGTTGACCTTCCCAGTTTGGGACTTCTTTTCGGTTAGCAGGAAGGAGGTGAACATTGCTATATGCTCCATTTGTGGACAAGGTGTTAGTCGGGGTAAGCTTGGTACAAACTATGGTACCGGAGGCCAAACAACCCATCTGAAAAAACACCACTTGATCCAGTGGGAGGCGCACCTTAGTGGCCAAAAAACTGCACCCATTGTTGTTGGTGAGGATGAAGAAGTAGAAGATCCGATCACGGTGGAAGGTGAACAAGAGGGAGACATTTTCTCTGGTACACAAAGTAGCCCTGTCCCCAGCAGTGCAGTGGCACCGCCCACATCCTCATCAGCAACATCGCAGTGGCACAAGAGTCAGGCTGAGACACCAAGAAAAAAGTGCGTTGAGCCTAATAACATCTGGCGTCAAGACGTCACCTGCATCAGTGGCACCAGAAAAGAAAAAAATCCAGGCTACCATTCTCAGCATGCTTAGGTCGGAGGGCAGAATGAACGCAACCACCCAACTGCACGTTTGTACAACGCAAAGCTGAATAAAATGTTAACACTGGACCTCCTCCCTTTTTCTTTTGTAGAAGGGGTGGGTTTTCTTGAATTTGTGACAGCCATCTGCCCAAAATGGAAGGTTCCTAGCCGGTCCTATTTCACCAGAGTTGCTTTCCAGCACTACATCACATTGTGCTGGAATTGCTTGAACGCACAAGTTACTAACTTGTGTAACGATATATCTGTAAGAGACAGTAGTTAGTGACAGATTCCTTACCTTAGAATATCCCCAGGCGTCAGGCTGGATCCGGAAAGTTTTTGCGTAGCAGTACCCTTGCGCGTCGGTAGGCGGCGTCGTGCGGCTCCGCGTCCGTCGTCGGCGTCGTGATCGCCGGGATGACGTTGCGGGCAGTACTTAGATGCCGCCCCTGCGCGCTGACGTCAGTTCTGTACACGACTTTCCGCGCCAGGAACGCAGAGCCATGCAAGAAGCTGACATAGGTGTCTGAAAAATACTAGGGCCCTGAAAGGGATGTCCTTAACCCTAGAAATCAGTTCGCAGAACAGGGGAGGATGGGTGGGGCGGTAAGGAATCTGTCACTAACTACTGTCTCTTACAGATATATCGTTACACAAGTTAGTAACTTGTGCATCTGAAAGAGACACGTTAGTGACAGATTCCTTACCTTAGAATAGATACCCCAGCAATACCAACCCCGGTGGTGGGTCTGCGAACAAAGATCAGACAAGGAAGTCCCGAAGGACAGAACGGCCAAAGAAGCCGTCCCTCCGGACCTGACTGTCAAGGCAGTAATGCTTGGTAAACGTGTGCAGCGAGGCCCACGTAGCTGCCTGACAGATATCCTGCAGCGGAACACTGCGGCCCAAAGCCGTGGTAGCAGCCGTTGCCCTGGTGGAATGGGCACGCAGCCCAACAGGAGGCTCCTTCTTAGCCAAAGAATAGCAGGCTTTGATACACAAGGTTACCCAGCGGGAGATGGTTCTCTTGTGCACCGCCCGACCTTTTTGGCACCCACGTAGCCAACAAAGAGCTGGTCATCCACCCGGAAGTGTTGTGTGCGGTTGATGTAAAAGAAAGCGCACGTTTTGGGTCCAGACGGTGGAGCCTCTCTTCCTCTCTGGAAGGATGCGGAGGCGGAAAGAAGGTGGGCAAAGTGATGGTCTGCCCAATGTGGAAGGCAGTAACCACCTTTGGCAAGAAGGACGGACGCGTCCTAAGAACAACCTTGTCTGGATGGACAGACAGAAAGGGAGGTTTGCATGAAAGAGCCTGGAGCTCACTCACCCGCCGAGCGGAGGTGATGGCCACCAGAAAGGCTGTCTTCAGAGTGAGAAGACGAAGAGGACAGTTATGTAGAGGCTCAAAGGGAGCGCACATAAGAAAGGTAAGAACCAAGTTCAAGTCCCACTGAGGCATTACAAACGGAACAGGAGGGAAGAGGTGTGTAATGCCTTTTAGAAACCTGTTAACAACAGGGGACTTGAAAAGGGAGGGCTGATCAGGAAGCCTGAGGAAGGCTGAGATGGCACAAAGATAGCCCTTGATGGTACCCAGGGCAGAACCCTGTTGGGCCAGGGAAAGAAGGAACAGAAGAACCTCAGAAAGAGGGGCAGAAAGGGGATTCACAGCCTTTGCTGTGCACCATGCCACAAACTTGTTCCACCTGCAGGCGTATACCACCTTAGTGGAGGGACGCCTGGCTGCCAGAATCACATCACAAACTTCGGGAGGCAAGTCGAAAGGAATCAACTGCCGCCGCTCAATCTCCACGCAAGCAGGTGGAGGCTGGACAGGTTCGGGTGGAGGACCGTCCCTGCTGCTGCGACAGAAGATCCTCCCGAAGAGGCAGACGGATCGGGGGATCTACGCTCATACTGAGTAGCTCGGGATACACCAAACTCTTCGAGCCCAGTCCGGAGCCACAAGAATGACTTGGGCCCGGTCGTGCCGAATCTTCTTCAACACTCTGGGTAGAAGTGGTATAGGCGGAAAGGCGTACAACAGACCGCAACTCCACTCGTGACGAAAAGCGTCGCCGAGCGAGTGCCGCCTTGGAAATTCCAACGCGCAGAACTGATGACATTGCGCGTTCTCTTCGGTGGTGAATAGATCTAACCAAGGCTCTCCCCACTGTAGAAAGAGTCCTTGCGCCACTTCCGAGTGAAGACGCCATTCGTGATCCATCATGCACCTGCGGCTGAGGTTCGTCCGCCCTGGCGTTCAGAGAACCTGCCAGGTGTTGAACCATCAGGAACATGCCCTGATGTTCCAGCCATGTCCAGAGGCACAGAGCCTCCTGACAAAGGGTCCACGACCCCACCCCGCCTTGTTTGTTGCAATACCACATGGCGGTGGTGTTGTCTGTGAACACCTGCACTACCTTCCCTTTGACAGAGGGAAGGAATGCCTTGAGTGCAAGTCGGATCGCCCGGAGCTCCAGAAGGTTGATATGGAGCCGGGACTCCGCCCGGAGACCAGAGGCCTCTGATCTCCGCCTCTCCCATGTGACCGCCCCATCCCAGAAGGGACGCGTCCGTCACAACTGTGTGCTTTGGCTGGGGAAGGGAGAGGGATCTGCCCATGACCCATTGCCGGTTCGAGAGCCACCACTGCAACTGTTTTGCAGTCCCCTCCGAGATCTGGACGTGATCGGACAGGTTGCCCTGGTGCTGCGCCCACTGGAACTTCAGGTCCCACTGCAGAGCCCGCATATGCCATCTGGCATGATTGACCAGCAGGATGCAGGAGGCCATGAGGCCCAGCAGCCTCAGGGTCATCCGTGCCGAAACCCAGGATAAAGGCTGAAAGATCGGAATCATAGCCTGAATATCCCGGACTCGCCGTTCGGGAGGATAGGCCCGAAACTGCGTCGTGTCCAGAACTGCTCCGATGAAAAGGAGCTGTGGAGAAGGAAGCAGATGCGACTTCGGCACATTGATGGAGAACCCCAGTGAGTGCAGGAGTTCGGCCGTAGTCTGGAGGTGGGAGACGACTGCCTGGGACGAGCCCGCCTTCAGCAGCCAGTCGTCGAGGTAGGGGAAGACTGGAACCCCTGCCCGGCGCAGATGAGCTGCGACCACCGCCATCACTTTCGTGAACACCCGAGGGGCACTTGTAAGGCCAAAGGGGAGCACGGTGAACTGAAAATGCTCGAGGCCTACCGTGAACCGAAGGTAACGCCGGTGGGCCGGCAGGACGAGGATGTGAAAATAAGCGTCCTGCAAGTCCAACGCTACCAACCAGTCTCCAGGGTCGAGGGCAGTCAAGACCTGAGCCAGGGTGAGCATCTTGAACTTCTCCTTCCGGAGGAAGCGATTGACGTTCCGGAGGTCCAAGATAGGACGCATGTCCTCCTTGTCCCTTTTGGGCACCAGGAAGTAGTGGGAGTAGCAACCACGTCCTACTTCTGGGGTCGGAACATGCTCGATGGCCCTCTTGGCCAAGAGGGCCGTGACTTCCTTCTGCAGAAGTATCAAGTGATCCCCTGACATGCGGTGGAATTGAGGTGGCATGGCTGGGGGGTGGTCTCGAAGGGAGAGGAGTAGCCCCTTCGGACAATGTCCAAGACCCACCTGTCCGAGGTGATGGGACGCCAGTGGTGAAGGTGATGGCGGACCCTGCCCCCTACTGGCGTGCTGTGCACCGGAAAGGAGGGACTAGGAGGGCTTGGAGGCCGCGGACGGGTTGGAGGTGGTGGCCTGACCCGCAAGCTGGTTGCCCGAACCGCCACGGCGGTATCCACGTCCTCGGCCACGCGAAGACGCTTGCTGCGCGGGCCGGTGGCTGGGCAGCTGACGTGACTGGGCGCCCCTTCCGTGGCCACGAAAGGGGCGAAAAGCAGAAGGTGAGCGGAGGGCGTACAACAGAAAGGCCCAGGGACTTGGTAGTAGCCCGTGAGTCCTTAAAACGCTCCAGCGCATGGTCTGCCTTTGAACCAAAAAGACCGACTCCATCAAAGGGCATGTCCATGAGTGTATTCTGGACATCACCCGAGAAACCAGTTGTTCTCAGCCAGGCGTGGCGACGTAGCGCCACCGTCGTCGCAAGCGATCTGCCCAGCGAGTCGGCGGTATCAAGGCCACAACGTATGGTGTATTTAGCCGCATCTCGCCCTACCGCAATGGCGCGGGTAAGCAGTGTCTGGACCTCCTCAGAACACTGTGGCAAAACAGCCGCCACCGAATCCCACAGGGAGTGGGTATATCGGCCCAAAAGGCAAGCGGTGTTGACAGACCGCAAGCCAGCACTGGAGGAAGAAAAAGCCTTCTTCCCAAATTGGTCCAGGCGTTTGGATTCCCTATCCGGAGGGGCGGTAGGGAAGGCGGTTTTGGGAGGCAGAGGCTTGGACAACCAAGCTCTCGGGGGTGGGATGTTGGGAGAGAAACAAGGGGTCGCCCGGAGCAGGGCGATGGCGTCGGGCCACGTTCCTATCCACAGGAGCCCCTGTGGTGGGTTTGGACCAGGCACCCAAAAGAACGTCAGTGAGTGCATCATTAAACGGCAGCACAGTCTCCGAGGAGGAAGCCGCCGGCTGAAGCACTTCTGTCAGGAGGTTAGTCCTGACGGCCACAGTAGGCAATTGGAGATGTAAGGCTCCAGCTGCTCTACGCAACACCGTTGCAAAATTAGCTCCCTCCTCCGTAGCCACGGGAGGAGACAGCATGCCAGTGTCAGGGGAGGTGTCTAGACCACTGGCATCCCCAAGTTCCTCAGCCCAGTCCGGATCATACTCACACTGTTGTGTGAGAGGGTCCTCAGACCCCTCCCAGCTCTCCTGGTCCTCCTCTTGTTCAAAATATGGAGGAGGAGGGACATTTGGGACCCAAGGTCTCATCGGCGCCGGAGCCGGCGTCGAGCGACGTCGGTCCGGCTCCATGTCCGGAGCCGGGGACCGGCGCCGTCCGGAGCCCCGGACGAGCGTCAGGAACGGCACCGGGGACATCGGCGGAGGCGGAGGCGTGGTTAGGTCAACCGGCGTCGATGGGGGTTGCGGTACCACCGGAGCCGGGATCGAGGCCGGGGCCGGAGCCGAGGCCGGGATGAAGGCTGGTGGGACAGGCGGCGCCGGGACCGAAGTCGACAGCGGCGCCGGGGCAACCCCATCAGGGCCCGCGGGGCCCGAAGGCGCACCGGAGGGACCTGAAGGCCCGAAGAGGCGGGCCATGCCCGACAGGAATTCCTGTATTTCGGCCGGAGTCGCCCCCGAACCCGGAAAGGACGAGTAATGCGGGGGCGGCTCTACAGGCATGTCCGGAGCCGCGGGGACGGTGCCGACTGGGGCCTCAGCCGAGTCGCGAGATCGGCGAGGCGAAGTCTTAGAGCGATGATGCTTCTTAGACTTTTTGTGCTTCGACTTACCCGAGGAGCGCGAAGACTTGGACTCCGACGACCGGCGGGGACTCCGCGACCGGCCCCTCGACCTCTCCTGGGACCGGGGCTTGGTGCGGCGCGGAGCCAACTGCCGGACCTCGAGTAGCTTTCGAGACCGCTCGTGCAAAGCTTTCGGGTGAAGTTTCCGGCAGTCAGGGCACGACTTCGTGTCGTGGTCTCGGCCGAGACAGAAGAGGCACTCCAGATGCGGGTCCGTGATCGACATCATGCGACCACAAGCGCCGCATGGCTTGAAGCCGGGCATCCCTACGACACCTAGGAGTAGTGAAGACTCGAAAAAGAAACAGTGAAAAAATTCACAAAAAAGTTAGTCAAAAATTGACTAGGGCACTGCTCTTCCCGGATCTGCGCTTACTGGCGCAGAAAAAGAAGAACTGACGTCAGCGCGCAGGGGCGGCGTCTAAGTACTGCCCACGACGTCATCCCGGCGATCACGACGCCGACGACGGACGCGGAGCCGCACGACGCCGCCTACCGACGCACAAGGGTACTGCTACGCAAAAACTTTCCGGATCCAGCCTGACGCCTGGGGATATTCTAAGGTAAGGAATCTGTCACTAACGTGTCTCTTTCAGATAAGCTTTGCAGCAGAGTGCTGTTCACACTATCCACCTGACAACAGACATGTGGACCAGTTGCCAAGCCACTGATTACATGTGCATCACTGCACACTGGATCTCTTTTGTGGGGGTTAGAGAAAAGATATCTGCAGCAGGTGTTGTTGACACTGCTGAGATTTTTAATGCCACTCGGAAACGTGCAACTGTAGCCATATTTGCAGTGGAGAAATCGCATACAGCTGCAAACATTTTGGAAGACTTTGACAGCAAGGTCTTTGAATGGCTGCGACCAAGAGGGCTTGACATTGGTTTTGTTGCCACGGACAATGGCAGTAATATAGTTAGGGCCATGGCCGATGGTGGCTATTTCTGGGTCATGTGTTAGGCGCACTGCATTAACATCATTGTTCAAGACTTTCTGAAAAAAGAAGACCGAGTCACCAACTTACTGACCACCTGCAGAAATCTGCACACATTTCAGCCATTCTTTTAAAGCCCGGAAGCAGCTGAGGATCATTCAACGTGATAATAGAATGCCAGTTAAAGCCCTCATCCAGGAGGTGCCAACACGTTGGAACTCTACTTATTACATGCTTAAACGTCTATTTGAGCGGTACAGACCAATCAATGAATATGTCATGCAAAGAGGGGATGCTACTGTGAAAGGCATGGTCATTGAGATGGACTAATGGGGCCTAGTTAAATGCCTGACAGAGATGCTACTTCCTTGCCAGCTCTTCACACGTGAAGTCAGCAAGGAGGACTGTACTATGGGCTAAGCTATCCCATTGTTGCATATGCTACAGGGACAGCTGAAGGGGGGGTCTGCCATGTACACAGGTGTAGAGGAAAAAAAAGAAGCATAGGAGTTGGTGGAGAGCTTAACCCTTCGCTTATCTGAAAATACAAGGGTGCAAAGAGGCATTGTGTCATCCAACCATTACATTTGTGCCACAATTCTGGATCCACGGTACAAACCATTACTGCATACTTTCATTCCTTTTTCAGAAGGGGATGTTGCCAACTACAAAACTTGGATAGCTGTGGAAGCCAATCACTTAGAAAAAGAATGGCTGGGAATTAGAGGCCCGCTACTCCAGAGCACAACAAGTACCGCAGGGCAGCCGGCTTCAAGTTCAACTTCAGAGCCTGAGGGCAGTGCGGTTGGCTCACAGCAGCCAAAACCACCAACAACACCAAGAACAACATCAACAACAACAAGAACAGGAGCATCAGCCCCAAAATCGGCACATGAATGGTTTCTACAGCAAGGGCTTGTTAAGTCCAGTGCTGATGCAAAGGCAAAAGAGGCTGAGCAAAGCGGAGCACCCATGAGCATTGAGCGGATGGTTCAGGCCTATCTGGATGACCCAACAGAGGTCTACATTGGTCAAAACCCAGTGCTGTATTGGTATGGGAAAAGGCGCCAATGGCCAGTGCTCAGCAGGCTGGGGATAAACTATCTGGCTTGCCCTGTCGCAAGTGTCCCTTCTGAGCGTGTTTTCAGTGCTGCTAGTGCTGTTCTGACAGTGAGAAGGACCAGTCTCTCGCCCCAAAATGTGGAGAGGTTAACCATGATCAAAATGAATTAGCACTTTATACCACCGGATTACACCATACCTAAAGTAGCACAGCAGGAAGAAGATGACGGTGACTTAGGTCATGGAAGTAGTGTGTTAGCTGACCTACTTCTGGGTAAACCACCAGAGTTTGAGAACGAGCTCTATTTCCCTGACAACAACTAGGCTTTCAACTTGTTAGTTTTTTTCTTGCTTTGACACCCCAAAAAAAGCCCCCCAAAAAGATACAGCTATGGAATATTATTTACTTTTATTATTTGTGTGTGTCACTGTCTTTCTGGTTCGAATCACAACAAATCCATCACCACCGTCTTACTCTTTTATTGCCGGATTGGAGTTGCAACTGTGTGCAGTCAGTGAAGAAGTAAGTCCACTCCTCCGAGTCCTGCTCCAGTCCTGACTCGCCCTAAATCCATTTCCCTCAAGCCAGACATTGGATGGTGAAGAGTACAACAAATGTGAAATGTGTGCCTGCCTCGACAAGTCCCTCCAAAGAACCTGACTATAGATATCCTCCTTTCCGAGCCTAGAGGACTGCCCCGTAAGGACAGGTAAATGATGGCATGCATTGGACGCTGACTCTAAGTGATTGGTGTTTGTGTTGTTGTGCATGATATCTACTAGTATTTAATCTACACGCAAAAAAGTGACTCAAGTCACTGTTTCCCTTCTTGTTGTTGTTCAATAACAAAATTGTACTACTGCAGGGTGATTGATTGCTTTTTCTATTCTGGACTCACTGACCATACCATACTCGCAGTCAGTCAGTAGAATCGGAGATGATTGATGGAATAACTCTGGGCGTTTCATGAAGTGGCCTAAAAGGTAAACAACAACAACACCAGACCTTCATGTCTGTGTAGTGGTGGAGGCGAGTGTAGTGGTATGACTGACAGCGGTGCATTGATTCAGTTATTTAATTTGGAAAATGCTATGTTGCTGTGTATGTGTGCTCAGTGCTGTCTGGCTCAAAATCTAAGCTAAGTGGAGGTTGGGTGAGCGGGCCTGATCCTGTTGTTGTTGTAGGTTAATGCTGGAAACAGAGTAGACATGATTTAGCCATGCCGCCTCTGAAAGTTTTCTTGTTGCACTCCTCCTTTATTTATGCAGTTTAACTTTACTTTTCTCCTTGATTTTTCAATATCCCTTTTGTTTTTCCATCTACACTTACAGGCCGGCCTTTACCCTGTGCTATACTGGGAAAAACAACTCACACTTACTTTACCAATCGACATCAGCCAGGGAGGCACCCAAGATTGACAAACGGAGCGTCCATGAAAGGAAGGACCAAGATGAATGCTGAGATGCAACTCCCAATTTGACCATAACATAGTTATAGTATCATAATTTCATTTGATTCATTTTTCTCTTCAATCATTACGACTGTGTGTGTCGTTGTTTATTATGTTTGCTTGTATTTGACTTCTACAGATATTTTTTAATTTTCTTTGCTAGCTTTAAAAGGAAGCCCGGTACAACAGAACATAACATGTATGTAACTTGGGTCTCTCTGGGGGCAAACAGGCAAGGCAATTGCTTAATAATAATAATTAATAATATACTGCTGCCCTGTACTACTAGTCTAGTACTACTCATCAAGTCATCATCAAACATGCATTTCCTTTTTTCTCCCTTAACAGATTTATGATGGTCGTCTGCCAAGATTGTGTGTTGTCCATGTGTAGTGTTTGTCTTTGTCAAACCTTTCCCTCAAATATCCATTCCCAACCATTCATCAAATCCTAACCCTCTTCCCTCGGGCTGTGTGATTGATATTGAGGTGTGTCTAAATTAAATTTACACCAATAATTGATCACACACTTGCTGGGGCGGATGTGGTGAAAGCAACACTAACTCAAGGCAGGGCGAGGATCTTCTTCTGCTTGCCCACTCATGCTCAGTATTCGCTATTCAATTTTTTTTCCAGAGGAACATAATCCATCATAATTAATTGCCGGCATCGATTCATAATCCTTCCAGCACTAAAGGTTATGTTTGTCCACTTCATAGGTCGAGTCAACTTTAGTTTGTAACTTGTACTAGGCTATACCCGCCACCTTTTATTTTACTTTAGATTTGCTTATCATAATCATGGTTTCTTGTTTGCCAGTCTTCTTGTGTACTGTACTTCTACTACTCATTCCGAGTCTCCCTCAGGCGACTGACTGTCTCATTTTCTTTTTTTGCAAATGCTACTGTCAGTGTCTACTACTACTACCACCACCACCATGGCACCTTGGGAAACCAAACCATCATCACCATGCAGCCATCGCTTTGCCTAATTATAAATAAACATCAATCACAGGTAAGAAAAGAAGTTTGGGGGAGGCATAATTAATGATATGGAAATTAATTCATTAATTCACACACCCACACCCTTCCGAGTCCAGTTGCAGACTACATAGACTAGGAGGAGAGACTGACAGTACTAGTAGGACAAGTCACAAGTGAGGGTACCGCATCTATCTGTTGGTGTGTTACACTATCAGCAGATTATTTCAATAAAAAACTGGCTGCAGCCCTGCAGCAGCAAAGGAAACCATGTGAAGTAAAAGAGTAACCCCCCCACAAAACATTTACATCGTATGTAAAGTATAAATAATTTATTTCCCTAACAAAATAAATGAATGGAAAAAACCCAAAACACGTGACCCACCCCTCTCCCTAACCCCAACCAATGTCCATAAGATAAGAGTCCAATGTCCACTCCATTGTCCATAAATAAAAATAAAACCCAACTTTTCCCCAACGCCCAATTCCCACCCACCCAAAAAAAGATTAAAAAAGGGGCAAGGCGACAGAGTTCTAGCGGTGGGCTTGCCGGTTACTCTCCATGACCTTTATCCGCTCCTCTAGGCGCGCCATCCGGAGGAGCATGCAGCACTTGAATGCTTTACAGTTGCATCCACAGGGGTGGGCAGCAGTATTCAAAGAAGTGCGGCGGGCGGCTGCCAGACCAAGGCGCCGTACCACTGGAGGAACCTGGCTGGGGCCCGGGGCATTGGAGGAGGCTGCAGCTGCTGCCGCCGATATTCGGTACAGATGGCCTCCAGCTTCCGGTGCAGGGCCATGGCTGCTAACTCTTTCCTGTTTGGTTGTGGTTTCAGTTGGGAAGGAGTAGCTATGTCAAAAAAGAAAAAAGACAATTGTAACCAATACTCTTAGCAAAACAGTAACACAAAATTAATTATACACATGGTGGCACAATAGCACTAGCAGGCACGGTACATAACATTTGTGTTATCCTCCCACTTCCTCGGCCTCTAACATTTGTGGGAGTCTCAGGCATTACTACTAGGCACCATGGAGTTGACAAATCTTCTTCTTCTCTCCCTCTTGTTTAGCTAAATTAACCTTGTAGGCATGCTAGCTCAGTCAGCTTGCGTCCTAGACAGACATACTCATGTCGCAGACTCACATGTCTGCAGGTGGGGCAGCTGTAGTCTACAACTACACAATTATCTTATTTTTCTATTATGGCCATACTCTGTTACATGAATGGCAACTGCTCAATTTCACTTTAACCCTGACTACTACAACAAGGCAGATGGTATCTGATCCAAATGATCATTGATTATATATGGGACGACGTGAGGTACTATTGATTGATTGTGTAACACTAACCATGCAGCCGATAGGCCACCTATGGCAGGCTGACACAGTCGAAAATGACATAGGTATGGAGTGGGCCTCGGAGTCGGAGGGAGGCGATTGATAATAAGTGGGTATGGGTACATACATACATACACACACAATATATATATGCTGTGCTTGCAAACTACTGTAAGTCAAGGGAGTATTCTGAAATACAACCTTGAATCAAAAACCTTGAAAAAAAACAGTCCTTGTTTCACTTCCCAGCGATTTTTCCACTTATCATTGCATTGCTCTTCTAGCATTATATATATATATTTTTTTCAAACATATGTTTATTGAATTTTTGCCAAATAGTTCTCATTATATCAAACACATTCCGCTCAGCGCAGTGAGCACCAACATTACGATAGCACTCAAATGGTAAAACAATATACATTGTCCAGAATGTGCCCAGCCCCGCTTCTAAAAGAAACGCTAATGAGAGATACAGTGGCTATTACTGCGGGGATGCGGGCAGACTATCGTGACAGCAGCTTTTTTGGAGCACCAGAGTGAGGCACCTCAGCATTTGTCTGAAAGGACATCTAGTCACACGTTCTGTCTGAGGGAATCTAGTGTGGCAATATTTGAAGAATAAAAAAAAACTAAATCTCCGAACCTAAAAACCCCCCAACCCCCCCCCCCCCTCCCCCCCTCCCAAAACTATGATGGCAGCAAGAATCTATACTAAAATAGCAGCTGAAGTTAGTGGTAGTGTATTCAATATTGAAAGAGGTGTAATGCGCGGGTTGAAGTGGGACAGACAGCTGACGGGAGCCCCGGGAAAGGAAAGCTACCAATGGTCCCCACTTGAATTCAAAATTTTTATAGTTGTCTTGAAAGATATCAGCCATTCTTTCCATGCTAAGAAGCCGCCATAGCCGTGAGTGCCATAGGGAGATCGCCGGGGCCTCCCTCTGTTTCCAGGCGGCCGCTAAAGTCACCTTAGCCGCTCCTATACACAGCCACATGATGGCCTTGTCCGCACGTGTCTGGTGTTCTAAAGCAGGGTCTCGAAGTCCCAAGAGGACCTCCGCCATAGTAGTTGGAATGGGGTATCCCAGAATATCTTTAATATGTGCTAGTATCTCTGCCCAAAATGGGCGTATCGTTGGGCAATCCCACCAAATGTGCTGAAAATCACCCAAGAGGCCGCAGCCTCTCCAGCAGCGGTCAGAGGTGTCGGGGAAAATCTTTTTAAGCCTGGAAGGGTGCAGGTACCAGTCCATCATGGTCTTTAGGTGGGCCTCACGGAGGTCTACGGAGTGATTAAATCTAAAAATGTCGGACCACAAGTGTGTCCAGTCTTTCTCTGGTATAGCGCGTTGCAGTATCCCCTCCCACATAGCCATGTAACGCGGGCGCGGTGAAGTGAGGGTGGTCAGTAAAAAGTTATAGATGAACGATATCACCCCCCTCATTGTGGTGGACTTGGAGAGGAAGGATTCAAATCATTATATTTTTTTTAATTCTAATCTTATTCTATTCTCCTTGGCTTTGCTACTCTGGCACGGTTTATTTTTCTTTTACATTGTCTTCATCCAGTGACAGTCTCCACCTATGCTATGATTGAATAACATCCAGGCATCCATCCATTCAAAGTAAACATGGCTATCATTCTTCTTAATCTCTCAACAAACCTTTCACCAACAACATACATTTGTAATTTTTTTTTAAACCACCACCCATGCGTCCTTCCTTGCTTGCCTTTGAGTTTAACCCATCAAACTCTCCGGAGGATTCCTATCACCCATACAGTTTCACCCACCCAGGGAGGCATCCTTTCTTTCAACTTTCACCCATCCTTCAACCACCCATGCATCCAATTCCTACCAGCCACCTATGCATCCCACGCATCCTTCTCTGCCAGTCATATATACATGTTGCCCGTCCTTCCTCCTTCAATCCTTCTTTCCCTTTTCGTTCAACCCATCCATCAAGGTCGTCTGACTCTTAGTCTTCTTCATAAAACTTTCCCAGCTGAGTTGAAGTCAGATAGAAGAGGCCACCATTAGTTACTCAACTCCCGCCGCTAATGCGAAGTAAAGGGTGTCTTCTTCAACAGTTGTTCACAACAGCTTAGTCTCTCTCAATAGTACAGTGTACTCCCTTGCAGCGAGTGTGTATTGTCAATAAGTAAGGAATATAACTTACCACCGCCCGCCACTGCTGCTGGCTCACCCACCCGTGCAGCAGCTGCCGCATCTCCTCCCTCCTGGCTGGCGTCGCCTGCCCCGCCGCTGGCCCCGGCGGTCAGTACGCCTAGAAAAAACATTACACATTTTTTAGATGCCATATACGCCTCCCCCTATTTTTTTCACTAGTAAGATTGAAAATTCAATACATACACCACACACATCACTACTAGTACAAATCGGGTACTAGAGTAGAGTAGACAGTAGTATGTCCTAACCTATCAAAAATAGTAAAATATCTGGTTGGGCATTTTGTTGGTGGCAATTATCGAAAAGCCTCTCAAGAAGAGGACAACCCAAAGGACTGGACTCAGTGGCTAGAGCTATTGGGGAATCTGAGTTTTAAAACTTTTTAAAAAGAAAAAGATTGGCCAACTGGGCAAGCTACAGTCAGACTAATAGTAGTTCAGAGGCAGTTAGATTGAGGTAAAAAAACAGACACTTGAAATATAATAACTAAGTAGGTAGGTAATGCAGGGATACCAAGAATTTAGAAACAGATCGATCGAAGAAGATTTGGTAAAAAATAGAATTAGGAATCGGAAATAATAGTTCAAAAAAAATAAGGTGCAGTAAAAGTTAGTGAAATATAATTATTAATATTAACAACAGGAGGACTTACTGGGGCCAGCAGCAGAGCCCTCTGTAGAGGAGCGAACCTGGCCCTGGGAGGCATCTCCAGCTCCCGCCTGAGACCCCGTCGTCTTGTTCTTGCCCCTGGATGCTGATCATGTAAGATAATAATAATAAAGAGACAAAAATTGATTGACGTGTAACAAATAAAAACAAATAAAAAAACGACCTAAAAAGATTTTTTGACAGGAAACGACAATTGCAATAAAATTGACCTATCTAATCTGATCGACTAGTAGTATCGCGGCCCGTCTACTTATTTTATTTATTAATCCAGTGTTCCTTTCCGATTCCACAATCCTAAACCTAAGTGCCACCTAGCCCGCCTATTCCAAAGACATTGGAAATGAATTGCCAAAAATTATATCTGCTTCTTCTAAGTTTCGATCTCATTCGAAATCATCAATGAATCAACCCCCTTTGACGGGCCAATTGTTCACTAAGTCTGCATTTCCATTTATTTTAGTCCTCAAAAATGCATAGATGGACGCATGCATATTGTATACACCAAATTGTTGGTTGGTTGCTGCTGATGTGCTGATGAGTTGCTATATTACTCACTCACTAACAAACTACAAAAGGTTCTACTAAGGACTGGAGTCAGCAGCACGTGACGGAGGACGCGTCACGCAGACCGCTAAACAATTACCAACTAATACTAAGTAACTAACTATAATAACTACCTACCTACCACCACTATCTTAGTGACAGGACAAAGGAAAGGAGTTTCTCTAGCATTACCTAACTTAAGTTCTCTAAACTCTCTTACATAATCAGCCCAAGCGAGCAAAGTTGCAAACAAGTAAGATTAGTAGCACCGAGCACCTGTCTAGTGTCTAGAAGAATGACAATCGCATAATATAAGATTTTTAAACATAACTTACCTGCATGTAAGCAGCAGCATTCTTGCTATTTGGGAAAAAAATAATATTCGCAATAACACAGAGCAGAACACACAATAGTACTATAATTAGCTACTCACCAAGCCCTACGACCTCAACACCTAGCAGGTCCAGCAGGTCCTGCTCCCGGTCCAAGATGTCGGACCACCGGTGAGTCAGCTGGTTGTGGGTGCGCCGGACCTCAGAGCAGCGAAACACTGATTGCCCACCGGCGGTGACGCTCCTGGGTACAGTAGCCGGAGCCAGGCCTGCCGCCTGCTGCCAAGGTTAAGGGGAGGTGGCGCTGTACAAAAAAAACAAGGGCGGCCACCTCCACCTCGGAAAACAGAGCCCGGGGCTGCACCCCTTCCTGGTCGCACTAGCCTTGGCCTTCTTACTAGTAGCCTTAGCCATGGTTCTGAGGGGGAGGGGGCGGAAAAGAAAATGTAGAAGTAAAAAATAAAGTCAGGAGAAGAAGTAGGAAAGTAAAAAAAATAAAAAGCAAGTAATAGAAAAACAGTACAAAAAACGCAGTAAAAGTAGAAATAAAATGCAAAATATACACTAAGGGAGAGAGAGGGATAGATAATAAATAAAAAAGATCAGAAAAAAATTGTAAGAAACAAAGGATTGAAAAGATTGGAGAGGGATGAAAAACAGGCCCCAGAACCATACAAAGAGTAGAAAAACAAGATGGGCGCGCCCATTGGCGACCGCGTGGTGAAGTTTGCGCGATATTTCCCCCCGAACACGCATTCCGCGTTGCCGAACTTCAGAAACGTCTCGCGAGCATGCGGAACAAGCAGAGTTTTTTTTACCACTTCGCGTAGCGTGGCTACGCGAACTCTGCCCGGGCTTACTTGTAACCCTGCATCCTAATGCATAACCAGCCTTGCAAAGGAAAACACCACCTACTCTACAGATCACTCCGCAATGGAAGTGAGAGGTATGATAATACCAAGACTCATGAGGCAACAAAAAGATGTTTGTTGAGTCACCATTAAGTGAGATAGTGACCACTGGTGTATAAACCAGTATTGAAACAGGGTATAACCCCGGTTTCATAGGTGTTTCGTAGAACGGGGAAGATGGGCAGGGCATTAAGGAATATGCGGCTAGAATGTGTCTCTACCAGATATTACGTTACCGAAGGTAAATAACTTGTACATCTGATAGACATCTAGCTGCAGATTCCTTAACTTTTGAATTCAATACCACAGCTATACCCACCGGAGGAAGGTCTGCAAACTAATCCTAGGAAAGTTTTCAAAGAGAACCAGCCGGTCATAACTAACAACCGACCAAATGTACATAGGAATAGCAGAAAAAGAGCTTGGCTCTTAATAGAATTCATGATCACTATCACAGAACATATAAGTAGTAAACAACCCTACAGGCCCGAAACAACCAACTGACAGTTATCAGATCGTATCATCTATCCCCCCGGGGGAAAGAGAACTCGTGGACCAAAATGGCCAAGTACAAGACAAAATCCATGTAATACTTTCTTCACAACAATAAAGAAATATTATTGAAAGAATTTCCCTGATAAAATCCATAAAGAAGGACTCTCAGAGCTCATTTCCATTATACCAAGATGAATGAACATCAACGCAAAAACTGGAGACATAATGCATACGCCAAGAAAGATGAACAATAATGGTATAAAGAACATTGTTTGAACAAAATACCACCCGAAGATTACATTATGCATTGTAAAGAAGTTAAAATGAAACCAAACAGATTTGAATCTTGTATAGGTAATCATCATTTATGCCAGATGTATAAAATCTCGCCACAAAGATGTATATATGGATATGTGTGTCACCATAGACTCCAAGTGGCCCGACAACTCACGGGATTTCGCTGGCCAATGTCTACTGCTGGACCGCAAGGATCAACAAAGCTTGCACCCGAATGTCCTTCAGTGCCATGGTCTGACAGTATGAACATGACTTCAAGTCGTAGACATGCTCGAGGCACCAAGGCAAACGAGAAAAGAGAAGCAACTACATCGCACATTAAAAACAGACCAAATATGTCTAACACATATGCACACAGCCATGTATACTCTGTATACATAATAGCTAAACAGAACTATATATATATATATATATATATATTATCTACTGGCGGTCGCCAGTAGATAGTTATAGTTAGGACCTATTTTCCATAGGAAATTCGCAACATTCTATTTCCAATAACTTTGGCGCCGGTTGATGAATCTTCGCGAAATTTTCAAAACTCGTGGGGCGCTCCGGTCTGCTCCTATCCTGAAAGTTTCGGGGTGATTCGGCAAGCGGGGGCCGAGAAAAAAGGAGGGTCCCAAAACGTGTGTTTTCTCCATGTTAATTCCCATAGGAAATTTTAGACACGGCTACAGCCCGAACTGCTGAACGGAATTACACCAAATTTGGCAAAAAGGTAGCGCTTGGTTCAGAAAGCGACCTTTTTTTTAAATGGTGTAAATCCGTTCAGTAGTTGCGGAGAAATTCAAAAAATAGGAGTCAAAAAATCAATTTCCCATAGGGAACTTTATGCAAGGCTACAGCCCGAACTGCTGAACGGAATTACACCAAATTTGGCAAAGAGGTAGTTCTTGGTTCAGAAAGAACCCTTTTGTTAAATGGTGTAAATCCGTTCAGTAGTTGCTGAGAAAATCAAAAGTAAAAACACATATATATCTATGGCCGCGGAGGATCCGCGCACCCTCCCGATCACGAGCTGTATGCTAATTGGCTGTCAACACTCCAAACCAGGAAGTGTTGGCAGCCATCTTGTGCCTCGAACTGAGGCACAAGAAATGAGAGAAACAAGTGCGCAAAATGCAAAAAGGGGGCAGGGTAGAAAACCGGCAAATTCCGCGCAGGGTACGCAAATCCAGCAGAGAAAAAAAAAAACAACGAAGCGCGGGCTCCCGCGCTTCGTTGTTATTTGGCCCCCGGTGAGCCAAGTCCCGGGGGCATGTGGAGGTTAATTTAAAAATTGTGTGGGGGGCCTCTAAGGCCCCCCCAAGCCCCGGGGACCGCCACCCCCCGGGGCTTCTTTTAAAAAAAATAAAATTACCTGTGTGGGGGGGCTCGAGCCCCCCACACGCCCCGGGGACCGCCACCTCCCCGGGGCTTTGCACATGTTGGGAGGGGGGCCGCGCGGCCCTCCAACTGGAGCCCGTGATGGCCCTGGGGACCACCACCCCCCAGGGCCGGCTCCTGCAGTGTCCCGGGGTGCCCACCTCCGGGACACTGTAGTTTGCTATGGCAGGGCGGGAGCCTCGCGGCTCCCGCCCTGCCATAGCAAACTGCTTTGGTTTTGGAAGAGAGCAGGAAACCTGCTCTCTCTTCCAAAACCAAAGACGTTGCTTTCCACACGGGGAGCTGCATCTTAGCAGCTCCCCATGTGGAAAAGCAATGCCGGCTCCCGAGGGACGCGGGGAGCCGGCGGGACCGTGGGGGATTGGGGACCCCCCACGGTCCCCAACGGAGAGGGCCAGCCCCGGGGGATGGGGTCCCCGGGGCCATAAGTGGCCTGAGGAGGGGGGCAACGCAGCCCCCCTCCAAAAGATAAAAAAAAAAAAAAAAAGCCCATGCCCCGGGGGATGGGGTCCCCGGGGCCGATTAAGGCCTCGGGAGGGGGGCCACGCGGCCCCCTTCCAAATTTTGTTTAAAAAAATAAATAAAAATTAGGGGGCAGGCCCTGGGGGATGGGGTCCCCAGGGCCAATAAATTAGAAAAAGAAGGGGGGCCACACAGCCCCCCTTCTTAAAAAATAAATAAAATAAAAGACCGGCATCGCGCCGGAGGCCACGCCCCCTCCTTGCAGCACTCTGCAAACGTGCCCCCTGGCGCGTTTGGAGATGGGGAACGAATTCCCATTGAATACTGGGGGTCCCTGGGGGCCAACTAGCCCACCGGGAACCTCCAGTATGCGCCAGGGGCTGCGTTGCAGAGAGGTGTTCTGAGGCCACGCCCCATTTTACACCTCTCTGCAACGCAGCTCTGTGGCGCTTAATGGAGGTAGCTGGTGGGCTAGTTGCACCCCAGGGACCCTCAGGATTCAAGGGGAGTTAATCCCCCAACTTAAAACACGCCACGGGGCACACATGTCACCTCAGGCCCCCCTCCCTTCACCACAGTGCAAACGCGCCCCAGGGCGCGTTTTAAGAGGAAGTTTTAATCACCCTGCCCTATTATGTACTAGGGCCTTACAGAGGAGGTCATGCTAATCACAGGGGTACCCCAACGCATAGTGTTCCCTAGTGTATGTAGGTGTTTTCACTGTATTCTAAGTGTCTTTTAGCATAGCACTGGCTCTAGGCCGGTTTGTCCGAGTCAGTTACCACCAGTACCCGTCTGAAAAAGTTGTGGGCACAGGATGATTTTGCAGCAAGGCCTCTTTCTGCTCCTCTGTTGGTTCTTTCTGCACATGTCTTGCTTCTTCCTACTCTTTTCTTCGTCTTTGTGGACTTCTGTTGCTTCTTTCTGCATTTCTTTTGCTTCTTTCTGTGCGTTTTTTCTTCTTTCTTCACATGTCCTACCTCTGTAGGCATAGTTAGAAACTAGCATTTAAAAAACCTTTGAAATTCACTTAAAAAACCATAGGTTTCAGGCACGTTATAGTTAGAAATTAGCATTTAAAAAACCTTTGAAATTCACTGAAAAAAACATAGGTTTCAGACACGTTATAGTTAGAAATTAGCATTTAAAAAACCTTTGAAATTCACTGAAAAAACCATGGGTTTCAGGCACGTTATAGTTAGAAATTAGCATTTAAAAAACCTTAGAAATTCACTGAAAAAACCATAGGTTTTAGGGACAGTTATAGTTAGTTGGACATTTCACTCGTACAAAACCATAGAAATTCCCCCGTTATAGTTAGTTCAGCTAACTATAACTTGCGCCCCCGCAATGCACTGCTGATGACGTCACATATTACATCACTCATGACATGGTCAGTGACATCACTGATGACATCTCAAATGACATCACTGATTACATCACTGATGACATCATCCATGTGATAATTTGATGCATCTTCTCACACCCTAATATAACCTTTGATACACCCACTCTAAATTACAGACTGCCATTCTCAAAACCATAGACACTCCAACACCAATAACTACATACCCACTCACTGATTCTTAAGTCTACACACACATTCACTCACTCACCCGTACAGTCACTCATACTTACGGTCACTCAGTACAGGACTATCATATGCACTCATACACCTACATAGACACTCACACACCGCCACTCATCCATAGAGGTACTCACACCTAGTCAGTCATGCAAATAATTAATCACACTCCCATTTACTCACCTATATAGTTATACACACACCAGCTCACTTACTCATACAGATACTAGCACATTCTTACGCGCTTATAAAATTACTGTTACAAGCACACACTCATCCATACAGCCACTGTCACAATCAGACACTCTCACTTTTAGCCATTTATATACTCCAACACACATATATACTGCCTTTCACATATGTAGTTACTCACACATGTACCACTGAGATATACATTCACTCACTAACACACCCATACACACACTCACCCACCCATACAGTCCATCACAGATGCACTCTTGAAACCATGCACCCAGTGAATCACCCACTCACACATCTATGCACAGAGTCACACACACCCCACCCACACAAACACTCAGGCACTCATACAGATACTCAGACAACCAATCAATAACCCATATAGACACTCATGTAGCTATTCACAAACCCATGCAGCCGCTTACACAGCAACAGACAGATGGATACAGACATTCACACAGTTTAGTCACTAACCCATGCATTCAGTAAGATACGTTTAATCACTCACTTATAGAGTCAGTCACACACCTACTAAATCATCCATTCAGACACTTATACACCCACTCATTCTTCAATACGCCTTGGCCTATATATATTAAACATATTTAAACTTTACAGAAACACACAGTCACTGGATGATGCCATCAGTGATGTCATCAGTGATGTCATTTGAGATGTCATGAGTGATGTCATCAGTGATGTCACTGACCATGTCATGAGTGATGTAATATGTGACGTCATCAGCAGTGCATTGCGGGGGCGCGAGTTATAGTTAGCTGAACTAACTATAACGGGGGAATTTCTATGGTTTTGTCCAACTAACTATAACTGTCCCTAAAACCTATGGTTTTTTCAGTGAATTTCTAACGTTTTTTAAATGCTAATTTCTAACTATAACGTGCCTGAAACCTATGGTTTTTTCAGTGAATATATATATATATATATATAATTTACACTTCCTCAAGAAGCAACAGCCATGATTTCTCAAGGACCTTTAATTAAAGAGAGAATTAGAGACATACCTCAAGAAGACAGGTAATATCTAACCTTCAGACTGAATAACGTATGGAAAGTACATTGTAGGAGAATAATAATAAGAGCTTTCTATAAAGCCTAAAAACCTCCTACCATGTAATGCATGACCGAAAACAGCCTTAACCTTTTCAGACACTGCGTCTCAGACAACTTAAGACACAGAGTTCACACCGCATGTTCCGAATTTGAACAAAGGAATTACCTATATCCTCCCACAAAGGAGGAAGCCATGAACTTGTGTATTCTAAAGAATACAACCACAGACTCTGATTTTGTCAGCACAATTCTCCAAAAGTTAAAGCAATCATAATAAATATGCAGTCCGCTCAAGAAGAGAAAACGAACTGCACTGATTACCCTGGCTAAGAAAAACCAGAGGGGTGTGTAAAGGTAACAGGACCCTAAAAGGGTACCACAAGAGGAAAAGAACGGTTATTATCCCACAACAATAGCCCTTAAACAGCATATAACGGAGTCCAAGAAGGACTAAGCTGTATAGCTGAGTGATGCCCGCCCGAAGCAGGGTACTCAGAGAAAACTATTTAATAGCAAACAAATAGACTAAGTAAGTAGTACACATAAAAAGCTATACAATAGCAAAAAAATACTCCACCTAGAGTAAGTAATATACACAAAAGGGTATGAACTCTTGAGACTAAACTCATCAGAGTAAAATAAAAGAACAAACCAGCTATGCAGCTGCAAAAACCAAACGGAGATTAAAATAGTCAAATCCGGAGTCAAACACTCTTGCAGTAAGAAATAAGTAGTGCTTAATACTTCAACACCACAAAGTGCAACAACAGCAAAGGCAGGATTTAAATCCTTAAACCTAAAGATCCATGAAGGTGGCTATATAAAAAAAAGCAAAAGACCTAAAAAGGCCATATTACAAGCAACCAGCCATGCGGCGTTGTATCACTGAATCTCCATGGCTGTCAAATAAACGAACACCATCAAAGGTCATATCTTTCAAACTCTCCCGAACATTCTTGGGGAATTTTGACTCACGCAACCAAGCATGTCTGTGAAGAGCAACAGACCAAGCCATGGCTCTACCAACAGAATTGGTGGTGTCCATCGCCGACTTGATATTAAACTTTGCCATCTCACGACCATCTTGTGCAAGCTGAAAGAGTTCAGCCCTGACCCCTTCAGGACGGGAAGGAAGCATATGGGTGACAGAGTCCCATAGAGCATATGAAGCCCTGCCTACAACACTAGACGTGTTTAACGACCTCAAGGCGGAACTAGCCGAAGCAGAGATATTCCAGCCACACAAATCCAACCACCTAGATTCTCTACCTGGTGAAAGTAAGTTCCCAGAAGAATATCATACAGAGACCTTCCATAGGGCAGAAAGGGTTCAACACCTGTCACACCCTGATAAAGCAGATCCAACAAGGGATCAGATGACAAAGTCACCGATGGAAGCTTCAATTTCAAGACATCAGCAGCTCTCTTTATAACTTCAGCAAAAGCTGCACTTGCCTCCGTCGCCATTCATGGCGGATAAAGCTGATCAGAATTAGGAGAGGGTGGTAGACTACCATATTCACCCAATGCAGCCCAAGAACCTTCCACAAGAGGCTGAACAAGACCAACCAAGCGGTCGACGTCCCCGGCATCACCAGAGCCACCTTGCAATGCTGGGGAAACAGCAACAGAGACAGCTCCGGGGACTAATATGGCATCGCTGACGTCACATACGTTATTGCGGAGCAGTACGGCGCCGTCCCCCTGTGCGCAGAGGTGCTGCTGAAAAGTTTCCAGATCCAGTCTGGCGCCTGGGGAGAATTCAAAAGTTAAGGAATCTGGGGCTAGATGTCTCTATCAGATATCTTGGTATATACGTCTAACTCATGGAGCAGCAGAGTTTGAGGCTGTAAATATGGGAAGAGTAATAGAGGGGTTGAATCTGCGTTGAAGTTCTGGAACACCCTTCGTATTTCCTTAATGGGGAAGCTGGTATTGGTGAAAATGGTTATATTACCCCACTGCCTGTACGTGTTCTAGGTAACCTTATTTGATGTCTAGCGGACATTTTTTTAGAGCTTGATAGGCTAATAGTTGAACTTCTCTGGGAGGAAGAGGGTTAGCCTGGCCACTCTCAAGCGCTCCTGACTTATGGGAGGACTTGAGTTGCCTAGCCTGGAACTATACTACCTGGCGGCATATTTGCAGCACGCAGGTTCATTAGATGGATGAACTTGAGAACTGGGAGAGTAGGCTGCTGAGAGGCACCTGTAATGAGGTTCATTTGCCCGAACTCTTAATGATGGGGGCGAGGGCCCAATCTACAGTACCATATGTGGTCTGACATGTGTGCGGGGCATAGGAGAGGGCGGTCAGGCTTGTGCTGAGGCAGGCCCCGTATGCAGCAGATATGCTCATTCGGGTGTTACGCCCGTTTAGACTTATTGCACAGACCATGTTGATTGACAGGAAGGGTGCCGGCAGATGCGAATACCTGCGGGATCTATACCAAAATGACAGATTCATCACTTTGGCTAATGCTATAGAAACGTTCCAGTTGGGACCGGGGAAGTTCCTGCAGTTTGCAAAGATTGCGGTGACGGCTCGTGGGATATGTCTAACTTTTCCTAAGGTCCCCCAGTCCTTGGGAACCATACTAAATATGGCTGGCGGTTGGGAGTGTGTATGTATGTATGTATGTATATATATATATATTAAAGTCCAACAGTTTTGCCTGACGCTGTACGCCTGCCCTTCGGTGTCAGTGTCGGTGCCTGCAGTGGTGGCAAAGGTCCACAATACAATCCTAATCAAATGAAAAAGGAGGTGGCACACAATAGTATCCACAAGTGGGTTTAATGTGCACATTAAACCCACTTGTGGATACTATCGGTGTGCCGCCTCCTTTTTCATTTGATGAGAATTGTTGGATACACATATACATATATACATATAAATACATACATATACATATATATATATACACACATACATGTATATATACACACATATACACACATATACACACATACATATATATACATATATATATACATACATATATATACATATATATACATACATATATATACATATATATACATACATATATATACATATATATATACATACATATATATACATACATATATATACATACATATATATACATACATATATATACATACATATATACATATATATATACATACATATATATACATATATATATATACATACATATATATACATATACATACATATATATATACATACATATACATACATATATATACATATATACATACATACATATATATATACATACATATACATATATATATATACATACATATATATACATATATATATATACATACATATATATATACATATATACATACATACATATATATATACATACATATACATACATATACATATATATATATATATATATATATATACATACACTGATATATACATACAAATATATACATACACACACACACACACATACATACATATATGCACATATATATATATATAATACAAAAAGAGTTGCCTCTAGGTGGGATGCACTCCCAGGTGGAAATTACGCCAAAGCAAGGGCACACGCCATGAACAAAGTCCTTTTCTGGTTTCCTGCCATACGCGTTTTGGGACAACGCCCTCTTCAGTGGCAGACCATGTGACGTGACGGCGTGCGGCAACCACCAGTAAATCCCTGTAATAATTATGCTCAGGTGAACCACCTGAAGCCATGCTTCCTGGGACTGGTGGTTCAGTAAAACCCAAGTGGGTCGCCGCCGGCACTCACATTCAAAAATGTCTTTTAAAAGGATTGCCGAGGGGCGTGGCCAAGATGGCGGCGAGGAAGGACGCATTGCTCAGAGCTCCTGCCCGCCGTCTGCCCGATTTAGCACGTATAGGTCCCTGCGAGGCACGGAAACAGCTCGGGCGCCCTCGAAGTGCCCCCCCCGGTGGAACTCTGCCCACAGCTGCTCTGAGACTCCAAAACGAGCGACGTGCGTAGCTGCCTTGCGGGGACCGCGAGGAGAAGACCTGACCTCCCCTCGCCGACGCCTGAAAGCGGCTTCAACAACGCGGTGGTCCGGAGCCCGGGCCATCGAGGCTAGCCGCTTTGAGCCCAGCCGCCTTATAGGCAACCCGGATGTCCCGCGGGTTGCCCAGCACCACGCCTGGTTGACTGTGATCACCAGTCCTGACCCGCTTCGGAGGGCGCCGAGGCCGGAGGCGCGAGCACACTGCCCGCGGGGGCGGCCGGAACTCGTGGAGACAGACTAACTGCCTTTCGCCCTGACCGGACAGCTCTCAAAGGCCGCGGCGGGTCGATCTCGTGCCCGGAAACAATAGATGTAGGCCCGCTGAGAGGGCCCGGTAGCACACAAGGCCGCGAGGATCCCCGGCCTCGATTTTGGAGTCGCCCGCCTGGGAGACGGAGAACCGGGGTGGCGGACTCGGTGGACCCTTGGACCTCCCGGAGGGTGGCCTCACCACACAGCACCCTGTCACCAGCCCCGGGAACCAGAGGCTGCATGGGACCCTGCCCCCACCACTGAGCATATCACCGGCCTGACTCTTCCTTAATGCCTGCACCTCGCGGCGCGCGTGGATGTGGGCCCTACCTCTGAAGGACGCTTCCGCCTGCAGACGCCCGGTAAGAATGCACACTCTGCAGCCGCGTTGGGGGAGAGGCCACGCGGCTTAGGACAGGATTACCCCTGCATTTCGGTGGTCATCGGGCGCGCTGTGGTTGGGCGCCACGCATCTCGAGTTCTGGGAGAGAGGCTAGAGGGCTGGGGCCTGCTTGGATTATTCTGGCCTGGGGACCTACTGTTTAGACACCCGGCCCAGCGGTGGATATTTCGGGCCCTAATCCCATAGCACCGCACGGCTGCAATACATAGAAGTGACGGCCACATACGGTGCCTGCATCTAGCGAAGCTATCGGGTGTACGAACCTGCCCTCGCCTCAGGGATGCCATCACAGTGGTCGGCAGCGGAGCTCCATGCTGGTTCACAGCAGAGGCACAAAAGCACGCGTTACTCACCTAGCGCCCACATTGGCCTGATACACCAGCACCTCCCCTGATCGGCTGTGGTCTCTCCAACACCCATATCCCGCTCAACAACTCAACTGGGTGTGTCAGAAGAGCATGTCCTCTTCCAGGACGAAGAAAGTGAAGCCCCTGAAAGACATTTTTGGACGCTCACAATCTATCCCCAACATGGCGACCGCAGCTCCCGAGGCCGAGACCCCGAGGCAATCTGCAAATCCTGGTGATGAGCCTATCACGAAGGCATTCCTGGAGTCGCTGTTCCTCACTCTCAGGGAAGACCTGCAATCTGTGAAGAATGATCTCACAGCTGAGATGAAGGAGATCCGCAGAGATGTGGACGACGTTGGGGATCGGGTGGCTGCCCTAGAGGAGAAGAGTGACACTGCCGCGACCGAGTCAACCATGCTCCAACAGGAGGTAATTCGACTACAGGACCAGCATGTTGACATCCAAACTCACCTGGAAGATTTGGAAAACAGGTCTCGCAGGCATAACATCCGGATCCGGGGAGTGAAGACAACGGAGGACACTAGAGATCTATTTGCATTTGCCAAGGGCCTATTCCACCATATCCTAGATGCCTCCCACGAAGCTGAGATCGTCCTGGACCGAGCGCACAGAGTCGGACCACCCTGGGCGACTAATGCCCCCCCAGCAGACATTCTCGTGTGTGTTCAGGACTTCAGAACCAAAGAGGCCATCCTCACCAAGGCGAGATCTCTCCACCCCATCTCTTTCCAGGGGCACTCTCCGGTGCTATTCCAAGACTTGGCCCTAATCACGCTTCAGCGCCGCCGGCAATTTCGCCCTGTGACTGAACACCTCCGACAGCAGGGAATTCCGTACTCCTGGGGTCATCCCTTCCGACTTATCTTTCGTTACAATGGCAAACTCCACCAGCTCCGATCACTCACAGACTCTTGCCGACTATTGGGCCTCGCTGTACCAAGTGATGAAGACGACCAGCGGAGCGTCAGTTCGGGGCCTGAGATCTCCCCGTCGGGGTGGCAGTGACAGGGCCGACGGAGGCGCGTCCGAAAACCAAACAAGACAGAAATAGCCAGGAGTCAACAGGCAGCCCTCACCTCCGCGTCGGAAGCCTTGGCTGGAGAGGGCTCTGGCGTCAAGTGAATGGACGGGGGCCATCGATTTTTCTGAATGTCCTCCCTTTGATCTTGGGCGGGCGGCGGGTGGGGCTGAGACTCCCTGCTTGGTCACACTATGGACCCCATTTTGTTGATCTGCTGGTCATCTCGGGATGACGGACTGTTTTCTCTGACTCTATTTGCTCTAAATGTTATCGTTCTTGTATTATTTTGGATTTTTGTTTTTAGAGGGTTTTTGAGTTTTTTGGGGTTTGGGTCCCCTCGTCCACCCCCTTTACTACGCCGTGAGGGATACTCGACACCGGACCATGGGCCTCCTCCCCCTGCACCTCCTCACCCGTTACGAAATACAACCTACGCCATAGCCTTCAACATCTCCCAAATCTAGATGCCACACAACTCTCTTAAAATCCTTACCCTAAATGTGCGAGGCTTGAATAATCCGGTCAAGCGTAGAGCCGTCCTTCATTATTTGGAGCACTCCAAAGCCGATATATGCCTCCTGCAGGAGACCCATCTCTTCCCCAAGGACCACCACAGGATGAAATCCCACGCTTTCCCTATACATATGTTCTCCTCTAATCCCACCAAGTCAGCCGGGGTTGCCATATTGGTCTCCCGATCCTTTCAGGGTAGAATGCTACAGAAGGAGGCCGAGATCAGAGGCCGATTGCTCACATATCAGTTCCTAGTGGGAGGGGTGTCCTTTATAGCGGGGTCCGTATACGCACCTAACGAGGGGCAAGACAAGTTTTTTCATGACGCACTCACTGAGGCGACGGCCACTACAGAACGACGCCTATTTTTGGGGGGTGACCTGAATCTTGTCTTTGATAACATCAATGACCGTTCATGCCAGAGGACAGGCCAGACTGGCGCTCTCTCATCTGCTGGACAGCCCGTCTTCGGGACCTGGGGTTTATAGATCTTTGGCGCCATCCACCCCCACAGTCGAGCCTACACCTTTTACTCAGGAGCGCACAAAACATACGCTAGGCTGGACTATCTTCTTAGTTCTTCCCCACTGCATGCGCTTGCGACTGACACCGAGATCTTAACAGCCTCTCTTTCAGACCACTCCCCGGTCATTGCCACCTTTAAGTTCCCGCCAACACGGCAGCCTCTTAGACACTGGCGCCTACGCGATGCCTTGCTCCATCAAGCTTCCACAGTCGAACAGATCCAGAAAGCCATCACAAATTACCTCGCCCTTAATGCCAACTCAGACACCTCTTTAGCGACACAGTGGGCGGCACTAAAGGCAGTTATCCGGGGGGAATTTATAGCCATATCCATGGCCAACAATCTGGAACGTAGTCGTAAACGGGCCGAACTTTCCCAGCGGGTCGCGGAGCTGCAGCAGATGCACCGGCGGACCGGCGCTTCCCGGGCCTGGCGCCAATTGTGTATAGAGCGGAAGCAACTCGCATCGTTAGACCAGGACAGGGCCAAATATGCGGCCCTCCGTCTCCGCCACTCATACTACACGGGTGGTGATAGGTGCGGCCGCCTTCTAGCCCACAAACTAAGGGAAGCCAGGCAGGGGCAGGGTGTTCAGGCCATCCGCTCTCCTGGGGGCGAACTTGTCACCGAAGATGCGGTGATAGCGGAAGTCTTTCGAGACTTCTACGCAGGGCTCTACTCGGGTGACCCACTAGACGCCCACCATAGCGCCAATTATCTGGTGGCAGCACACATACCCTCCCTTACCCAGGCTCAGGCTGACTATTTGGATAGGGACATTGGGACAGAAGAAGTCTTAGCAGCGATCTCTCGCCTCAAGGTGGGCAAGTCACCCGGGCCAGATGGTTATTCGGCGACCTTTTATAAAACATTCTGCAGCCAGGTGGCCCCTCTCTTGAGGGACTTGTTCAACACCTTTGCACAGGTCGGGCCATTCCGGAAGAGATGCTTGAAGCGTCGATAGTGGTTATCCCGAAATCCGGGAAGGACAAAACATCCTGCGGCGCATACAGGCCGATCTCCCTACTGAATATAGATATTAAACTCTACACTAGCATATTGGTGAACCGTCTAGCGCCCTACATGCCCCAACTAGTTGAGCCGGATCAAGCAGGCTTTATTCCGCAGAGACAAACGAGTGATAACACCAAAAGAGTTCTGCACCTAATCGAGAAGGCGTCTCACACTCAGGGAGAATACATGCTGCTGGCCATTGATGCGGAGAAGGCCTTCGACAGGGTACATTGGCCCTACCTGGAGCAGGTCTTGACGCATGTCGGCTTCGGTGAGAAACTACGCACTCGGATCCTCAATTGCTACCGCTCACCCAAGGCAACAGTTCGGGTGAATGGCCATACGTCCTCTCGTTTTCCCATAGGAAGGGGCACCAGACAGGGGTGCTCTCTTTCACCCCTCCTATTCGCACTTTATATGGAGCCGTTAGCATTACGGATTCGACGCCATCCTCTTATCTCTGGGATCAAGTTTGGAGGGGACGTACACACCATAAGTTTGTACGCGGATGACATCTTGCTTTCCCTCTCCAGCCCGATCCCTGCGCTGCGAGTCCTCTTCATTGAAATGCATTGCTTCGCGCAGGCTTCGGGATTTAAGATTAACATGGATAAGTCGATCGCACTCAACATCTCCCTCTCCCCGCACACTTTAGCTCATTTACAAGAAGAACACCCCATACAATGGTCAACCTCCTCAATTCCGTACCTGGGAATTCAACTAGCCTCCTCCATACAAGCTACGGCTGAAACCAACTACTCCATACTCCGCGCGCACATACGTAAGGAACTAGGCCAGTGGAAACACCATACTCTATCCTAGCTAGGCAGGATAGCGGCTATCAAGATGACCATCCTCCCCCAGATCCTGTATCTTTTTCAGACCCTCCCCCTTCGCCCTCCCTCAGGCTGGATTCAACAGACTCAATCAGACCTAGCACATTTTATTTGGCAAGGCCGCAAGCCCCGGTTTAAGCACGCGATAGCAATCCTTCCACTGGAGAGGGGCGGGGTAGGGGTCCCTGACCTTCAGCTCTATTTTTATGCTTCACAGCTTCGATATTTAGTGGAATGGCACTGCCTAGAATCGGAGAAGCATTGGTTGTTCCAGGACCAGGCAGTGGCAGCCATGCCTCTACAGGGCATACCCTTCCTCCGTAAATCACACAGGCCACCCAATCTCTATGCATCATATATCACAAGCACGATTATGGAGTCCTGGGATCGCACTAACACTGCCCATAATCTGACTACCTTTCCCTCCCCCCTCACACCACTGTTTGATAACCCAGAATTCCAACCTGGCATGGATACTAGGGCCTTTCCCGCCTGGCGCCCAACCCCATGTCGGTCCCTAGGCCACCTCTTCGACTTGGAGGGGATTATCCCATTCCCACAACTCAAGGCAGATTACGGCCTCCCGGAATCAGGGCGCCTGCCCTACCTACAGCTCCGACACTGGGCACTTCACCCGCACATCAAACCTGAGGCTCAGCGCCTTCTGACCCCCTACGAGAAATGGCTCATCACCCGCACATCCGATAAAAAAATCATTTCCGATCTGTATAAAATGTTACTAACGTCCTCTACGCATACATATAACACTGGCCGGGCACGTTGGGAACGAGACCTAGGAAGGACACTTAGCCACAAGGAATGGGAAGGCATATATCACAGGGCTCGGCATTCAGCATACCACATGGGACTCACTGAGACACTGACTAAGATGGCCACATATTGGTACTATACGCCGGAACGCTTACACCGCTTTGATTCACGACAGAGTGCCCTTTGCTGGAGAGGTTGCGGGGAGGTGGGCACTCTGGTGCATCTCCTCTGGGGCTGTGACCGTATTCAACCATATTGGTCCCAGGTGCTCGATGAGATAGACACCCACTTCGAGACACAGCTTCCGAGATTTCCTACATACATACTCTTGGGATTACCTAACCCCATAACATATCCGCTAAAGTCCCGGAGGGGCCGATTGATCGCCATCGCATTAGGCGCGGCCACACAGAACATCCTGGTGCATTGGCGCACTGCCCAGCTCCCAACACTTTCCGGATGGCTACAGCGACTTTGGCTGGTGTTGGGTATGGAGAAATTAACCCTCACATTAGCTGGCAAGGGGTCTGACTTCCCAGAGATGTGGCGGCCCTTCTTGACCCTACTTGTGTCTGAGTTCAGAGAACTGACATGCCCCCGATACCTCAGACTTCTCCGCCTCTCAAACACACAGCTCCCACATAATGATTCCTCACGGAGTAGCACGCGACCATGTTGATTCCCAGATTATTCTTTTTCCCTTTTTTCTGGTGGACGAGAAGGAGGGGGGTTGGTAATGTTGGATCCAGTTGTTCGTTTTGATTTTCCCCCTTCCCCTTTTGTTGTTCATCCCCACAGGCCCGCTCCGCTCATATTACCTTGGTAATGCTACTACTTGCGACACTTGTTGTCTATATTGCATTGATTCCACGGAGCTGGGGGTCTTGTTCTTTTCTTGCTTGAAAATTAATAAAAGATTTAAACCATAAAAGGATTGCCGATGTTCGCGCCGGCACTCCTGCATATAACAGGCACCTCCTGTTCCACAGTTAGCTGCCCCAATAAAGCAGCCGCGGACCCGCAAGTGTTTCGCGGTGGTGCAATCCCGGAACCAGGCAGGCCGCTATACAAAATACAAAAAGAGTTGCCTCTAGGTGGGATGCACTCCCAGGTGGAAATTACACCAAAGCAAGGGCACACACCATGAACAAAGTCCTTTTCTGGTTTCCTGCCAGACGCGTTTCGGGCCAACGCCCTCTTCAGTGGCAGACCATGTGACGTGACGGCGTGCGGCAACCACCAGTAAATCCCCGTAATAATTATGCTCAGGTGAACCACCTGAAGCAATGCTTCCTGGGACCGGTGGTTCAGTAAAACCCAAGTGGGTCGCCACCGGCACTCACATTCAAAAATGTCTTTTAAAAGGATTGCCGATATATACATACATATACACACATATCAAGGTTTGAAGCCAAGAAGAGGAACTGTAAACTGGCAAAGAAAATGTAAGTACAGCTGGCTCTTGCACGGAGAGGCCCACTGGAGGGCTATAAACATTTTCTACTTTGCTTTATGGCTATGCACACCCACTGGAGGGTAACAATGAACATTGCAGCACTGCGTTTCCCAGCATGCAATTAAAAAACAAACTTACCTGAAAGGTCCTCTGGAGGACAATAAAGTTTTATAAGCATGAGAAAAAAGTGCAGCAGCTGTTTGGTGTAAAGTCATGAGGCTGCCTGTGTACAAGGATCGGGAGGATCCAAAACACGTAAGGCTGGAAAAAATTCTCTTTGTAAGCGCCAGACCCCCTGCCTGAACATAAATCCTTTTGTCTGGATGGGAGTGTCTCTTCATGTCTAAGGACAAATTTGGTGAGAGATATACACACATATATATATATTCACTAAAAAAAACACAGGTTTCAGGTACGTTATAGTTAGGATGACATTTCACTCGTACAAAACCAGAGAAATGTGTCCGTTATAGTTAGATGAGCTAACTATAACTCGCGCCCCGCAATGCACTGCTGATGACGTCACATATTACATCACTCATGACATGGTCAGTGACATCACTGATGACATCTCAAATTACATCACTGATGACACCATCCAGTGAGTGTCAGTGTTTCTAAAAAGTTTAAGAATCTTATATATATATATATATATATATATATATACCAAGGTGTAAAGGTGTATTCGAAGAATGAGTGTCTGTATGGATGATTTCTTGGGTGCGTGACTGACTGTATGAGTGAGTGATTAAACATGTTTTAGTGAATGTATGGGTGAATGACTAATGTGTGTTTGAGTCTGTCAGTTGGTGTGTAACTGGCTGCATGGGTTGGTGAGTAGGTACATGAGTGTCTATGGGTTATTGATTAGTTATCTGAGTACCTGTATGGGTGCCTGAGTGTCTGTGTGGGTGGGTGAGGGGCTGTGTGGCTCCCTGCATGGATGTATGAGTGGGTGAATCCCTGGGTGTATGGGTTCATGAGTGCGTCTGTGATGGACGGTATGGTTGAGTGAGTGTGCGTATGGCTGTGTCCGGGAGTGTATGGATGTCTCAGTGGTGTATGGGTGAGTAGCTGCATATGTGAAAGGCAGTATATGTGAGTGCTGGAGTATATAAGTGACTGTATGTGTGAGTGAGTGAGTGTGTGCTTGTGTCAGTGATTGTAGAAGAGAGTAAGTATGTGTTACTATCTGTATGAATAAGTGAGGTGGTGTGTGTATAACTGTATAGGTGAGTAAATGGTAGTGTGATTGATTCTTTGGGCGACTGACTAGGTGTGTGAGTAACTCTATGGGTGAGTGGTGGTGTGTGAGTGTCTGTATGGGTGTATGAGTGCATATATCAGTGGCTGTATTGATGAGTGACTGCGTGTATGAGTGACTGTATGGGTGAGTGGATGTGTGTGTAGACCTATGAATTAGTGAGTGGGTATGTACTAACTGGTATTGGTGTGTATGGTTTCGAGAATGGTAGTGTGCATTTTCGAGTGGGTGTATGAAAGATTATATTAAGGTGTGAGGAGGTGTATCAGATATTAAGTGGATGATGTCATCAGTGATGTCATTTGAGATGATGTCATCAGTGATGTCACTGGCCATGTCATGAGTGATATAATATGTGACGTCATCAGCAGTGCATTGCGGGGGCGCGAGTTATAGTTAGCTCAGCTAACTATAACGGTCAAATTTCTCTGGTTTTGTACAAGTGAAATGTCAGCCTAACTATAACATCCCTGAAACCTGTGTTTTTTTCGGTTAATTTCTAAGGTTTTTTAAATGCTAATTCCTAACTATAATCTCCCTGAAACCTCTGGTTTTTTCAGTGAATTTCTATGGTTTTTTAAATGCTAATACTAACTATAACGTCCCCGAAACGTCTGTTTTTTTCAGTGAATTTCTAAGGTTTTTTAAATGCTAATTTCTAACTATGCCTACATAGGTAGGACATGTGCAGAAAGAGGAAGAAAGGCGCAGAAAGAAGCAAGAGAAGTGCAGAAAGAGGCAAGAGAGGTGCAGAAAGAGGAAGAAAGGTGCAGAAAGAAGCAAGAGATGTGCAGAAAGAACCAACAGAGGTGCAGAAAGAGGCCTACTTCGACTGTACCTTACAACAGACTCATACAAAGTAGCCTAATCACTAATCCTTCTCCCAAGATGTCTTAAACCTCACTTTTCTCTTGAAGGTTCACTATTCATCGACTGCTCAGAATGTTAGGCCTACCAAATATAAAACAGCAATCCTAAGCATATCACTGTTGTAAGTCTGACAAAGTTTGTGAAGGTATACATGCATGTGTCTTTGCTTTTACCTAGTGACATGTTACATAAAAATAAACATACAAGACTTGAATACCTGTGTTTCAAACAGCATACTCTGTAAATTTGTGTACAAAAAGGTAGAAGCAAGAGAAGTGCAGAAAGAAGCAACAGAGGTGCAGAAAGAGGCAACAGGGGTGCAGAAAGAGAGAACAGGGGTGCAGACAGAGGTAAGAGAGGTGCAGAAAGAGGGAAGAGGGGTGCAGAAAGAGGCAAGAGGGGTGCAGAAAGAGGCAAGAGGGGTGCAGAAATTTGCAAGAGAGGTGCAGAAAGAAGCAAGAGCAGTGCAGAAAGAACCAACAGAGGTGCAGAGAGAAGCAAGAGGGGTGCAGAAAGAGGCAACAGAAGTACAGAATTAAGCAAAAGAGGCACAGGAAGAGGAAAGAGGGTGCAGAAAGAGGTAAGAAAGTGCAGAAAGAGACAAGAGGGGTGCAGAAAAAAGCAAGAGCAGTGCAGAAAGAACCAACAAAGGTGCAGAAAGAGGCAAGAGGGGTGCAGAAAGAGGCAAGAGAAGTGCAGAAAGAAGCAAAAGAGGTACAGAAAGAGGCAAGAGAACTGCAGAAAGAGGGAACAGAGGTGCAGAAAGAGGGAACAGAGGTGCAGAAAGAGGCGAGACAGGTGCAGGAAAAGGGAAGAAGAAGGGTGCAGAAAGAAGCAAGAGAGGTGCAGAAAGAGGCAAGAGGGGTGCAGAAAGAGGCAAGAGGGGTGCAGAAAGATGCAAGAGAGGTGCAGAAAGAGGCAAGAGGGGTGCAGAATGAAGCAACAGGGGTGCAGAAAGAGGCAAGAGGGGTGCAGAAAGAGGTAAGAGGGGTGAATAAAGAGGCAACAGAGGAGCAGAAAGAGGCAACAGGGGTGCATAAAGAGGGAAGAGAGGTGCAGAAAGAGGGAACAGAGGTGCAGAAAGAGGCGAGACAGGTGCAGGAAAAGGGAAGAAGAAGGGTGCAGAAAGAAGCAAGAGAGGTGCAGAAAGAGGCAAGAGAAGTGCAAAAAGAAGCACCAGTGGTCCAGAAAGAGGCAAGAGAAGTGTGGAAACAGGCAAAATAGGTGCAGAAAGAGGGAACAGGGGTGCAGACAGATGCAAGAGAATTGCAGAAAGAGGCAAGAGAGTTGCAGAAACAGGCAAAATAGGTGCAGAAAGAGGGAACAGGGGTGCAGACAGATGCAAGAGAAGTGCAGAAAGAGGGAAGAGGGGTGCAGAAATGTGCAAGAGAGGTGCAGAAAGATGCAAGAGCAGTGCAGAAAGAACCAACAGATGTGCAGAAAGAGGCAAGAGGGGTGCAGAAAGGGGAGAGAGAAGTGCAGAAAGAACCAACAGAGGTGCAGAAAGAGGCAAGAGGGGTGCAGAAAGAGGCAAGAGGGGTGCAGAAAGAGGCAAGAGAAGTGCAGAAAGAAGCAAAAGAGGTACAGAAAGAAGCAAGAGAACTGCAGAAAGAGGGAACAGAGGTGCAGAAAGAGGCGAGACAGGTGCAGGAAAAGGGAAGAAGAAGGGTGCAGAAAGAAGCAAGAGAGGTGCAGAAAGGCAAGAGGGGTGCAGAAAGAGGCAAGAGGGGTGCAGAAAGAGGCAAGAGGGGTACAGAATGAAGCAACAGGGGTGCAGAAAGAGGCAAGAGGGGTGCAGAAAGAGGTAAGAGGGGTGAAGAAAGAGGCAACAAAGGAGCAGAAGGAGGCAAGAGAACTGCAGAAACAGGCAAGAGAGTTGCAGAAACAGGCAAAATAGGTGCAGAAAGAGGGAACAGGGGTGCAGACAGACGCAAGAGAAGTGGAGAAAGTTTGAAGAGGGGTGCAGAAATGTGCAAGAGAGGTGCAGAAAGATGCAAGAGCAGTGCAGAAAGAACCAACAGATGTGCAGAAAGAGGCAAGAGGGGTGCAGAAAGGGGAGAGAGAATTGCAGAAAGAAGCAAAAGAGGTGCAGAAAGAGGCATGAGGGGTGCAGAAAGAGGCAAGAGCAGTGCAGAAAGAACCAAGAGACATGCAGGAAAAGGGAAGAAGGGTACAGAAAGACGCAAGAGGGGTGTAGAAAGAAGCAACAGAGGTGCAGAAAGAGGCAAGAAGGGTGCAGAAAGAGGCAAGAGAGGTGCAGAAAGAGGCAACAGGGGTGCATAAAGAGGGAAGAGAGGTACAGAAAGAAGCAAGAGAAGTGCAAAAAGAAGCACCAGAGGTCCAGAAAGAGGCAAGAGAAGTGTAGAAAGAGGCAAGAGAGGTGCAGAAACAGGCAAAAGAGGTGCAGGCAAAGGGAAGAAGGGTGCAGAAAGAGGCAAGAGGGGGGCAGAAAAAAGCAAGAGGTGCAGAAAGAGGCAAGAGGGGTGCAGAAAGAAGGAAAAAGGGTGCAGAAAGAGGTAAGAGGGGTGCAGTAAGAAGCAAGAGAAGTGCAGAAAGAAGCAACAGAGGTGCAGAAAGAGGCAAGAGGGGTGCAGAAAGAGGAAAGAGTAGTGCAGAAAGAAGCACAGGAATGCAGAAAGAGGCAAGAGAAGTGCAGAAAGACGCACGAGGGGTGCAGAAAGAGCAAAAGAGGGGTGCAGAAAGAAGCAAGAGAAGTGCAGAAAGAAGCAACAGGTGCAGAAAGAGGCAAGAGAGGTGCAAAAAAAAGCAAGGGAAGTGCAGAAAGAAGCAAGTGAGGTGCAGAAAGAGGCAAGAGAAGTGCAGAAAGAGGCAAGAGAGGTGCAGAAAGAGGCAAGAGAGGTACAGAAAGAGGGAAGAGGGTGCAAAAAGAGTTGAGAAATACAGAAAGAAGCAACAGAGGTGCAGAAAGAGGCAAGAGAGGTACCGAAGAAAAAAGCAAGAGAGGTGCAGAAAAAAGCAAGAGGTGCAGAAAGAAGGGAGGTGCAGAAAGCGGTAGAGATGTACAGAAAGAGGCAAAGGAAGTGCATAAAAAGGAAGAAAGGTACACAAAGAAGCAAGAGAAATGCAGAAAGAGGCAAGAGAGGCGCAGAAAGAAGCAAGAGTGGTTTGCGCACCATTAGTACCAATTTAACAGCCACATTTAGCAATAAACAACAGGTGACCATTCCAGGTTTG
This sequence comes from Calotriton arnoldi, assembly GCA_963921515.1. NCBI lineage: Eukaryota > Metazoa > Chordata > Amphibia > Caudata > Salamandridae > Calotriton > Calotriton arnoldi. The sequence continues at coordinate 6,481,439 of CAWUFW010000074.1, read as the reverse complement.
CAAAGGGCCTTCCACCACGCTGTAACACTTGTCGCTGCATTTTTGGTAACGTTTGAGCCGTTTGAGCTAGAAACAAGGTTTTTTTTGTTTTAATCTGCAGATTATGCAGCACATGATGGATTATGTGGCAAATGCGGAAAATGTATAATTATGCAGAAATCGGTGCAGCCGAACAGTCGCATAATTCCAGTGGCCCTGCTCATACTTCCGACTAGGTCCAGAAGTGCTCCTCAGTGGTTCCTTCTTTTTTTGTCTCATTGAGTTTATAGTTTAGCTTCTATGGAAACGAGGAAGACTAAACTGAGTTTACTACACAAAACACAGACTATCATACCACATAATTACTCTTCATAACACATAATCCCACTCTACATAATTCCTATACACTAAATACCACATACTTTCTATCCACATAATTTCACTGCGCAACATACCACATAATTCCACTACACACAACGTACATCCACTTCACTCCAAAAAACATTAGTAAAAAACTTTTATGTTTACAACACCAATAGCCCTAACTTTCGCAAATGCAAGACCTATTACATTAAAAATGCTTATTTAACTAGTAGCCGCATTTGCAGAGAGGTGGAGAAAGGGGGCTGGGCCTCCGACCAGCGCTCAGGAATTCTGCTGCATAGGACTTACAGGAGGTACCAGGAGGGCTTCTTAGCCCCCAAAGTCTCTCAGGAGTAAAGTGGACTTCATCCCCCAACCAGTAGTTTGCCAGGAGGCGTGTTTGCAGAGTGGTGGAGAATGGGGGGTGTGGCCTCTGAAGACCTCTTAGCAGTCCCACTGCGTGGGACTTACTGGAGGTAAAGGAGGGGTAGTTGGCCCCCAAGGACATCCTAAAAAGCCCCGGGGAGGTGGCGGTCCCCTGGGGGACTGCGATGCCCCCCACCCTTAATTGATTAAAGCCCTGGGGAGGTGGTGGTCCCCGGGGCAGCGTGGGGGGCAGGAGACCCCACCACGCAATAATTTTTTAAAAAGCCCCAGGGAGGTGGCAGACCCGGAGCTTGGGGGGGGCCTGCGAGGCCCCCTGTCTGTTAATTAATAAAGCCCTGGGGAGGTGTCGGTCCCCAAGGCAGCATGGGGGGGCACGCATTTTATTTAGACAAAGCCCCGGGGAGGTGGCGTTCCCTGGGGCTGCGGTGGCCCCCGCGGTCTCCCGTACCATAATTAAACATTGCCCCAGGGACCTGGCCCACCCTAGGGCTTCAAGATAACAAAGCGCGGGAGACCGCACTTTTGTTGTTGTTTTTTTAAATTCCAGCTGAAATTTTTTACAAAAAATGATTTTTTTGGGCCTGGGGGTCCTTGTGGGACCTCCTGAGCAGGCCTAGGGTGTCAGGGTGTTTCTACCCTGCCCCCTTATCTTGTTTTTTTACCTTTTTTCTTGTGACTCAGTTCACAAGATGGCTGCCAACACTTTTTGGTTTGGAGTGTTGGCAGCCAATCAGAATAAAGCTCATGATCAGGAGGGTTCGCGGATCCACCGCGGTCACCAGATATCAATATTTTTTTATTTTGAATTTCTCAGGAACTACTGAACGGATTTACACCATTTAAAGCAAAGAGTGCACTCTGGACCAAGAGCTACCTCTCTGCCAAATTTGGTATAATTCCATTCAGCAGTTCAGGCTGTAGCTGCGACAAAAGTTTCCTATGGAAATTAACATGGAGAAAAAGTGTTTTGGGACCCCCCTTTTTTCTCGGCCCCTGCTTGAAGAATCACCCCGAAACTTTCAAGACAGGAGCAGACCAGAGCGCCCCATTAGTTTTGAAATTTTTGCAAAGATTCGTCAAATGGCGCCAAAGATATTGGCAAAAGAAAAAACGCTTTTTGAATAGAAACAAGGTTCTAACTATAACTACCTACAGATGACTGCCAGGAGGTAATATACACACGCATATATATATATATATATATATATATATATATATATATATATATATATATATATATATATATATATATATATATATATATACACATTTATATATATATCGCTACTATCCCCCTCAAAAGCCTCCAAGGACGGCGACGACACAACGGGTGAGATTAAGTGACAATTTTCTTTATCACGACAACATCACACGTGTTTCTGCTGAAACTCAGCCTTGTTTACTGATGGCGAGACGCCGACAATCTCGCTTATTTACATGAGCATGCTGTTTGACGCAATGCCATAGAGAGCTTAAACTGACTCTTCTATTGTTAGCACCAGCCTAATTCATTTGGGAATATTCTCTCATTTTTGCATGCAATCAATTTCATAAATATACTAAAAAGTGGGGTTAAAATCGTAAAACATACTTTTACTTAATTTCCATATAAATACTTCCATAAATACACATATGCTATGTCTGTAATGGGGTGGTGAAGTGAGATGAAGAATGATGATGGATTCAACCCAGATCTGTGACTGGGGGTGAGTGTCTGAAAAGTATCAGCACTCCGTCCGTCATCTCCTTGTGTTTGCTTTGTTCGCCCTAAGTTGGCAGGGTATGCCCAGACGTGGGTCCCTTGCTCACTTTGCCACTGGATTCATGCTAGCCTGGCCGATGAGGGGTGTTACCCCGAAACCGGTCCCAGGATGCTTGTTTCCGGTCCAGGGAAGACATGGCTTGGCAGTTCGGGATGGACTGTTCCCATGAGGCACAGGGTCAAGACTGATTTGCATATAGCTATGTCTGAACTGGGGTGGCCAAGTGAGCTAAAGAATGATGATGGATTCAACCCAGATCTGTGACTGGAGGTGAGTGTCTGAAAAGTTTCAGCACTCCGTCCATCATCTCCTTGTGTTTGCTTACTTCCTTATGTGGGTCGGTGTAAACCTTTGAGTTCTCCATTCCTACAGCTGCCTTATCTGTATCATTAATTAACTCTTGGTGGCCTCCCTGCTCAATTGGAGTTAATCAATTCCCGGTTTTCGGTGTAATTGTGAAGAAATTTGTAATTGTAGATTCCCCTGTTGTAGCTCCAATGAGAGCCGCTTTGCGGATGCCTTTTATTGATACTTACATCGTGCCCAATCTTTTCATGTGAACTGTTCGGGACCGTAACTTTTTGTAAACCATGCCGTTTTAGCACTAAACTGGGTAGATAGGTACCTAAGGCTATCTTTTGGTGCTCTCTCCTTCCGTAGTTTAGTACAAGGTTTTGTGTCGTAAGGCCTTAGGAGCGCTTGTATTTCAGCGTGTGGGGATTAATTAAAAGGAAACCTAATAGAACTAATAAAACGAAATTAGCCACAGCACTGACTGACTGATATTTTTAAAAGTTATGACTCTCGTCCTAACGTAATAGATGAGGAGGCGATGAGGAATAATTTTCTTCTTCTTGAGAAGCTTTAGAATTGTTGTCCTCTCCTGTTGTTTTTTATAATCCAGGATAAGAACTGCGCTCCCTTCTGTTCATCGGTAGCATGGAGCTGCACGGTGGTGCGAGTGGAAGCCCTCGGGCAGTCCGCAAGCCGCACCTGGTCCTAGCCAGGCCGCCTCCGCGATCACTCGGGGGCTCGCTCTTAGCGGTAGCTGAATACAACTCCCACACTCACAGCTATTGGAGATAGTCCTGTCGCTTGTAGAGGTGATAAGCTGGGGAGACCTGGATCGCAGATTGTTGTTGAAATCCACCCCACTCGAGCGAGGGCGACTTGCCAATAAAGCGGGTGGGGCTGCAGGTGAGTCTGCGGTTCCAGAACAACTACCGGGACACTGGAGGCGTTGTAGAAGATATAACGGTGGATTGGTTACAAGGATGCCACTCAGGGGTTCAGAGGCACATGCTCCAAGCCGTAAGTGCAGCTTACAACCTACGAGTCTTTTCCTAGGCCCCCGATTTTGGGTCCCTGGTGTTGGCTCTTAAAGAGAAGAGCGATATCCTCTAGCCCGGCTTCTCTGCTCCCTCACACCACCTTGCTCTCTTGCTCACTCGCCCAGGTCCAGCCCACACTGATGCCGTATTTGAGCCGCCCCTGCTCAGTAATCCACTGATGAAGCCGATGTTGCTAAGGCCGGCCGGCTAACTGAGGGGGACTGGAGCCGTGGGCGGCAAGGGGGCTGCGGCTGCGCGGCTGTGCGGTTCTGTCCAGACGTCGCTTGGATTGCTGCGAACCTTCCGGCTTGGATGCAGAACAGACCAGCGGTCACGTACTCAGAATCTCGGGCATTCAATCAAACACTTGTTGGCTATATGTGTTCCTTTTACTGCTCTCTCTGTAAAGATTCTTTAACTCATTTGTGACCAAGTCACTAAAGATGTCAGTCGAGTCATGGGCCATCAGTGGTACAAATTTGGACTTCGGTTTAAATATGTTTCTAGTCCTTGTTCTCCCATCAAGGTTTCTTCATTCAGTTGTACTTGAATGCCCTCATTTTCCAATTCCAGTTCGCTAAGCTCTAACATCAGGTTCATATCTTCAACCTGTATTACATTTGGGTGATCCACCGGGTCCGTTGAGATTTTCCCCTTGTTTTTCTTTGGCTGGGTCATGAAGAACTTCTTTAACTTCATAGATCTTATCAGTTTGAACAGATCAATTCTGGTCTGCGCATAATCCATATTCTGTTTGGGGCAGAAGGAGAGACCAAGTTTTAAGATGTTAGTTTCTTTTTGGTGTCAATATGTTTGTAAGATTTATAATGGAATTTGCTGTATGGAGGTTTGTCTCCTCTATTTTTGGCCCGTTTTCCCATCTTCACCTTTACTTGATTGTTGTTTGTTTTTTCTTCTTGCATTATTCTGCCTTTTGCGCCTCAGCCTCTTACTCTTGGTGGCTTGATGTTTTGCTGAAACTGTCTTGGACGGAGGTTTAACTGTCTTGCCTTAAAAAATCCAACTCATCAATGACTGAAGGGACTACACCTTTCTGTTGCTGCGCTGTACCTGCTGCTTCATCCAGTTCTGTATCCACATAAACATATATATATATATATATATATATATATATATATATATATATATATATATAGTTAGGACCAAAGTTTCCATAGGAAAAGTGTTTTTTGTTTTGCCAATAACTTAGGCACCTCTTCACGAATCTTCATGAAATTTGCACAAAAATTCACCAATTGGGTTCAGAGGCTGAGGTGAAAGTTTCGGGGTGATTCGTCAAGCGGGGGCCGAGAAAAAAGGGGGGTCCCAAAACGCGTTTTCCCCATGTTATGTCTATAGGATTTTTCATTTTTTTGAACACGACTACAGCCCCAACTGCTGAACAGAATTTTTTTTTGTAACAGATTTTAAGTTTTGTTGTAAATACAGTATCGAGCAAATATATTATGTCGTAGTATATTTCTATATATTACATTGGGCACAGTATATCATACAGTATTAAGTTGCATATAATGCTGAATGTGTATTCTTGTTACAGCAAACAAATGATGGACGGAATGCTGACAATGCAAACATTCTCCCCCAGTCAAAAGATCTGGGTTAAATCCATCGTTCTTTTGCCCACTACGCCACCCCAGTTTGGACCCAGCCATATGCAAATCAGTCTTGACCCTGTGCCCCATGGGAACAGTCCAGACCGAACTGCCAGGCCAGGTCCTCCCTGGACGGAAACAAGCATCCTGGGACCGGTTTCAGGGTATGTCACCCTTCTTCAGCCAGGCTAGCTTGAATCCAGTGGCACAGTGAGCAAGGGACCCACGTCTGGGCATACCCATCCCACTTAGGGCGAAAAGTGTTACAGCAAACAAATGATGGACGGAATGCTGACAATGCAAACATTCTCCCCCAGTCAAAAGATCTGGGTTAAATCCATTGTTCTTTTGCCCACTACGCCACCCCAGTTTGGACCCAGCCATATGCAAATCAGTCTTGACCCTGTGCCCCATGGGAACAGAATTCTTGAGCATACAATAGACAACATATCTGCAATCGTTAAAACTGCCCGGGAACTGTCATCTATCAATTCGAAAGAGCCTGTATCGGATATTATGAAACCATAACTAACAAAGGGGGCGATCACTTTAACAGCCAGTTGTGGAAGGGTCTGTTGGGAAATGTCTACTTGTTTCTGATTTTTGAGCATTTACATTGAGTAGGCATCAACTGTGTGGTATAGGAATGTTGTGAGGTGGACGGATATTCAGTGAAAAAACCTTGCTGTCTCTGTCCCTTTCCTCCCCTTCGTTGCTCCTCTGTTGTGTGTGTGTGTCGCATTGTAAAGCTAATTTTCGGGAGTTGCTACGTGTATATCCTCTGTATGCCTGTGGGGTTCAGCCATGTCCAGGGCTTTGAAAGATTCCAATAGTGTATCCTAGGACATGGCGATGGGTATTTTACGTAATCCTCCTCTTTCCTCCCTTCGTATTGCCCAGCTTTCTGCTAGCCCCCAGTGTTCTACCTCCTCTCTCCAGGCTGTCATTGTTGGTGGTCTCGCTGATTTCCAATGTCTTGTAATAAGGTATTTCGCTAGTATGAGTGCTAGGTCTGCAAACCTCACTTGCATTTGTATCCCTTGGGGCGTGGATAAAGGCCTAATATACAGCTCTCCGCTGTAGTCCATGTATGTCCCCCTACCACCTCTCGCAGTGAGCATGCTATCTGTGTCCAGTAGGCGGACAAGGCAGGGCATGACCACAGCATAAGGAGGAAATCAGCGTCTTGTTCTACACACCTAGGGCAGTTCGCTGTCACAGTGGGAAACATCACATGCAATCGGTGAGGTGTGAGGTATGCTCTCTGAGTGATCATGTATTGTATGAATTTAAGAACAAAAAACAGGGGAACCCTACTCACTACGGAACAAGGGTAGATAAATTTCTTTCAGAAAACAATGGTTCCTGTGGATTGGTATGATCTATTGTGATATTAATATTTCGCGTAATAGCAATGTGAAGGTTTTTTTTAAAAGCTGCCAGAGGGCAAAGAACCACCAACACTAATGATTGAATATATCACATACAATTTTATAGTATAGACCAAAAGGAGCAACATGTATAGTATCAGAAATTTAAGAAAACATAAATACACAATTGTGCATAGTGTCCCAGTGAAAACAGGAACCTCAAATAACAGTGCTAAATAGTGACAATAATTTAACAAGGTTTCCATAATTCTTTAAAAGTTGACCATTGAATATGTACAAAATGTGCAGCAGCTATATATAATAATATGTGCTTGTTAATGGTTCGCTTTTGCTTATTGTCGACGACGTTTCGACCCTCTGTGCAGTACAGGGTCTCATCAGGACCTAGGGTTGTAGGGACATCTATGGAGAAAAAGGGGGATAAAATCAGCATAGGGCCCAATTAATGGCACAAATGCGACTGAAGGGAGAGAGACTGTGATATGAATAACTGGTAGTTTCGCGCAGCCACGTGAGAGGTGTGTGCCAACCGTGGGTGAAAAGAATGGAGAAAGATACTCACAATGGGACCCAGCTGGGTGCTGATTGTGGGAAAAGGAAAAGGGGGGTTAAGATATGAAACTTAGAGTTATTCTTGTATGAGGGTTTAATGGAAAATAGAGGCTCTTACCCCAATTGTAAGCAGAAGGAAGGGGCTGCTCGATGAGGATGGCACAGCGTTTCAGTTGAAAAGTGATACACTATAGCATAGGATGGCTAATAGTGTGGCAAGCGAACTCTCTGGGAAAAGGGAAAACATTTTTACATGTGTTTTCCAGAGTCAGAAGTTCTAATAGTGTCCAATTAGGGAATTTAATACCTGCATAGTGATGTAATCAGGCTCTAAAGTTCCTGTTCCATAAGGTATGTGAGATTATGCTTCTTTACCGCGGCGCCCTGTCGGTGCTGCCGTCAGTATTGTAGTATTATCAAGGCGGGTCCTGTCAGAGACATGAATAGTAGTTAATGGCCCGTTACATAACAATCTATATTTAATTTAAAAGTTTAAAAAGGTCCTGTATATATCAGAGACCTTGTCTTTTTTATGCCTGTGGGAGCGATACCAAGCATAATTCGCTCTTACCTTAAAATTCAGAGAGTTCTGCAGGAATGCGGGACGGTTCGCCGCTTGATTTTAACAAAGCCGCGTGAGTCAGCTCTGCCTGGGATCAAATGACAGAGAGCGCCTTGTGACAGGCCTCTAAATAGAGCAAGAACACGCCGAAACCGGAATGGGCCACAGGAATCACTGCGGATTACCGCAAGGTGGTTCCATCCGTTTTTCGGTGTTTGGTAAATCAAGGGAAGGAATAGAAGAAAGACCAGAGGTTTAGATAAGGAAAAAGAAGAATAAATTAAATTAGAAGAAAGAGAAAAGTTTGGCACAGGACGGGCTTGCGGATTCAGGGTGTGTGTTGCCATTACGGCAGTTATGTTAGCGATAATAAAAGTTGCGCGCCATGAAGTTTGTGTAATTATATGCCAAGCATGTGTATAGTTCTTTGGAAGTGTAGGTATACGTTATATTATGGAATAACGTGAAATATAACACTTGACGAAATAGGCATCGTATCTATACTGTGATACGTATGCCATAAAGATCTACAGATAATGGCTAATGAAAAAAGCTTTAAGGCCACAAAACAGTCTAATCTTAACGCATAATAAAGTATACACATAAGTGTCGCCTTGCTCACATGGATTACAGTGTAAAGGCGTAAAGGTGTATATACAACATTATAGCATGGCTAACATGTGTATATAACAATGTCATACTCCATTATACATATTATCTATTCAAAACAACTGGTCATTAGTTCACAATCCAACTGTCGGTCCTTTAGGAGCTTAGTAGTGTTACAGCATCAGAGAGAGTCGCCTATTGTAGTGAGTGTAATTTGGAACACGGTGATGGAGCATATGTGTTTCGTTTACTTGAATACAGAGTGTGTTGCAGTTGCTATATCCTGGAAACAACAATGTGTATAACCATCAGTATTGGTACAAGAGATGTTATTTGCAAACAAAACGATGATCTGCAACACAAGTATTGGCACACGATATATTGTTTACTCATAAAATGGTCCATGACATCCAAGGTCACGCCAATGGTGAGACCTAAACAGTATGTTAGCCACGATGTCTACCGGGGCAGGTCGGTCATATGTTTGCAGATTCATAGGTGTCAAGCGCATCTTGAAGACACTTGGGAGGTATACCTTTGTGTAGGTATCTTAGTGTGTTAATGACGTCACAAAGCCTCGCCATTCTTAACAGAGTTGAGGCCCTCCTCTATGGAATTAATTCTCTCTATCCAACGACATTCAAGTCGTTGTAGGATTTGAGAGATGTCTCCACCCCTCTCTGGGATCTTAGCAATATCAATCACTTGCCACTTGATATCGTCTGCGGTATGATTTTTCTCATCAAAGTGGGAAACTAGGGGAGCATTGGCTACCGATCTGCGTATCCGACTCCTGTGTTGTCCAATCCTAGCTTTCACTGGTTGCTGGGTTTGTCCAATATATGGGAGGCCACAGGGGCACCATATACAATACACAACGTTGTGTGTGTTGCAATTGGAAAAGAATTCCAATGCGTGCTTGACATTTGAATGTTCAAATGTTTTGGTCTTAAATGTGGAAGGGCATGAAACACAATTCCCACATTTATGGTGCCCTTTGATTTCTGGTAGACCCCATACTGAGTGTAGTGTATTTGGTCTGCTCGTATTTGTCTCAGTAGATGATCTAACTAAGTGGTCTTTTATGTTTTTGCCACGTTTGTAAGCAAACATGGGTGTCTCAATACTTGGGTCAATACTTTTGATGATATCCCAATTTGTACTTATAAGGTTGCGAACTTTACTCGTGTGTGTGCCAAATGTAGTGACACAAATGAGTCTGTCTACTGACGATTTTGCTTTGGTTTTTAGGAGTTCCTCTCTGGGGTAAAACCAGGCACGTTTCAATGATTTCCTCACCAATCTATTGGGATAGCCTCTGATGACAAGTTTGGCTTTAAGTATTTCTGCTTCTCGCATGTAGTCTTCTTTAAAGGTACAATTTCTGCGAAGGCGCAGAAATTGACCAAAGGGTAGACCATCTCGTAGAGCACGTGGGTGGTGACTTCTATACGATAGAAGAGTGTTTCTCTCCGTCGGTTTCCTATGTAGGGCGGTGTATAACATCCCATTTGCATGGTTAATGTTAAGGTCAAGGAAGGAAATAGATGATCTATGCACAGTAGACGTGAATGTTAGATGTGTTTGGATACTGTTGAGGTACAATACAAACTTGTTAAACTCTAGTTCACTGCCTGACCAAATGAGGAAAATGTCATCAATGTACCGTTTCCAACATTTAATGTTGGCACGGTACAGGTTGGTGACACTTAATGCAAACTTTTGTTCTACATAGTCCATGTATATATTCGCTAAATTAGGCGCGAAAACTGCTCCCATGCTGGTGCCGGAGCATTGTTGATAATAATTGCCACTAAATACAAAATAGTTAGTTTGTAGTGCAATTCGAAGCAAAGATATAATGAAGGAGGTGGGTACCTGGACTGGCCTAGGTCTTGTCTCCAGTAGCATCTCTATTACTTGAATACTTTCCTCCTGAGGTATGTTAGTATATAGTGAGGAAATATCAAGGGTCGCTAGCCAGTCAGAATCAATATCATACGGCATTCCTTCAATCAGGTTGACCATATACATCGTATCTCTCACATACGTTTCCTGAACAGGGACAAAGGGGCATATTAGCAAGACCCACGTTAAAATTATCGCCGTTTTAGCGGCAGGAAACTGCCGCTAAAATGGCGATAATGGGCTTGCTAATATGCGTTATGGAATTCCAATAGAAGCCCAGGTTAGATGTCCTGCACATCTAACCTGGGCTTCTATTGGAATTCTATAACGCATATTAGCAAGCCCATTATCGCCGTTTTAGCGGCAGTTTCCTGCCGCTAAAACGGCGATAATTTTATCGCCGGTCTTGCTAATATGCCCCAAAGTTTTTAATGAAATGATCTATATATCTCCCAATGGGCTCTAATATAGACCCACATCCAGACAAAATGGGACGTCCTGGAGGATTAGTGGTGCTCTTATGTATCTTTGGTAATGTGTACAGAACCGGGGTTCTGGGACATTCTGTATTGAGGAACTCAAACTCCTTTTTAGTGATATATCCTTCACTTAGGCCTTCTGTGGTGAGATGCAGTATGAAATGAAATGAATGAAATGAAATTTGTACTTGTAAAGCGCACTGCTACCCCAGCTGGGGCGTCGTGGCGCTGTACGCATACCGCTGTGGAACCCTTCCTGGCTTTTCCCTGTGAAATGTCCCCTGGGCACCCCCAAGGTGAAGCCAGGCATCCCAGCGCTGGTGGGGCCGTTGTGGAGATTAAGCAAGCTATTGCCCAGAGTTGCAGAGTGGGACCCATGATTAGAATAGGCACCGAGGCGAGAATTATCAGGTCCGAGGAAATTGAGCTCAAGACCCGCCGAGGCGGGAATTGAACCGTGGTCCCGGGCCAGATCTCTGCATCAGGGTCTGCCGCTCTAACCATTGAGCCACACTTCTCCTATGTCATTGTGAATATCTGGTAATGGGTTAGCACGCAATTTCTTATAGTGCTTTTCTTCTCCAATTTGTTTTAGGATCTCTATGTCATAGTCCTTGCGATCTTGAACTACAATTCCGCCTCCTTTGACAGCAGGTTTCAGAATTATAGAACTGTCATTTTTTAGTGCATTAAGTGCCTGACGTTCTTGCAATGTGATGTTGTAAGGTATGTACTGTTTAGTAGTTTTCATTCTCTCCAAGCCTTGTAGTACAAGCTTTTCAAAAGCAAGTAATTCAGGTGGCACCATAGCATTGGTGGGAAAGAAGGTTGACGGTAGTCGTAGGCCTGTCACTGAATCTTGTGTAATAGGTTCTTTATCTCTAAAGAACAGTTTAAGACGTATCTTTCTAAAGAATTGAAAGATTTCTGCCTTTAAGTTGAAAAAATTTGTTCTTTCCATTATCACAAAGGATAAACCTTTGCTTAAGAGTGATATTTCTGAGGATGACATAATGTGATGAGACAAATTAAAAATGGGAATGGTTGCCATCATGTTCATGTTTTGCCCTAGTACGGTTGGGGACCCCACTGATAGTGTTTCCGCCGTGTTTGTCGTTCCCCTGGGTACTGGTACCAGGTCTTGCCTTTGGCTTTCCCTCCTCGATCTAAAAAAGGCTGTCCTGAACGGTTATCTGTTCTACTGGGACCTGGTTGGGCGTCAGACTCGTCTGATCCTCCTGAGGATTCAGAAAATGTAATGGGTTAGTTTCTCCTATATCTTCCCCACGTGTTCTGTCTATTCTGATTCCCAATTGTGGTGTAATAATCGTCTCTGAGATAGGGATAAGTTCTTTCTTTTGAAAAGTTCTTGATATCTTTAGTGACCTTATCTGCTTTTTTCTTAAGTTCGAAAGAGTTGAAATCCTCAATAGTTTTATTCAGTTTGTCTAACAATGTTTTGGCCTCTGAGACACCGTCCCTGCCTAAGAGTTCCTTCTCTAATTCCTCAATTTCTTTGAGTTCTGCTTTTGCATGTTCCAGTGCTGTTTCAACACCCAGGACCATCCAGTGGCGTGAACATGTCGTAGAAATATGACTGAATTTGCCTTTAAATTTTGGGTCTTCGCGGAAAATGCCTGGGACGTTCCTAATCTGTAGTCCCTGTGGTATTATCCCTGCTTTCAGGTACTCTGTCAGCATACGAGCATGGAGCTCTGTTCTAACATGCTTTTTCTTAGCTTTCTCCAATCTATCAAGCAATTGCTGCCTAGGGCTTATACTTCTACTTGGCTCCGTTGAGAACAATGACGGTCCACTGGTAATTTTAGCAATGTATTCATCAGTATAGATAGGTGCTTCACCCTCTGACAACATAACCCTTTGGCCAGGAGTAACCCTATATGCTTATAGGGTATTAGGAAAAATCCAAATAAAGGATAAATCCCTCGCGGTGTAGCCACCGCACTAAGAGTCAAGAACAAAAAACAGGGGAACCCTACTCACTACGGAACCAGGGTAGATAAATTTCTTTCAGAAAACAATGGTTCCTGTGGATTGGTATGATCTATTGTGATATTAATATTTCGCGTAATAGCAATGTGAAGGTTTTTTTAAAAGCTGTCAGAGGGCAAAGAACCACCAACACTAATGATTGAATATATCACATACAATTTTATAGTATAGACCAAAAGGAGCAACATGTATAGTATCAGAAATTTAAGAAAACATAAATACACAATTGTGCATAGTGTCCCAGTGAAAACAGGAACCTCAAATAACAGTGCTAAATAGTGACAATAATTTTAACAAGGTTTCCATAATTCTTTAAAAGTCGACCATTGAATATGTACAAAATGTGCAGCAGCTATATATAATAATATGTGCTTGTTAATGGTTCGCTTTTGCTTATTGTCGACGACGTTTCGACCCTCTGTGCAGTACAGGGTCTCATCAGGACCTAGGGTTGTAGGGACATCTATGGAGAAAAAGGGGGATAAAATCAGCATAGGGCCCAATTAATGGCACAAATGCGACTGAAGGGAGAGAGACTGTGATATGAATACCTGGTAGTTTCGCGCAGCCACGTGAGAGGTGTGTGCCAACCGTGGGTGAAAAGAATGGAGAAAGATACTCACAATGGGACCCAGCCGGGTGCTGATTGTGGGAAAAGGAAAAGGGGGGTTAAGATATGAAACTTAGAGTTATTCTTGTATGAGGGTTTAATGGAAAATAGAGGCTCTTACCCCAATTGTAAGCAGAAGGAAGGGGCTGCTCGATGAGGATGGCACAGCGTTTCAGTTGAAAAGTGATACACTATAGCATAGGATGGCTAATAGTGTGGCAAGCGAACTCTCTGGGAAAAGGGAAAACATTTTTACATGTGTCTTCCAGAGTCAGAAGTTCTAATAGTGTCCAATTAGGGAATTCTGACTGGCTAGCGACCCTTGATATTTCCTCACTATATACTAACATACCTCAGGAGGAAAGTATTCAAGTAATAGAGATGCTACTGGAGACAAGACCTAGGCCAGTCCAGGTACCCACCTCCTTCATTATATCTTTGCTTCGAATTGCACTACAAACTAACTATTTTGTATTTAGTGGCAATTATTATCAACAATGCTCCGGCACCAGCATGGGAGCAGTTTTCGCGCCTAATTTAGCGAATATATACATGGACTATGTAGAACAAAAGTTTGCATTAAGTGTCACCAACCTGTACCGTGCCAACATTAAATGTTGGAAACGGTAAATTGATGACATTTTCCTCATTTGGTCAGGCAGTGAACTAGAGTTTAACAAGTTTGTATTGTACCTCAACAGTATCCAAACACATCTAACATCCACGTCTACTGTGCATAGATCATCGATTTCCTTCCTTGACCTTAACATTAACCATGCAAATGGGATGTTATACACCGCCCTACATAGGAAACCGACGGAGAGAAACACTCTTCTATCGTATAGAAGTCACCACCCACGTGCTCTACGAGATGGTCTACCCTTTGGTCAATTTCTGCGCCTTCGCAGAAATTGTACCTTTAAAGAAGACTACATGCGAGAAGCAGAAATACTTAAAGCCAAACTTGTCATCAGAGGCTATCCCAATAGATTGGTGAGGAAATCATTGAAACGTGCCTGGTTTTACCCCAGGGAGAAACTCCTAAAAACCAAAGCAAAATCGTCAGTAGACAGACTCATTTGTGTCACTACATTTGGCACACACACAAGTAAAGTTCGCAACCTTATAAGTACAAATTGGGATATCATCAAAAGTATTGACCCAAGTATTGAGACACCCATGTTTGCTTACAAACGTGGCAAAAACATAAAAGACCACTTAGTTAGATCATCTACTGAGACAAATACGAGCAGACCAAATACACTACACTCAGTATGGGGTCTACCAGAAATCAAAGGGCACCATAAATGTGGGAATTGTGTTTCATGCCCTTCCACATTTAACACCAAAACATTTGAACAATCAAATGTCAAGCACGCATTGGAATTCTTTTCCAATTGCAACACACACAACGTTGTGTATTGTATATGGTGCCCCTGTGGCCTCCCATATATTGGACAAACCCAGCAACCAGTGAAAGCTAGGATTGGACAACACAGGAGTCGGATACGCAGATCGGTAGCCAATGCTCCCCTAGTTTCCCACTTTGATGAGAAAAATCATACCGCAGACGATATCAAGTGGCAAGTGATTGATATTGCTAAGATCCCAGAGAGGGGTGGAGACATCTCTCAAATCCTACAACGACTTTAATGTCGTTGGATAGAGAGAATTAATTCCATAGAGGAGGGCCTCAACTCTGTTGAAGAATGGCGAGGCTTTGTGACGTCATTAACACACTAAGATACCTACACAAAGGTATACCTCCCAAGTGTCTTCAAGATGCGCTCGACACCTATGAATCTGCAAACATATGACCGACCTGCCCCGGTAGACATCGTGGCTAACATACTGTTTAGGTCTCACCATTGGCGTGACCTTGGATGTCATGGACCATTTTATGAGTAAACAATATATCGTGTGCCAATACTTGTGTTGCAGATCATCGTTTTGTTTGCAAATAACATCTCTTGTACCAATACTGATGGTTATACACATTGTTGTTTCCAGGATATAGCAACTGCAACACACTCTGTATTCAAATAAACAAAACACATATGCTCCATCACCGTGTTCCAAATTACACTCACGACAATAGGCGACTCTCTCTGATGCTGTAACACTACTAAGCTCCTAAAGGACCGACAGTTGGATTGTGAACTAATGACCAGTTGTTTTGAATAGATAATATGTATAATGGAGTATGACATTGTTATATACACATGTTAGCCATGCTATAATGTTGTATATACACCTTTATGCCTTTACACTGTAATCCATGTGAGCAAGGCGACACTTATGTGTATACTTTATTATGCGTTAAGATTAGACTGTTTTGTGGCCTTAAAGCTTTTTCATTAGCCATTATCTGTGATCTTTATGGCATACGTATCACAGTATAGATACGATGCCTATTTCAGTCAAGTGTTATATTTCACGTTATTCCATAATATAACGTATACCTACACTTCCAAAGAACTATACACATGCTTGGCATATAATTACACAAACTTCATGGCTCGCAACTTTTATTATCGCTAACATAACTGCCGTGATGGCAACACACACCCTGAATCCGCAAGCCCGTCCTGTGCCAAACTTTTCTCTTTCTTCTAATTTAATGTATTCTTCTTTTTCCTTATCTAAACCTCTGGTCTTTCTTCTATTCCTTCCCTTGATTTACCGAACACCGAAAAACGGATGGAACCACCTTGCGGTAATCCGCAGTGATTCCTGTGGCCCATTCCGGTTTCGGCGTGTTCTTGCTCTATTTAGAGGCCTGTCACTAGGCGCTCTCTGTCATTTGATCCCAGGCAGAGCTGACTCACGCGGCTTTGTTAAAATCAAGCTGCGAACCGTCCCGCATTCCTGCAGAACTCTCTGAATTTTAAGGTAAGAGCGAATTATGCTTGGTATCGCTCCCACGGGCATAAAAAAGACAAGGTCTCTGATATATACAGGACCTTTTTAAACTTTTAAATTAAATATAGATTGTTATATAACGGGCCATTAACTACTATTCGTGTTTCTGACAGGACCCGCCTTGATAATACTACAATACTGACTGCAGCACCGACAGGGCGCCGCGGTAAAGAAGCATAATCTCACATACCTTATGGAACAGGAACTTTAGAGCCTGATTACATCACTATGCAGGTATTAAATTCCCTAATTGGACACTATTAGAACTTCTGACTCTGGAAGACACATGTAAAAATGTTTTCCCTTTTCCCAGAGGGTTCAGCTTGCCACACTATTAGCCATCCTATGCTATAGTGTATCACTTTTCAACTGAAACGCTGTGCCATCCTCATCGAGCAGCCCCTTCCTTCTGCTTACAATTGGGGTAAGAGCCTCTATTTTCCATTAAACCCTCATACAAGAATAACTCTAAGTTTCATATCTTAACCCCCTTTTCCTTTTCCCACAATCAGCACCCGGCTGGGTCCCATTGTGAGTATCTTTCTCCATTCTTTTCACCCACGGTTGGCACACACCTCTCACGTGGCTGCGCGAAACTACCAGGTATTCATATCACAGTCTCTCTCCCTTCAGTCGCATTTGTGCCATTAATTGGGCCCTATGCTGATTTTATCCCCCTTTTCTCCATAGATGTCCCTACAACCCTAGGTCCTGATGAGACCCTGTACTGCACAGAGGGTCGAAACGTCAGTCGACAATAAGCAAAAGCGAACCATTAACAAGCACATATTATTATATATAGCTGCTGCACATTTTGTACATATTCAATGGTCGACTTTTAAAGAATTATGGAAACCTTGTTAAAATTATTGTCACTATTTAGCACTGTTATTTGAGGTTCCTGTTTTCACTGGGACACTATGCACAATTGTGTATTTATGTTTTCTTAAATTTCTGATACTATACATGTTGCTCCTTTTGGTCTATACTATAAAATTGTATGTGATATATTCAATCATTAGTGTTGGTGGTTCTTTGCCCTCTGACAGCTTTTAAAAAAAACCTTCACATTGCTATTACGCGAAATATTAATATCACAATAGATCATACCAATCCACAGGAACCATTGTTTTCTGAAAGAAATTGTATGAATTTAAAGCAGGAATTGCGGGAGACCGCCTTCGGGTTGGCAAGAAGGGACGTCCAGTCTTTATGTGTGAGGACTTTACCTATGTCTGCATCCCATTTTGCCCGCAACGTGCATAGGGATGGGGGTATATACGCCCTTATACCCTGGTATAACCACTTTGTTAAGTGTCGACCGGTGCCCATTAAATGTATCAAGTGTACTAACTTGTGTGTTGGTGGTTCTAGACATATCGTATTATACTGGTGTGTAACAAAAAGAACGAAATCCGTATGAGTCAGCAGGGAGCCCTCCCCAAATAGCACTCCAACAGTAGTCACTCTGTCTTGCTCCCATTTAGAGAACCGATGTCGCGTTAGTACTCCTGCTGGGGTAGGGAGCCCCAGTAGCGGAATGTTAGGTGCATATGGTATGGTGGGGCTGTATATTTTAGTGTTTGCTTCCTGTAAGTTAGTGCCACTCTCAGTAGTGGTGGATTTGTGGGTAGGTCAGTCCTCCCAGGACACAGTAGAGTATGTAATGTGCCTCGTGTAATCATGCCAGGAGCTATTTCTTGTAGATTGCGCCCTGCCAACCAGTAAGCAAGCCATTGTAATTGGCTCGCCATACAGTAGGCCCTGAAGTCAGGGGCTCCCATACCTCCTGAGTCGGCTGGCAGTTGAAGCTTCTCTAAACTGACTCAGCGCCTCCCCGTGCTCAAAATTAGTTCTAGTAAAATTTTCTTCAATAGTTGATAAATTATGGAGACGATCACTATTGGAAGGGTGGTAAAATGATATAGGACCCGCGGCAGCATAACCATTTTTGCTATGGCCTGGCGCCCTGCCACTGACAACGGGAGTGATATCCAGAACGTGGTCTGGGATCGCAAGAAGTAATTACCCTCTGTACATTCCCATCCAATTACCCTCTGTACATTCCCATCCAGGGTGTCCTGTGGAGTTCTGTATATTTTTACTCCTAGATATTTGAAGGTGCCTGGGGCCACTGTCCGCTCTTCTCCTCCAAACTGGATTGTTCTGGGTACAGAGTTCTCCCTAAAGGGCAATGCGAGCAATTTATCAAAGCTAATAGCTAGGCCAGAGATCATGGGAAACTGGGTAAATATTTGGGCGATTGACTGGAGCCCGCTCTGTAGATCTCTACCATATAGTATAATATTGTCGGCGTACAGGGAAAAGGCATGTGTTGTCTGCCCCAGCGGGATACCCCACTTAGCGGCATCACCGTGCAGTGATTGTGCTAGGGGTTCTAATGCCAGTATAAATATTATGGGGGACAATGGACACCCCTGTTGTGTTCTCCTTTGTATCGTATATGGGCTTGAAATATGTGCCCCTGTACAGGCCAGTGCTGTAGGGTAAGTATATAATAACTACACCCATTTAATAAACTCGTCTGGGATCCCGAAAGTTTGGAGGACTGCCAGCATCTATTCCCAACTAAAGGCGTCTAATGCCTGCCTTAGGTCTAGTGAGAGACATCCTGCATTATGAAGGTGGTCTGTGAGCGCCCACATTACTTGATATAATCTAATGTTTAGGGATGTGCTTCGGCCAGGCACGAACCCGCATTGGTCGATATGTATGAGCTTTGTGAGGAAAGGGAGAAGGCAGCTTGCTAGGACTTTACTCAGCATTTTGTATTCTGTATTTAAAAGGGATAAAGGCCTGTATGCTGTTATGTCAGTGTGGTCTCTGCCCGGTTTCGGCAGAGATGTTACGAGGGCTTGGATTGTAGTAGGAGGGAGAGCTCCACCTTCTAGCGCTGCTTTTTATAAACGTTCGAGCCGGAGCACCAACTGTGTGGTATAGGCTGCGTAGAATTCTACGGGAAGGCCATCTAATCCCAGGCTTTTATTGCGTGGGAGGTCTTTGATCGCCTCATGAATCTCTGCTGCCGAAATCTGGGTTCTAAGTGACTCTTGAATCGGTTTCGGTTAGTTTAGGCAGCCGTATTACTTGGAGAAAGTCATGTATTGCATGGGGGTTTGTTACCTGGGGGGCTGTGTATAAATGTTCATAATATTCCCGGAATGATTTATTTATCTCCAATTGAGCATTCACAGAAGTCCGTAGTGGGGTTTGGATATCTAGTATGGGCACGCTGGGGGAGGGGGGGGAGGCGGGGGGGGGAGTCCCTAAGCAGACGGGCAAGTAGGGTACCTGCTTTGTCTGCCTCGCTGTGTGTTTTTTGTGCATGTGTGCGGTAATCCACCACTCGTAACCGTTCTAGCAAGTCCGCATAGTCAATGCGTGCCTCCTGTAGTTTCTTGGCACCCGTCTGGGATGTCACTGCATCTCTCTCTAAACTGCCCAATCGTGATTCTACACTAGCAAGTTTCCTGTGGATAGTTTGTTGTGCCCCCACTAGCGCACCAATCACAGTTCCCCTCATTACTACTTTGAAATGCCTCCCATTCTATTAAAGGTGTGGAAGCTGTGTTTGTATGAGTCGAGAAATATGCGTTAATTGTGGTGGTCATGTTCGCATGAAAGGCGCCAATTTGGAGTAGCATTGGATTGAATTTCCAAGTCGGGACTGGTGTGGGTACTCGCCCCCAGGAGAATGTTAGTTCTAGTGGGTTATGATCCAATAGTGTTTTGCCTAGATATGTCATGTTGATTATTTGTGGCAACAGCACGGGGGAGCATAGAATACAATCTATACGGGTATGTAGTGTGTGTGTTGGTGAATAAAATGAGTATTCGCGCAGGCCTCTATTCATACTGCGCCATGCGTCGGCCAGAGACCACCCGTGCATCCATACCTCTAGGGCTTTAGCTTGTCTCACCTTTACAGCCCTGGGGAGTGGTGGGTGTGCTCGATCTAATTGCGTGTCTAACACTGCATTGTAGTCACCTCCCAGTAATTTAACCAATCCGCTAATGCTGTGCTGACTCTTGTCAGGGACGTATCTTGATCTATATTTGGGGCATAAATGCTGCCTAATTTCACATGCATTCCATCTAGTTTGCCTCGTATTAATGTGTACCTGCCTTCTATGTCTATACACTGTTCTAGTACCTCAAAGGGGACACCCGCTCTAATCCACACAGCCGCTCCTCTCGCAAACACTGAGTATGTGGTATGGTATAGTTGCCCTCTTCATTTATTCTGAGGTTACAGGGTTCCACTGCATTTAGGTGCGTTTCTTGTAAGAATACTATCTGAGATTTACGTCTGCCCAACTGTGTATATAAAAGATGCCGATTGTAAATAGATCCCATTCCCCTTACATTCCATGTTGTGAAATTATAGTGGTGTGTTGATGCCATATGTGTCATGATTGCCGTGTGTGGTATTTATCCCTTGTAGTCTCCCATCTGGCTGAGGTAGTGTGAAGTGAAAGTGTGCACCCGATAGGACCCTTAACAACATTAACAAACATCCAATACCAGGTCCAACCTAAAAAATGCGTTCGACCAAACATACCTTTAATGGCAACCGTAATAAAACAGTACATGCATTCGCTGGGGGTTACTCGACCTGCCGCTATCATCTATGTCTTCATGCAGGCTTAACAGCTGTGTCTTTGAGGGGGGGTTCCCGGGCCCAGGGCCAGCTCTCCAACCCCATAACAGGATAGCGTTCTGGGTTAGTAGGGTCAGACCATCCACTCAATGTATCAACATACTGCAGTGCCGTCGTTCTTTTAACTTGCAGTATCATCATTGCACATATCTGGTATATGTGTATGATAAGTGTATGCCAGTAAATACCTTTCGAGGGGGCATGCTTTTTAGTTCGCATTGAGGCGGTCTTGTCATCCTATTAGCTCTTGTGCTGTTTGTGGGGTTACCAATGGGAATAGAGTAAGGCTACTGTCCGAGTCTGTGTGAGTTGCTCCATCTGAAGATGTGTTTCCTTTGTTGGGGGTTTCAGAATTTCTCAACGCGGCCGTCGTCTGGAGTGCTGCTCGTCTGCTCCCTATTTTCTGTTCCAGGTTGGGCAGAGAATCTTCATCCGGTTGCGTGCGCTTCATGCAGCACTGTTTACTTCTTTTACGATGAGGATGGCGTGCCAGCGGTTGCCTATGTTCTTCCAGGATTGCAAGATCCAGAAACGTGGTCTCGTTCCAGGACCACGCCGCCTCAGCGTCACCGAGAAAATAGCTTTCATGTTCGTAGATAATCTTGAAACGGGCTGGAAAGAGGAGAGCATATTTCAAGTTTAGTTGCTGTAGGTGTTTTTTGACTCCCAAGTGTGAAGCCCTTTGACGCTGCACTTGTATGGTATAGTCTGGAAACAGTGAGATTCTGGTATTTTCATATAGTATGGGTGCGTTTGCTCACGCCTTACGGAGCAGATTGTCTCTATCTTTGTAGTTGATAATCTTAGCCACAATTGGTCTAGGCGGTGCTCCCGGTGTACGGCCTCCCTGTGGGGACCTTGTGTGCCCCTCCGACACTAAACATATCAGTCAAGCCCTCTGTGGCCACCGTGTTGCGCAACCACGGTTCAATAAATTGCGTGGGGTTTTCTTCACTATTTTCGGGCATGCCTCATATTCGTACATTATTCCTTTGTGCACGTCCTTCTGCATCTTCTACACCATTTTGTAGTTCTTCTACTTGTTGAAGTTTAGTGACTGCCTCCGTTTGCTCTTCGCACCAAGGCGTGATGTCGGACAGCGTCGTAGAGTGCAATCAAACTTTCTCTGACAGTTTTTTATGGTCTGGCCTTAGCAGATTAACATCAGTAGGGAGGGTGCCCAGCTGTTGCTCCACTACCATCCGCGATTCCCTGATTTCCTTGAGGACGATGTCCAGTTTATCAGGGAGTGGGGGATCCGGTGTAAGGGTTACATGTTCATCCTCGACTAAGAGCAGGGAAGCATCAGTACAGTTTGCAAGGAACCCCCCAGTAGGGCCTTGGTCTGTTTGTTTTCCTTTAGTACGGCCCATGTTGTGGTATGGATTCTGTACAATGGGGCCGTCGGTAACGAAGCAGGGTGTCACTTCGATAGTATAGCGGGGTGCGTGGGGAATCTTCCTTTTAAAAAAAAAAAATGTTTTTATTGCACATTTTCTTCCAAAACTTAACACACAATCCCGCTAGCCCTCACAGCCCCACATGCTCAGACAGTAAGAGAGGTGGTACAAATAATTTAAATCCATCAGAATAATAAAAATACAGAATACTATGAAAATTCTGAAAATTCATCGGATAATCTGGGAGTCAAAATGCCTCCATTGGTCCAATCGCTATGAGACACAAATATACATTGTATAATTTTAACCTTGCCCCCTAATAAGCCATACATTTGCATATTAGATTAATTTTCCCATCTGGATAGATGTGCCCAGATTAGCTGCCCTTTTTTCCTCGCCTTATGGCTTTTTCGAGCATATACAGCTTTCTCTAAATTGGCAACTGCTAATAGGCGGGTCAGCCACTGCTGGAACAGTGGAGGTTGCGGGTCTAGCCATGCCGAAGCAATTGCCAGTTTTAATATGGTCATTGCAACAGCAAGAAAATATTCTGTTTCCTGCACCATTTTCTCGTCGATAACACCTAATAAAATTAACTTTGGGGTCAATTGGCACATAGTGTCACTATATGCGGATGACGCGCTGATCTACCTACGCGGTCGGATCGAAGTGTTGCGGGAGATAATGGACCTACTGAACGAACACGCGCAGGTCTCTGGGTTGTGTGTTAACTGGTCCAAGTCAGTAGTATTCCCAATGAAACCCATGTCACCAGACCAAAGACATAACGCACCGCATACACCACAAGAGTGGGTGTTTGATACCTTTAAGTATCTGGGGGTCCTGGTCTATCATTCAGGTGCAGACACAATAGATGGCAACCTGGGGCGTGCTATCACCAGAGCCCGATCAGCTCTCCCGTTTTGGCTGAGTCTCCCCTTGTCCCCTATCGGACGAGTGGCCATCTCTAAGATGCTAGTGATCCCGCGTCTACTGTATTTTTTCTCCACACTCCCTTACCGTCTGCCACAGAGGCTCTTTAAGGATTTGGAGTCGTTCCTAGTCTCCCTGATATGGGGGAACTCCAGGGCGGCTCTCCATAAATTATACCTGCTACTATCGGATGGTGGCTTAGGCGCACCAAACTATGAACGTTACTATGCTGCAGCGCAGCTACAATGGCCAATGAGATGGCTGGCCAAGAGCAACTCCATCGAACTGGTGACAGTGGCCACATCCTGGGAACAACTGGTAATACTGGAGTGGCTGTCGGGCACTAACACCATGAGACAGAAACAACGAAGTAACATCTTAATGACGACGGCCAGACGTAACTGGACTAGGTACATGCTGCCTAAAAAACGGACCAAGCCATATGCTCCTGGTCTGCCGTTAGAGGTCCAGCCAGGCACGTTCGTCTGTCATGGCCGCATGGAGCTTAGGCCCTGGAAGGTAAGGGGGTTAGACACATGGGGTGACATGTACATAGACTCACAGCTAAAAACGTTCGAGGAATTAGTGTCCAAGTATGAGGTGCCACAGGGATCGTTCATGCTACATGCATTACTTACACACCACGTCCTACAGATGTGGGATAATGACCGCACTGAGCCCCCACGTCGCATCTCATGCAAATGTTGCTGACGCACGGGCGAGGCAGACACGCAATAATGGCAATATACACCTCTTCCAGACTAGACGACGCACCCTCACTAACAACACTGAGCGCGTATTGGGACACCGAATTGGCCACCACCATCACTGATAAACAGTGGGCACAGTGTGTCAACCACCCTAAAATGATATCGACAAATGCCAGGTTGAAGTACATACCTACCTGACGCCTCACAGGCTGGCACGAATGTACCCTACCACCATTGATATATGCCCCAGGTGCTGGGGCCCGGAGGCCACATTCACGCATATGGTATGGACATGCACATGTATTCAGTCATACTGGACTGAAATTGCTGCAATACTTACGGAAGCTGCAGAGGCCCAGGTGGCGGTCCAACCCACTCACTTCTTGCTGGGAATTACAAAACACAGTGCCTCCCGCAAAGGCCTCAATACATTTCTAGATCTAGTCCTGGGCCTCGCCAAACGCAAAATAGCCATGGCATAGAAGGCGCAAGTAGGTCCCAGTACACACTCATGGCTGCTCGACCTCCGCAGGGCATTGGTGTCAGAACACACAAATCAATTGGCTAATGCAGCACGAGCGTCTGCACCCCCGCGCCTGAACCCCACTCAGTGGCAGGACTACTTGACGCTAGTGGAGACCAAGTTAGCCGCGGCGCGTCCCCCCTAGCCCCAGCATATTGTTCAGTCAACAGACTCTGTAGAACCACATTCCTGCACACACATAGCTGTAGTACATGTTTGAACCGAGGTGAGAGAGTACTGGTTTGCCGAACGGACCCCTCAACTGCGCTCCTGCCCCCCCACACTCCCTCCTTCTTCCTCCCCACCACGTGGGTCACCATACACGTTCGGCCACACACACGATGCCCTGTGACACACTTCACCAGTAAGTGTGATTATGATCGAGCTAATACGTGGAGATCGATTTTAAGTTTCTTTTTTATTTCCTTCTGTTATTCATATACAGTTAAATGGTTAAATTGGCTTGTGTAACACCGGTGACCTTTTCTTTTTATCCTATGTAACTGACTGTAAAAGAACCTTGCTGTGGAAATGTGAGACGGCCAATGCTAACAAAGTGTTAATCTTCACTGTATTGGATTCTCTCGATATCCCACCTAGGCCACTTCAGCTACTGTCATTGTAATGCTGGCATATGATTCTCGTCATATAGATGTTATTTGTACAATTTGTTGAAAACCAATAAAGATCATTTAAAAAAAAACAAAAAACTTTGGGGTCAATGACACTTCTATATTTAATTTACAATATAAACAATTTTGAATTTCATTTTTACGGGATTTAAGGAGGTACGTAGCACACGTGGACTATATCTGCACAAGAGGTTGCGCACCAGGGGCAATTCGTCCCCCTGCCCTTACCCCATTTCGCGATTCTAGCTGGTGGACAATATAACATAAAACAGGTCTTAAAAAATTGCACTTGTAGATTAGCCGACATTAAAGCAGTTTGAGATAAACTAAGAGCTTAACGAACTCGGCTTCTGAAATCGCCATCTTCTCTTGCCATTTAAGATAGATTTTGTCTAAATCATCCTTCATTTCATTATTTAGTAATTGATATATTGCCCCGATACGGATGTAATTCTGTGCTAATAGAATTTCCAATAGTTCTTGTTTATCAAAGCTGTTGGGACCACCCCCTTACGCTGTAGATAATCCCTTATTTGCAGGTACTTAAAAACACCTTGTTGTTGATACCGAACTCTGCCTTAAGTTAATCGAATATGACCAATCCGGAAGTGGAAAAAAAAAGTACCCAATTTGTTGACACCTGCCAATATCCAGTTTTGTATGTAACCATCCCTAAAGATATATGGCAGGTTCGGGTTGTTCTGAAGCGTATAACAATTCAATCTACCTAGGCCCAACAGCTTCCGGACAGCAGACCATACCTCAAAAACTCCCAGGAGACACTTAAAACATACTTTTTTGTAATAACTTGGCTCTAATTGTCTCCGGAGGCACCCACATGCCTCCTTTCCAATTAACAATTCATATATAGTGGGGATGGATTGTGGAGAATCATTCAATGAAGGTTCCATCAGCAAGATGCGGCTATATTGCAGCATGGTGGCCCAATAATATAACTTAAGATTTGGGAGAGCCCAACCTCCTCTCTCGTTTGGAAGTGATAAGTACCTCAGCGCCCTTCTGGGTTTGGTATGAGCCCATAAAGAACCTTGTAAAAATGGTATCAAAAGCTTTTAGCCATTCGTTTGAGATTTCGAGGGGGATAGATCTAAAAAAAATATAAAATTTGGGGGAAGAAGATCATTTTTATGAGATTACATCGGCCAATCATTGTGGGGTGAAGATTATTCAGCCTTGAAAGCTCTTTCCTAGTCTTCCCTAACAGGGGCTCTAAATCTCCATTACAATTTTCTTGACATCGGGTGAAATGCAGACACCCAAATATACTGCTTTTTTGACTACTCGTTTATCTACCAATAAAATCTTATAGTTAGTAACAATTTGAGTTTTCTCTTTATTCAACGAGAAGCCAGAGATGTTCCCAAAGAAGAAAGCCTTCTCCTTTGAGAGCAATTTCTGGGTTGGGGGTCACTACTGCCAGATCATCCGCATATGCAAACATTTTACTTTCATACCGCTGCAAAATTATTGGGGGGTTAAGATATTTTGAGCTATTTTTCGAATGAGCGGATCAATATACAGTGCAAACAAGAGTGGAGAGCAAGGGCATCCCTGTCGGGTTCCACAGGCAATTATCACCGGCCCTGTCATATCCCCGAAGATACAAATATTCGCTACAGGTTTATAATATAAGGCTTTAATTCCCTGAATGAACCTTGGTCCAAAGCCCCTTGCTTGCATTGACTGCCAGAGATTGTGCCAGGAGACCCAATCAAATGCCTTTTCCGCATCTAGTAAAATTAAGGCCATAGGGTCTCCTGACACCTGCACTGCATCGAAAAGCAAAATGACTCTCCTGATGTGGTCTGTTGTATCCCTCCCCGCAATGAATCCATGTTGTTGGTTAACCACTAGTTTTGTTATGCCCTGGGCTAATCATGCGGCTAGTACTTTAAAGAGTAAATGTTTGAATCTCCATTTATGAACGTTATTGGATGATATGATCCTAATTCTACTAAGGGCTTATTCTTTAAAAAAAATACAGCGATTTTAGTGATGGACCATGGACCATAGACCCGGGGAGGGGGGGGTGGGCTCCGCTATATATTTAACTAAATAGTGCAATCAGCTGGTCTTTCAACTGGGGAGCAAATATTCTATAAAATTCTGGGGGGATTGAATCCACTCCTGCCTCTTTGCCAGAGGGAAGATTAGAAATTGCTAGGTATATCTCTTCCCATAATAGATCCCCTTCTAGGGACCCCCCCATCAGTAGACAGTTTATCTACAAGCGCCGTTTTGCAGAACTCTTCAGTCTACAGCGGGTTATCCCTAATATCTTCGGTATAATGAGCTTGATTATATGGTTTAAATGCGTCTCTTATTTTACTTGAGTCTCAGACTAACCCAAGAATAGGGTCCCGAACTTCTGTTATCTCGGTGCTCATGCTCTTCTGCCCTGCTCTGACAGCCAAATGGTGCCCTACTTGCTCACTACACTCATAAGTTCTTTCCCTCCAAGCCGTATACTTTTCCGCTGCCCTATTTGCAAAAATCATCTCTATTGCTGCCCTAGCTGTTATGACCCCTATTTGGGCTTCTTTTATATCCCCTCTTGGTTGCAAAGCTCGAATCAAGTTTTCTTCTGCGGCCACTAAACTGTCTTGCTTGGTTTGTATGGTTTGCCTCTCTTTCTTCCCCCGATTTAGAGAAAACCTAAGTGTCTCCCCCCGGAGGCAAGCCTTGAATGTATCACACACCGTAGTAAAAGAGGCGCTATCGCTGTTCTCTTAAAAAAAAAAAAAAAAAAAAAAAAAAGGGATCCACTCAGTAATATGTCTGCGATATTCTTCGTTGGCGAGCAGAGCACGCTCAAAACTCCATACATTTTGCTCCCCCCCTTCCCTGTATTTCTAATACCAATGGATTATGATCTGAGAAGAACCGCGGGTATCGCTCGATTTTACAAGTTGCAATAAATGTGCTTGACACAAAAAAATAATCCAGTCGAGCGTGTGTAAGTTGTGGAGCAGAAACATATGTGTAGCCGTGCTCCATTGATTTCTTTCTACTCCAAACATCGATAAGGCCATGATCCTTACACACTTCTTCTAGAGCTTGTAATACTTTAGGTTTTCGGCTGGTGTGTTTTAATTGTGCTCCAATATCCCAGTTACCAGGGAGATTGTTGTTAAAATCCCCACATAAAACTATAGGTAAGGGCCGATGAATCAATTCGCGGGATATCTGGTTAAAACAGAGGGGTCATCAAGTATACTACCATAAATTGTACACAGCGTGAATTTATCTCCGAAGGGAGCATGACACACTACTGCTACCCATCGGCCCAGAGTATCGACCCTAATTTGTGTAAATTTTAACAGATTACCTCGGGCCAAAATTGCGACTCCCCCCCAGTACGTGCCCCTTGTGAGGTCCTGCCTATTAGCCTATAACTCATTGTGTTTAAGACATCTCTTTGTGAGGCTTCGATGTGTGTTTCTGGCAGACACACAATGTATGCTTTCAGTACCTGTAGCCCTATTGCCTTTCTTGATCTTTTTTTAGGGTCATTCAGGCCGCAAATGTTGATAGAGGCAATGCGAACCATCTGGTTATCCCCATTGTATTGCTTTACGAAGAAACCTTGGCTCCTAGCAATTGACATTACAGAAATAGCACACGAGATCTTATTCTCCCTCTTAACAGACCACCAATTTCTAAGAATTTCTCTCCTGAGCGTGAGAGATCCACTCACCCCATCCCCCTACCCTTACCTACCCCCCTCTTGGCCCTATGCTGACTGGTGAGGGCCTCCCACCCTCCCCCTTGACCTGGCCCCCACCCCGGACCCTTTCCCAAACAGTGAGCAACCAGGCCTAGCCTGTGTGAAGACATCTGCAATACCAAACTCGCCCCTCCATCCTCCCTCATCTCCTCAGTCCACACTCCTTTATGACCGCCTATCAGGGAGGGTGAATACAATAGTTTTTTTTATTTTTCCTTTTTTTTTTTTAAGTAGCCCTCCATTTTCTCTCTCTATATATATATATATGTATTTTTTTTAGGCATACTCAATCTAATAAATCACCGGGTTGCTGCTTTTGATCTTAACTCTTGATTTAAGACCCCCTCCCCGCAACTCATCAAGATATTCCTGGGCCTGCACCTCTGAGAAAAAGCTTTGTGTGTGCTCTTTAAACAACACTTTCAATTTGGCTGGATTTTGTAAATATACTTCAGCCCCCAAATTCTGAAAAGGAGAGAATATTTGTCTTAAACGCCATCTTCGCTCTAATGTGGCGTGGGCAAAGTCTGGCTGTGCAAAAAAGGAGACTCCCTCAAACTCTTTTTTGGTATTGGGATGTGCAAGATCATAAATAGTCTGCGTAAGCAGGAAATCGCCCAAAAACACCAGTACCGCCCGGGGGTATGTAGTCTTGCCCACTTGTTGTTTCTTGAGTTTTAAGGGGAATCGGTGTGCCCTCTGTACTTCTTTTTCCAAGTCCCAATCTATGAGTTCTGGAAAGGCACCCTTTAGGAGTTTGACTATATAACCTCTAGGCTTCCCTCCTTCGACGCCTTCTGGAATGCCAAGCAGTTTCAAATTATTTCTCCTCTGTCTATTCTCCTGGTCCTCAAATTTCCACATCATATCCGTAAGCTTGGGATCTTGGGAGATACTCCGAGTTTTTAGTTCTGCAACCTCCATTTCAAGGGTTTATGTACGGGTTTCCAACATAGTCATCCTATCTGATATCTCAGAGCAGGTTTTACTTATTTTTCTAACAGCGCCCTGTAGTTTCTTTGAGGCTTGCCGAGCCCGATCTCCTCCTGCATCTGCTTGATAGTAGCCAGGATAACGGAAGGTGAGGGTTCCGACATGCTGCCAGACGCCAGTCCTGCTGCGATACCAGTCTCTCGTGCCAGATCTCCTGTAGTTGGCCCTTCCATTCTCCCCCCTTGCTGATCAAGTAGTTGGATTGACGAGTAGTCCCATCTAAGCCTGGGGGTATCTTTCCGGGCTGAACCATCTTGTCGTGAGCTCATGTTCTTACTGCTTGCCGTATATTTCTTTCTCAGGCTCGTAGACCTCCTCTTGCCCTTCCCTCCGCCGGACCGCTTCTTTCCTCTGGTGTTAACAGATTCATCCAGGGAGCTACAGCTACTACTACTAGAGCATGACACCGTGGGGGAGGTATATTCTAAATCTGGAATTGAGGAGTCAGATTCATCGGTTAGGGAGAAGAATTTCTCCCCACCCCCGTAAGTTCTAGAGACGCTATCACTTTCGCGCTCCCCAGAGAGCGGAGTTCTGGCATGGTAGGGCTTGATTTTCCTGTGGGAAGGGGGTCCTCCATCCCCCTATGTTCAGGCTTTTCAAAAACTGCAGGATTAATCAGAACTGGATCTAAAGTT
This sequence comes from Calotriton arnoldi, assembly GCA_963921515.1. Lineage (NCBI taxonomy): Eukaryota > Metazoa > Chordata > Amphibia > Caudata > Salamandridae > Calotriton > Calotriton arnoldi. Next base: position 6,450,699 of record CAWUFW010000074.1, on the reverse strand, counting down.
GGCTCACCCACTGGTGCCCCTTAAGCCAAAGTACAATTATTAGGATAATCCATATCACCACTTACTTTTTCTTTTTCGGTTGGGAGCCACTCTACTACAGCAGCCTCAGATACCAGGGCAGGCGCAGCTGGAGTAACTGGCAGAGGGCCCGCTGCTTCCTGATTTTTCATGCCTGTTATGTATAGGTGAAAACAGATCGGAGATTGCAGGTTGTCCTTCTGCGGGTGCCGTAGAGTTACTCCTGCAAGCCGGTCGTTGAGACGGCTTCTTTCCCGTGCTACTTGCCTGATTCGTCTCAAGACATCTAATTGTCTCAGGGGTCTCGCTGTTTACGTTCCCCCCCTCGGGCCTGGGGATCCAATGAGTTTGTAATTATTGTGTATTCGGGGGCTCGGATTCCCTTTTCTATCTTTGGTGTGGTACACAAGTAGATTTCTCTGCCTACAAAGCTAAGTCATGGGGACCCCCACAGTGTCGCAACCTGGTTGTGACTGGCCGCCGGAGCTCTTGTTAAGCTGATCCGGGCCTCCCACTGCAGCCTGGCTCACCTTGTGTGTCTTGCTTATGCTGTAGCAGGCCGCCGAGGTCAGGAGCGGTCGCTGTTATCCATCCCAGAGGGAGCGTGCCAAAAACAGGATACCTTTGCGTCCTCGGCCGCTGGTCTTCAGCTGCCCTCTTGATCCTAGGGACAGGCGTTGATAGCGAGCCGGTCTCCTAGAGCCCCCCAGTACACAGATCTCAGGCTGTCGGCCTTCACTGCCGTGCACTTCCAGGAAGTGGGTGCTTGTCGGCATCAGCGATGTTCTTCCCCACGCTCTGCAGCAGACCACAGGTCCCGGAGTGTCCGGAACCACCACAACGGCAGTCAGCATCCAGGAGCCGCACAGGCTATTCACGTCATAAACTCCATGAATCAGGCCTCACCTCCGGCATGTTCGCAGCGGGGCTCTCGCAGTCGCACAGATCTGCGACAGTCGATGGTGGATGGCAATGACTCTCCTCACAGGCCACATTTCTTTCGGCAGGTATTTGGTTGCCGGCATGGCCTGGGTATAGGCCCATTCTCGGTCTGCGTCAGCAGTCGGCAGCTGTGCTCCCCTCCCGGTAGGCATCACTCCGGCTGTGTTCTTTTTGGGTCAAAAATCGATTCTTTCAGCTGTGGCAAGTCACAGCGCTGGATCTGCAGTGCAGCGAAGTGCCAGTATTACGCTGGACGGCTGTTTACAGGCAGGGGGTTTGGTTAGATTAGCAGCCCGGGAGCTGTATGTCTATGCGTCCGGCATGTTTCACAGCAGGCCACACACCCCCACCGCTGAACAGAATTACCCCAAATTTGGCAGGAAGCTAGATGGTCCAGAAAGCATGCTTTTGAGATTTGGTGTAAATCTGTTAAGTAGTTTTTGAGATATTTAACTTAAACAAATATAGATATCTGGGGACATGAGTCCTTGCTGTGGACTCATGGATCCTACTAAAATTTGATTGGCTGCCAACACTTCAACCAGGAAGAGTTGGCCGCCATTTTGGGACTTGGCTTGAAGCTGAGTCCTACAAAAAAATAAAAAAATAAAGACAAGGGGGCAGAGTAGGAATAACCTAACCCCCCAGATACAGTAGGGGGGAGTGGGGGGGGGGGGGTTCCGACAGGGATCCCGCCGGGGTTTTAAAGCATTTTTTTTTTTTTTTATTTTGCTGCAAATTCACGGGTGGATCCGCAAATCCGCAGCAAAATTAAAAAAAAAAAACGTGTGGGCTCCCTTGCATCTTTTAAAACAAGCCCCCAGGTGGCCAAATCCCGGCGGCAAGTAAAAACTTTAAAAAATAAAGGAGGGGGGTGCAGGTGTTTATAACTTCATAGTCATGTGACATTTAGTAAATATTACAATTCCCATAATGCTCCTTATACTGCAGTGCAATATTTGTCATGCCTGATGGTGTCCAACACTGCAGTACTGGTTCAAATATATATAGACACAGGCATTTTTTATGTTCATAGTTCACTATGAAAAAGTCAATATTTCACATTGCTGCTGCCATGAGACATATAGAATTAGTGCAGAGTCCGGATCTTACCAAGATGAGGCTGTTGCCTCTCTTTTAACCCTTTCCCACCTTCAACATGGTAAATATTCAGTAAATCCATTGTTCCATCCGAGGTCAGGCGGGTCATGCCCCCCATCATAAATCCAACAACAAACTCTATCGTCGGGGGCCCCCAACCCTGCAGGGCGGTCATGGCTTACGGGGACAGAGAGTCCCGTTACTCAAATCCACAAACAAAAAGTCCAACACCATCATGCATGACGAATATTGCACTGCAGTATAAAGAGCATTATGGGAATTGTAGTATTTACTACATGAAGTTATAAATACATGCAGCTTGTGAAGTCATCATTTTCCTATGATTAAGGCATATTTGCCGAAACACGTCAGGAGCTTACTTGTATGCAGCCTGCAACATTTAAATAGATGCTGTTTGAATCCGGAACTGGGCATTGCACCTTTGTTGGTGGATATATATATATATATCCGCAAATAATCCTCTCAAACAAAGGATGACGACGCCTTGTGTTGCTGGTCCAAAATTACTTTATTTTCGGCCCCATCGAACACGTTTCAGCTGTCCAGCAGCCTTGCTCACCGATAGCAGAAGTAATGGGAGCAGCCATTTTAAACAAATAATACGTGATTGTTAAATGCACGTGAAAAGTACACAACAATAAACAGTGTAAACAGACTTGTAGTTTTTTTTACATGTTTACCCATTACTCGTGTGCATTATTTGCAGGAAAAGTTTATCTTCATTACAAATACATGACTTTCAAAAATTTCATGACTTTCAAAAAATTCATGACTTTCAAAAACTCATTAAGTAAATTGTTTTTGGTTTCCAATCAACTAAGAGAAACCGCGTTTTTTGCACGGATTCCCATGGTCAAATTCAATGACAAAATTCATTGTTATAAACACACAATTCGGTTTTTGTTTTCATATACCGCCCAAGTGGGCATAATTTTTTGAAAGTCATGAAATTTTTGAAAGACGTCATGTATTTGTAATGAAGATAAACTTTTCCTGCAAATAATGCACACGAGTAATGGGTAAACATGTCAAAAAACTACAAGTCTGTTTACACTGTTTATTGTTTTGTAGTTTTCACGTGCACGTAACAATCACGTATTATTTGTTTAAAATGGCTGCTCCCATTACTTCTGCTATTGGTGAGCAAGGCTGCTGGACAGCTGAAACGCGTTCGATGGGGCTGAAAATAAAGTAATTTTGGACCAGCAACACAAGGCGTCGTCATCCTTTGTTTGAGAGGATTATTTGCGGATTACGGGACCTGCTCCTGTGAGGTCCAAAGAGGCGACGCGACTCTTGTTGGGAAGGCAGCGGTTACGCACAGGAGAAAGTGTGGAGGAATCATTTCACCGCCGCCTCCCCCCCGCCCCCCCGGCACGCAAGCGGGCTGAAGACGCCAAGGTTTCCGTGAAGAGTAGCAGCGCTGAAGTGCAGAGCAACGTCCGGTGAGTCGTAAGACCCGCGGAAGGTGCTCTAGCATTCAGGTAAGGCTGTGCTCGGGAGCGCGGCAGGGGAGAAGAGTAAAGTTTCCGTGTCATGGTGATTTCACAACGGCAGGAAGCGGTTGTAGCTGGAGGGAGATTCTCCAGTGAAAAGTGAATAGTATTTGATATGTCGGCCTCAGAAGTAAGAGATCGAGAAGAGGCAGCACTAACAATTTTTGACGATGACTGTATAAGTGCGAGCACCTCTTACTCGAGAAAAGAGCAAGCATCTAATAAACAAACTGACTTAGGAGCACGACTGAAACGCTTAGAAAAATTGAAGCGTGGAGGTCCAGCAAGTTCAAAGAGGGCTTCGTATTATGGTAGCACCGAGTTATGAGGAGCAAAATCCCGACATGTTGCGTGAATGGGCCACTAATAACAACGATGCATCACGCAGAATGCTTGCAATACTCATCAAGTATGCTGACATAGATAGACAGAAGATACTAGCGGAATTGGAGGCATTACTTGGAGAGTTAGATAAAGAACCGGATCAAGAGCAAATAACCAAATTCAAAAATGATATGAAGGAAAGGCTACGCAAATTAGAGATCTCCATCAAAGAAAGGAAGGCGCAGAAATTCCTGAGAGATAAGCAAGATTATGACAGGGGGCAAATTTACACCTTTGCGAAGAAATTTGACACACTCCGCAGGCAAAATATAACAACAGCCAGTAAACCCACACGAGAAATGCACTCTGGACAAAGCAGCTTACAGAGTTCTGAAATTGACACAGACCTGGAGGAAGAACAAGGTGTACAAATTAATAGACCAGTCCCATCAGTCATAGAGGAATTTGTTTTTTTACGAGAAGAGAGAAGGTTCAATTTAAGACCAAGGCAACCAACACAGATGGCAAGGCCACAAAGAGGAAGAGGCAGAGGAGCAAGAGGCGGAAGGGTGCAGCCCGGAGAAGAAGGGCAGGAGCAGAAAAAGAGAGGAGGCAAGAATTAGGTGATGGAAATGAAGCTACCATCATCAACCTTACCAAAGTGGCCCTTACAGAAGATGAAAAGAGAACACTTAGCCTGGGACTATCATTCTGCCTGGAGGCGGATTTAGATTACGTGCAAACGAGAATAGACCTGTTTAAATTTATACGAACACTAAAACTAAAGAAACATTTTCTTATGAATCTTTCTTTGAGACAATCAGAGATGCCATTGACACATGTGGTACAACAAGGCGAACTTACTGTTGACGACATGAATTTGATGACTGAATTGAGAGAACTAGATATTGAGACTACCACGGCAGGAACTGTGGGGGATGCATCAACAGTAGCTCAAGAACAAGGCATAGAAATAAGTGAAGGAATGCCGACGAGTTTCAGGCCTAACTCGCGATTCATACCAGCTACAGCTAGAGATGTTACAGATGTGTTTAATGATCTAGTGATTAATGAACTTAAAAATCTGTGTTCACACATCAGCAAGAATAAAAACCTAAATAAAAATTCACCTTGTGCACAGCAACAAAAGGCATATCAAGCTTTAATTAAGAAATTGAATGATAATGATGAGTGCATAGTAAGAAATGCAGATAAGGGGGGCAATGTAGTCCTTTGGGACAAACATTTGTACCTGGCTGAAGCGTATAAACAGTTAAATAACAAATCATGCTACGTTAAGATCAAAGAAATTGAAATGTTATCATGTTATCAGAATTACAACACTATTTTGAAACAATGGTATGACCAGTGCCTTTTAAGCCATGATGAATTTATGTTTTTAAGAATTGATAATCCAGTCACACCTGTGTTCTATCTAATCCCAAAAGTTCATAAAAGCGCAGAAAATCCTCCAGGGCGCCCAATTATTTCCACCATAGGGAGTGCGTTTGAAAACACATCCAAATTTGTGGATTCATTTTTGAACAAAGAGGTACAGGCACTACCCTCGTATCTGCGAGATTCAGGGGATTTCCTAAAAAGAATTTATGATCTCCCTTGGGAAGAAGATTATTTGTTGGTCACCATTGATGTGTCCACGCTGTACACCAGCATTAGACACACAGATGGACTGAGAGCCATAAAACACTTCTTGGGAGGAAGACCAATAAGACTTTGGGCACATACTGAAATGATTGTGAAAATGGTGGAAATTTGTTTGACAAGTAACTTCTTCCTTTTTAATGAAGATCTTTACCATCAGGTATGTGGTACTGCGATGGGCACATGCTTCGCCCCCAGCTATGCAAATTTGCATATGGGCTCGTGGGAGGAGCAGGTGATCCGGACACAGTACCAAGTGGAATGGGATGAGCATATTATGCACTGGAGTCGCTTTATAGATGACTTGTTCCTAGTATGGAAGGGCTCAGAGGAGCAAGTGAAGACATTCATTAATAAAATTCAAAAGAATGCATTGAATTTAACTTTTACAAGCGATGTAAGTAAAACCAGTGTCAACTTTCTAGACCTGACGGTGTACATTAAAGAGGGCAAAATTGCAACGAAACTCTATAGGAAACCAACTTCAGCTAACACGTTGCTTCATGCAACTAGTTTCCATCCAACCAATCTAAAAAGAAGTATACCATTTGGGGAGTGTTTAAGAGCTAAATGCAATTGTAGTGAGGAGGAGGAAACGAAGTTAGAACTTGAGAATTTGACAAAAAGGTTTCAGAGTAGGGGCTACCCTGATGAATGGATTAATACTGCAGTTTTGAAGACATCTAGGAAGAAAAGGGAAGATATTCTTTTTGCTAAAGAAAAGAAGAAAGCTAAGGACACAAGTAACCAGTGTCGATTAATAACAAAATTTAGCGTACAACAGGACAGATTGAGGAGTATTCTCAATCGACATTGGCCTGTAATCAAAAATGATTCAGTCTTAGGTAAGGTGGGACCACGTAGACCAGAAGTGACTTTTAGGCGTGCCAGATCTTTTAAGCAATCTCTTGTGAAGAACACTGTAAAGAAAAAACCAGTGAAGGAAACATGGTTAAGTAAAAAACAGGGGTTCCTGAAGTGCACAAAGTACAAGGCATGCCATTATGGAACCAATACTGATCAATACAGATTAGGATTGTCCAATGAGATGCGGAAAATCAAAGGTAGATTTAACTGCAAGACGGATTTTGCTGTCTACGTGCTGCAGTGCCTGTGTGGCCTGCGGAACATGGGCAGCACAATCCTAGAAGTGCATGAACGAGTCTTGCAGCATTTGAGGGCAATCAAAAATGGAGATCGCACGTATCCAGTGGGTCGCCATTTTAAAAAGTTCCATAGCAAGGATGTGAAAGGATTTTCATACTATGTGGTTGATTCAGTGGCAAAAGACATTCGTGGTGGGAATCGAGAAAAAAAGCTTCGGAAATTAGAATCCCGCTACATTATTGAATTAAATACTAAGCAACCGGAAGGCCTTAATGTAGAAGAGGATCTGTACACGCACTTGTAGATAGATTATGTATGTAATTGAAGAAGTCTGCCCATAAAAAATCGCGATACTAAAATGAAAAAGTTTTTAGGTTTTTTAATCACGAATGAATTCACTTAACAGACATAGTAGTTGGAGGTTAAACCCCTACTGTAGATACAGTATGTGTGCCTAAAATGGTAGATGCAATGCATTGGCATCTTGAGGTATGGTCAAAGGTGAATAGCCCACTTGGGCATGAGTGAGGAGTATTGTTTGTAAATTATGCCCACTTGGGCGGTATATGAAAACAAAAACCGATTTGTGTGTTTATAACAATGAATTTTGTCATTGAATTTGACCATGGGAATCCGTGCAATAAAACGCGGTTTCTCTTAGTTGATTGGAAACCAAAAACAATTTACTTAATGAGTTTTTGAAAGTCATGAATTTTTTGAAAGTCATGACATTTTTGAAAGTCATGTATTTGTAATGAAGATAAACTTTTCCTGCAAATAATGCACACGAGTAATGGGTAAACATGTAAAAAAACTACAAGTCTGTTTACACTGTTTATTGTTTTGTAGTTTTCACGTGCACGTAACAATCACGTATTATTTGTTTAAAATGGCTGCTCCCATTACTTCTGCTATCGGTGAGCAAGGCTGCTGGACAGCTGAAACGCGTTAGATGGGGCAGAAAATAAAGTAATTTTGGACCAGCAACACAAGGCGTCGTCATCCTTTGTTTGAGAGGATTATTTGCGGATTGTACGGGACCTGCTCCTGTGAGGTCCAAAGAGGCGACGCGACTCTTGTTGGGAAGGCAGCGGTTACGCACAGGAGAAAGTGTGGAGGAATATATATATATATATATATATATATACATATATATATATATATATATATACATCCAAACAACGAGGTGCCTGCTGAGAGAGGACCACACACAGGTAAGTTTTATATATACATACATACATATTTTCCTCCTGGGTTTGGCGTGTTGCCTCCGGGCAGCCTGAAAGCCGACAGTGCTCGTAAGCAGCGCTCCACCGCATGCTGCAATGTAGTATCACAGTTTCGGTTTCTTTAAAGGTATAAAAAAAAAAAATGCCACTCTACTGCTGGGTTGCAAATTCTGTGTTTTAATCCTCAATGCGGAAGACACATCAACGCGTTTCGGTGCTCATGGACCTTGGTCACAACGCCGATCGTCATGTGTTAAATATTTTATATAAACATAATAAAGGGACTATCACTCATCCCGGTTTTGTCGGCGCTGCCTTCGAACATACAATGGTTTATACAATGTAGACGCTTTAAATACTATACAGTTCTATTGTTTGGTAAACAGTTTCAATATGTAACAACTAAATAAAACAAAACATAGCATACATTCATCTTGTTGCGTGGAAAGTAAATTAATGTTAATAATTCCATGAAATAATAGTAATAGTCAATGAAATCATGCAAGAGAACAGTTGCCTAATTTTTATTTAATTTCATCATTAGCCTGTTAACTTTGGTCCATCTGTGTGGCGTTTGGTTTTATGTTCAAACAGCTATTAGGCCCAAGTGGGCTTTGTCACACTTGTATACACTTGCCACTTCCTATTTTGAACAGTATTACCCCCCAGTGGGGTTAGACCTCATGAACACAATTATATAATTTTTGACAACTTTCTGAATCTTGCTGCCCTAGTGGGTCATACTTGCAATTCAAACAAACTCAATATTACCCAAAAATGTGTAAACTTAAAGGTTAAACCAGCTAATTCTTCTGTCTACTCTTAACGTTCAGGTCACTTGCCATGGACGTGTAGTCTAACTTCACTGCTGTTACATTCAATGTTTACAATAAGCTGCATTCGAGATTGCTTTCCTGTAGAAAGAACACAAAGATTAAAATTAGTAAAACTAGTTAAGATAAAATAAATAAAAAAGCCCTATGATCGTAGGTCCTGGCTGCAAGAAAAATTCATTTAGAGAAATTTAAACAGATATAGAGTTACAGGTATATATAAAGCTCTTCATCCACATTCAGCACTAAGGGTTCCTTACTGTCTAAAATGTATCTTGATTCGAGCCTTCTGAGTTCTTTTTCCCCGTTTCCCCTTCTCATTTTCTTAGGGACACTATCTATGACACTGTAGGTCAACAATTTGTTGTCTCCTCATGTGCTTTTTGAAAGTGTTGTGCTACTGCGTAAGTATTGTCTTTATTCTTTATAGCCTGCAAGTGTTGGAGAATGCGTTTGTGTACCTGTAGGATAGTACTGCCTATGTATCATTTAGGGCAAGGGCATGACAACGCGTATACAGCTGTTTTGCATGTAAGATGTATTCTTTTTCCTAAAGGTGTAATTAGTTCTGTCAAGTTCTTTGCCATTTTCGCACACTTTGCATCTGGTACATTTTCCAAACCCTGGATTGGGTCTCAATCATGTCTCACTGGTAGCTGTAACGTCACTCTTGACTAGAAAATCTCTCATAGATCTAACTTTTCTGAATGTTATTTGTGGTTTCTTGATTACATTTCTCCCTATGATAGGGTCATTTCTGATAAGATACCAGTGTTTTCTCAATGCTTTTCTAACATTCTGATGTTTTGTATGAAATGTTGTGATGAATCTTACTACTTAAACTTTGTCTGTCTCTTTTTTCTTCATCTTCTTGTTAAAGAGTAAGCACTCCCTCTTAACTTTTGACACTCTATGCTGCACTTTCTCTAGCATGGTCTCGTTGTACCCCCTTTCACTTAATCTCCACATCATTCCCTCTTGTGTTTTCTTGAACAGTCCTTCTTTGCTACAAATACGCTTTGCTCTTGACAATTCTCCAAATGGATTGTTATTTTTTAAAGATTGAGGATGGAAGATCTCTGCATGCAATATACTGTCGCCTGCTGTGGGATTTCTAAAAAACGTGGTAGTGAGTTTGGAATTTTTGACCACTATTCTCATGTCCAAAAAGTCCAGTTGTTTTCTGCACATTGTGCTAGTGAATTTTAAGTTAAGACTGTTCTGGTTCAACTCCTCCATAAACTGTTTGGCTGTCTCTTCTTCTCCTTTCCACAAGGTGAAGACATTGTCAATGTACCGAACCCACAATATGATTTTCTCTGCCCACTAACTCAAACCAGGTCCGTTGAGCACCTGCTTCTCCCACCTGCCCCTATACAAATTCACATAACTGGGGGCGAAGCAGGTGCCCATCGAAGTCCCTCTCAGTTGTTGAAATAACTCACCATTAAATAAAAAAGATGTTTTTACTTAAGCACCACTGTATCATTTGTCAAGTCATGTTGTTATGTTCATAGAACTTGATGGCCCTGGCTCTCAGAAAGTGCTGTGTTGCTAGTAGCCCGTATCTGTGTCTAATGCTTGTATAGAGTGATGCCACATCTAATGTCATCATCGCCATACCTTCTTCCCAAGAAACATCAAAAATTCTTTTTAAGAAGTCAGTGGTATCTCTTATATAGGAAGGAAGGTTCTGCACTAATGGCTGTAGGAATAGTCTACATATACTGAGGTACTCTCAATTGCTGCCACTATCGGTCTTCCTGGTGGTCTAGTTCTATTTTTATTAATTTCGGGGTCAAGTAGAACACAGGTATTTTGGGTTCAGTATTTTTTTTAAAACTCCATTTGTCCCAGTTAAGCAGTCCAGCATTTCTCCATTCATCTAGTTGCTTATAGTAGTCATTTTTCACTATTTCATATTCTCTCAGTGTGATCTTAACATAACATTCCATGTCGTTCAATTGCAAATATGCCTCGTTCATGTACATATTCCTATCCCATAGGACACCATTTCCTCCTTTGTCTGATCACCGTGTCACACAGTTTTCATTTACACTCCATTTTCTCACCACCTGTCTAAATTAATCATTTTGCTTAAACCTCGTTCTAGTTTCTGTTTCACTCAGAGATTGCATCTTTCTTAGTTCAACCAACATTAAATCAGAAAACACTTCTATGTCATCATGCATGGTAGGAGGGATACATTTGGATTTTGCCATAAATTGTGTTTTACCTCCTGCATTTCCACTTAAACCTGCCAAGTCCAGTAATTTGGTATTACTCACACTTGGATCAGTTTCTGTTTCTTCAAGCGCTAGTACATTTCTGAAATAATTAACATCCGAGACTTGCAGTATTTCTTGGCTTCTAGTCTCATTTGTCCTTGTCTGTCTCTGGTTTAGTTTGTTGCAAAAAAAAATTCAGTCTCAATTTACAAACAAATTTTAATAATTCACCGTTGCTTGGGCATAATCAAAACCTGAGACAGGACAAAAAGAGAGGCCAAGGGAAAGGATTTCTTCATCTGCCTGTGATGAAGTTCCTTACCTTCGGTAACGCATTATCTGGTAGAGGCTCTATCTGGCTGATGATTCCTTACCTTTGAATTTCCCAGGCATCAGGCTGGATCCAGAAACTTTTGCTTGAGCAATACTCCTTGCGCGCACCATTGGGTGGCTCCATTCGGCTCTGCGTGACATCGTCAGCGTCGTTAACGTCAGTTATGACATTGCGGTCACCTATATAGGCGCCACACAGGCGCGTGGACGTCAGTACTTTTCGTTTTTTCCACGCCAGAAGTGCAGAGCCACGAAGTAACTGACGTAAACGTGTGCAAACTAGGGCCCTGAAAAAGTTTCTGGAGAGGCATGGGTGGGCCTGTGGGGAATCTGCAGCTAGATAGAGTCTCTACCAGATAATGCGTTACCAAAGGTAAGTAACTTGTTCATCTGATAGAGACTTCTAGCTGCAGATTCCTTACCTTTGAATTAGATACCCAAGCAATACTCTACCGGCGGTGGGTTGCAGACGAATTTCTCACACTAAGAAGTCCTGCAGGACTGAACAAGCAAAATGCCTGTCCCTGCGGACCTAACTGTCCAGGCAGTAGCGCTTGGCAAACATATGCAAAGATGCCCACGTTGCTGCCTGACAGATGTCCAGGACTGGGACACCCCGAGCCAAGGCCATAGTTGCAGCCTTTCCCCTGGTGGAATGGGCCCTTAATCCCTCAGGGGCATAGCAGATCTTAATGCAGACAACAACCCAGCGAGAGAGGGTCCCTTTCTGCACCGCCTGACACTTCTTAGCTTTCACGTACCCCACAAAGAGTTTGTCGTCCACCCGGAACTCTTTTGTGCGCTCAAAGTAGAACGGCAATGCTCTTTTTGGGTCCAGATGGTTGAGACACTCCTCTTCCTTAGAGGGATGCAGGGGAGCTTAGATGGTGGGCAGTGTGAAAGACTGACCCAGATGGAATGGGGTTACCACCTTTGTCAAAAATGAAGCACGGTTGCGAAGCCCCCCTTTTTCTGGAAAAGACATCATGTAGGGAGGCATACAAGATAGCGCCTGCAGCTCACTCACCCTCCGGGCAGATGTTATCGCCACTAGAAAGGCTGTCTTGATGGTAAGCAGCCGGAGGGGACAGTTGTTTAAAGGCTCGAAGGAAGCACACACAAGAAAAGTGAGGACCAAATTAAGGTCCCACTGGGGCATAACAAAGGGCGTGGGCGGAAACAAGTGAGCCAACCCCTTCAAAAACCTATTTACAATTGGAGAACAAAGAGAGAGGGTTGGTCTGGCAGCCACAAGAAAGCAGATAGAGCAGAAGGATAACCCTTAAGAGTACCCAAAGCAGAGCCCTGCTGGGAAAGGGTTAGAATGAATAGAAGAACAGTGGAAAGAGAAGCAGAAAGAGGGTCAATAGACCTTTCTGTACAGTATAATAGAAACTTCTGCCAACGGCAGGCGTATACCGTCTTAGTGGAGGGCCGCCTGGCTGCCAAAATAACGTTGCATACTTCAGGAGGAAGGTCAAAAGCCATCACGCATGGAGGCAAAGAGTTGACAGGTTCAGGTGGAGGACCCTCCCCTGCGACAGAAGATCCTCCCGAAGGGGCAGCCTGATCGGAGGATCATACTCATTTTCAGAAGCGCTGGATACCAAACTCTCCTCGCCCAGTCCGGAGCCACAAGAATGACTTGAGCCCGGTCGTTCCTTATCTTCTTCAGAACTCTGGGCAGGAATGGTAAGGGCGGAAAGGCGTACAGCAGGCCTGAGCTCCACTTGCGACGAAAGGCAACGCTGAGCGATAGCCGCCTTGGAAACTCCAGAGTGCAGTATTTCTGACACTACGCGTTCTCTTCGGAGGTGAACAGATCTAACCAAGGATCTTCCCAGTGCTGAAAGAGACCTTGAGCCACCTCCGACTGGAGACGCCATTCGTGATCCGCTAGGCATCGACGGCTGAGTTTGTCCACCCTGGCGTTCAGAGAACCTAAATGATTTATTGATTACGGTCGCACTGCCTCTGGTAAACAAAATTAATCTGTGGTATATCCTTTATTCACTTTTTTTGGGTGCTGGTGAGTATCACCTCCTGATCCTGAGGTGTAAAATGAATTACGTTTCTGCAGGGCGTTCTCCACAAGGAATGAACGAACTCAAACAGCACTCCCAACAATGATGCTTCAAAAATTATAATTCACTTCATAATGGTTTACACGCTGATTTATTCACCATATATGTAGATTTGTATTTTTCATCAACTCCATATGGTTGGTTAATCACATCTATTTTTTTTTTTTAAATATCTTTATTGGCATTTTACTTTTTAAACATAACTGACGTCGCGGATCAGTACAAGAACGCTTTGATGTGTATATCAGAAATGTATATCCTGTGTACAAAATAGCTTTACCCATCGTAGTAATAGAGAGACAACACAGTCATGTTATTTCCTAGTACTGACATGCATATCATACTGGAACATATATACAAGCACCGCAGTATGCTATTGCTCACAGTCAAGTTACAACAGAAATTACCAATTAATGTCATTGTTATCCATTGCATACTCATAACACATCTTAGCGAAACAGTCCGAACAGGAACTTGTGTGTGCACACCAGGTACATCCAGTGCATAGCCGGCCCGTACTTATCAACAAATCACTGTATAATAGAAGATAGGGCGGAAATAATAACAGAACACACTTATCGAACACTGGTGAGTACCAATAAAGCATATTTGTCCAAAATATTCTAAACATAACTAAAACTGAAAATATCAAAAGAAAATCTGCCATCCACTGAACACCATAGATATTTACCATGCGTGACTATATAGAAATACATATGATCAGACTTGGTTAATCACATCTATACATGACTGTAGCAATAATCATCATGCTTACAGGGACCCCAATGCATTTCGGGCTCTGCCCTTCATCAGGGGTACTTCCTACAAGGAAGAAATACAACACATTTACTTAATCCAAGAACTGATGGATACCAATGCGTTCAATTAGTGCACCTCCTCAATGCATGCTGCGGTGTTTGTTAAAACAAAAATCCTAATGTGTATAGGAAAGCAAGAGTAGATAGAGAAGAAAGTCAAGATGAAACAAAGCCATTTTACAATAGACTAGAAATGTCCCGTATGAAAAAACTGTAAAAAAGTCCTAAAAACCATGCAAGTGCCTACTATAAGAACCTTGCTTAAAGGGTGCTAAACTAATCTAGAGTCCGAGTGCAAGAACCACCTGTGAACGCGTACCAATAATCGGCGTGCCACTAAATATCACAAAATAAACATGGACGTGCTCAAAGCGGTAAGAGGTTCCCAGCCGAAGAGAAGAACGGGTTAAATAAACGTAGGCCATACCGTAATCTCCCCGTTAATCAATCGTACTGCCATAAATCGCATACCTGAGAAAGCACGGTGAAACCGCCGTAATCCCGTCCAAAAACTTCCATATTGAACCACTGCTATCCCAGAAGTAAATACCCATGGTCACAGGAAGTGAACCATGGGAACAGTGAGACAGTGACAAAAGAGAGAACCTGCCAGGTGTTGAACCACCAGGGTTATGCCCTGCTGTTCCAGCCATGTCCAGAGACGTAGGGCCCCTCGACAAAGGGTCCAAAACCCCAACCCGCCCTGCTTGCTGCAGTACCACATGGCAGTGGTGTTGTTCGTGAACACCTGCGCTAACTTCCCCTTGACAGAGGGGAGAAATGCCTTCAATGCCAGCTGAATCGCTTGAAGCTCCAACAGCTTGATGTAGAGCTCCGACTCCGCCAGAGACCAGTGTCCCCTGTTCTCCACCTCTCCCAGATGGACGCCCCATCCCAGAAGTGACGTTTCTGTCACAAATGTGAGTTCTGTTTGGGGAAGGGAGAGGGGTCTGCCATTGACCCTATCGCGGTTCATCAACCACCACTCCAGATATCTCACAGTTCCTTCCGAAATGTTGATCACAACAGTGAGATTTCCCCGATGCTGGGCCCACTGGAACTTCAGGTCCCACTGCAGCGCCTGCATACACAACCAGGTATGCTTTACCAACAGGAGGCCATGAGGCCCAACAGCCTCAGAGTCAGTCTCACCTAAATCCAGGATGGAGGCTGAAACATTGGAATCATAACCTGAATATCCTGGACTCACTGCTCAGGAGGATAGGCCCAAAACTGCACTGTGTCCAGAACAGCCCCGATGAGTGTGCGTCTGAGAAGGAGTCAGGTGTGACTTCGGCACGTTTATAGAGAACCCCAGCGAATGCAGGACGTTTGCCGTAGTCTGAAGGTGGCAGACGAAAGTCTGGGGAGAGGACGCCTTCAACAGCCAGTCGTTGAGGTAGGGAAAGACTGACACCCCAACCTGCACAGATGAACTGCGACCACCGCCATCACCTTGGTGAACACCCGAGGGGCACTGGTAAGGCCGAAGGGGAGCATGGTAAACTGAAAGTGCTCGTGGCCAACCTTGAACCGCAGGTAACACCTGTGGCCCGGCAGAATGGAAATGTAAAAATACGCATCCTGTCCAACGCTGCCATCCAGTCTTCTTGGTCTAGGGCAGACAAGACCTGACAAGACCTGAGTTAAAGTAAGCATCTTGAACTTCTCCTTCTTGAGGAAGAGATTGGCGGTTCGAAGATCTAATATGGGCCGCAACCCTTTGTTCTTTTTCAGAATCAGCAAGTAGCGGGAATAACATCCACTGCCTACTTCTGAATATGGGACCTTCTCTATAGCTCCCTTGGCTGTAACGTCATCTTGGAGCAATTTCAAATGATCCTCTGCCAGCTGTTCTTGATTTGGCAGAACGGGAGGAGGATAAGAAAGCAAGGCAGAAAATAGCCCTCCTGAATTATCTGCAAGACCCACTTGTCCGATGTTATGGACCTCCAGTTGAGGAGATGATGGATTCTCCCCCCCCCCCCCAACTGGAGAGGTGTGGTCTTGCAGAGTCAGACTAGGAGTGCTTGGAGGGTGTGGCTGCCAAGGGCAGGGTGGCTGACGACTTCTGGCTTCCATTCCCTGGACGAATGAACCGCTTCCACGTCCCCCGCACAACTTGGGAAGTTTGCGCAGGACGGTGGCTGGGATCGGGCTGACGCGGCTGGAACCCCCTTCTGTTGCTACGAAAAGGGCAAAAGCTAGACTGGCCACGAGGTGTAGAAGAGAAGCCCAAGGATCTGGCTGTAGCTCGAGAGTCGTTGAACCGCACTAGGGCCGAGTTTGCCTTCTCCCTAAAAAGACGATGTAGGAAAGTAGGATCCTTCTGAATGGTTCCCCCCACTTTTGGCCTGGTGTTGCTATGTTTTTCTGACTAGTCTGACTGGGATCCTGCTAATCAGGACCCCAGTCTCTGTGCTTCTTCCCTAAATTAGACATGGTGAGTACTTGGGTACCTTCCAGATTGGATACTGGTGTATATGGTACTAAGGAACCCAGGGCATAGGTACACCAGGGGTCTCCCATGGGCTGAAGCAAGTATTATGTCACCCATAGGAGACCACTCATATTGTGACTACTGGCCTGCCATTGCAGCCTGTGTAAGCTGGTGCTAGCACCACTTACGACAGATATACGTTTCCTTATATCTGAGGTCACTGCACTTAAAACCTATAAGTCACCCCTAAGGAAGGCCTTTCAATCCTAAAGGCAGGGTGCTCGGTTCTAAGTGTGAGGGTGTCCCTGCATGAGCAGGACACCCCTACAACCTTCAGAGGCCATTCTTCCGGGTTGTAAGTGCATCAGCCATTAAGATACTTAGAGTGGCCATGCGTCATTATGCAATGACCATCTCTGAACTGGCTATAATGAACCCTGTCATGTTTTTTTTTTTTTAAACCTTTATTTATCATTTTATTGCATGAGTACATCACAATGATCATGGTATACATTCTCAAACGTCTAGTAGATATTATAGTTGCGTTACCTGCTTTGTCACACTGACATGCTAATTCAAAGTGTAATTATCATTAAGAATGGTTAGCATATAACAGCCATCATGGGGATCATACATCAGTACATGGTGGTCCAATTATACAATGCATCCGTATGCTGTACACAGACAGCGGTCAGATTTCGGTATATTGTGCACGTGCGTTTCAAATATGGCGGCCATCCGTCGTATCTGACAAGTAGTCTTGGCTGGACAGTGTCTAGGGCTTGTGGACCTTCATCCCACCCCAGTTGGCACTATGCCTTGTTCGAGTTGTGAGGCTGCATTGTCGTGCCGCGATGCGAGGTGTGTTTTCAGCGGCCCCCAAATGTCTCTGGGTCTGGAGGATGCGGGAACAGTCGCGGAGTAGTGGTCGCTGTGTGTGTTACAGGTGACCATGCTTTTCAGCCATCCCTGCACCGAAGGTGCTGTCTTCCGGCCCCAGTGGATTGCAACCTCCCTCTTGGCCAGTAATAAACTAAGAGCTGCGAATTTCCGGACTTTTTGGGGAAGTTTACCATGTATCCCATTAGTGCAATCTCAGGGACTGGATCAAGTGGTATGTGTATAATGTCGCCTAACTCTTTATGCACTTCTTTCCAGTACGGCAGCAGCCGCGGGCAAGTCCACGACAGATGCGCAAAGTCAGCATGTGGATATCCACACTTGCGGCAGCTGTGGGGACGAGACGGGTCTATCCTGTGCACGTTGGCTGGGGTGACGTAGGCCCTGCGGAGAAACTTAAAGTGGAGCAACTTGTGCCTGCTGTTTAGAGAGATGTCTTTAGTGAGTGCGCAGCATGCGGCCCATTGGTCGTCTGTGATCTGGCCTCCCAGGTCTCCCTCCCAATCACTGCGTATTTTTCCGTCGTCGATCGGGACAAGTTTCATGCATGCTTTGTACAGCTTGGAAATGAGGTGGGACCCTTGTGTGCTTTCAATGACTAGCGTGAGGGGGCCAAAGGAGTCCGGCTCCACGGGGAAACTGGGTATTGTGGCACGCAGCGTCGATATAAGACGTCTAATCACGAATCGGTCCATGAATGTAGCGTCGGGGAAGCGGGCGTCATCATTCCCCAGACATGCATGGCCATCCGGGAACAGATCCCCAGCCTTCGTCAGTGCGAATTTGGTTAAGGTGCGTTGCACTAGTGTCTCGCCCGTTAGTGGTAGCCAACGCGCATTGGGGAGTGGAAGAGCAGTAGAGTACATAAAGGCAGTGCCTGTGATTCGCCTAAGTTTTTCCCAAGCCCAGCTTGTTGTAGAGACTGTTTGGATGTCGTTGGGATCTCTGGGGAAGCCTTTGGGGAGGACTGTAGACAAGTGTCCAGGTAGGACGAGGTCCGCCTCCGGGCGGATGTATGGGATCCTGGCGTCGGGGTGATACCAGGCATAGGCGTAGCTGCATTGGGCTGCTAAATAATACATGTGGAGATCAGGTACTCCGAAGCCACCGCGGTCATAGGGGAGGGTAAGAACCTGCCATCGAACTCGGGCACGCGCATCACCCCACACCAAGCGTATCAAATGTGAGCGGAGAGTCGCAAAGAAACTGTTGGGGAGAGGGATGGGGATATTGTTGAAGAGGTATAGGAACTTAGGGAGAACAACCATCTTAATTATGGCCACCCTTCCCCCTATTGATAGTGGTAACTTTAGCCATTTATCTATTTGTGTTTCCAAGGCAGTAATCGCTTGTCCATAGTTGAGGCGAACTATCATCTCCGCCTCCAAATGGATGTGTATGCCCAAGTATTTAACGGAGTCTGTACACCACTCTAGTGGGAACTCTAGCTCCCAGCGGGTAGTGCTGCGAGTCAGGGGGAATATGACAGACTTGTGCCAATTGATGCATAGGCCAGAATACTGGCCAAATCGAAGTATCTCGCGTATGAGGGGTCTAAGTTGACCCGCGGCTCACGGACATACAAAATAGTATCGTCGGCGTATAATGAAACGAGGAGGGGGCCTGTATTAAATTGCAATCCTCTCTGTAGGTGTTTCTCTTGAAAATGCCTGATCAGCGGATCCATGGCGAGGATGAAAAGTAAGGGTGATAGTGGGCATCCCTGCCTGGTGCCCCGTGTCAGCGAGAAGGGGTTAGAGAGTATACCATTCAATCGAAGGCGAGCAGTCGGGTGGCGGTAAAGAAGTGCCGTGGTGGCCATGAAGCCCATCGGCATGCCCATGCGACGCATGATTGACATGAAAAAGGGCCACTCCAGTGAATCAAAGCCTTTTCCGTGTCAAGCAGAATCGCGGCAGCTGGCGTATCCGGGCCGATCCTGTGTAGTACTGAGAAAAGGGTCCTGAGATTTAATGAAGTTGAGCGGTTAGGAACAAAACCGGATTGCGCTGGGGATATGATAAATTCAAGTAATTGAGAGAGACGCCCAGCAACGATTTTGGCAAGGATTTTGTAATCTAAGTTTAATAAAGATAAAGGCCTGTATGAGCTACAGAGTAGTGGATCTTTACCCGGCTTCGGTAGGAGGATAATGACGGCTTCCCGAAATGTGGGCGGTAACACCTGTCTTTCTAAGGCCTCTGCGTACACTTCAATGAGCTGCGGGGCTAGCAAATCCTTGAATGCCTTGTAGAAGTCGCCCGAGAACCCGTCCAGCCCTGGGGCCGAAGAGGATCGGAGGGAATCAATGGCCCCCAATACGTCGTTCACGGATATGGGTTCAGCCAGGAAGTCCTGCATATCTTTCTCAAGATATACCAACGCTACCTCAGACAAGTAGGATTCCAGGGCGGTATAATCTGTCCCAAGTCTGGAAGTGTACAGCGTTTTGTAGTACATCAGGAATTCATCCCTGATCTCAGCAGTGCCCGAGAGCGATCGGCCTGTTGACGTTCGGAGCTCGGTAACATAGGCTTTACTGTACGGGGGTCTGAGCAGTTGCGCCAAAACCCTCCCCGGTCTCTCTCCCTCCCCGTATTGTTTTGCAGTGTGGTACTTGCCCATGTATAGAATCTCACGGTCGGCGGCCTCCCTGTACCCTGCAAGCAGGCCCAGCCGTGCCCGTTCAGTTTCGGGGCTATTCGCCTGAGCCAAATTGGTGTCCAAATTAGCGAGTCTGCGCTCCAATCCCGCCAATGTGGCCCGCAGAGCACGTAGCACCCCAGCCTGCTTTGAGATACACACCCCCCGTATGCACGCCTTGAACCCCTCCCAGAGAACAGCCCTGGTGTCGACCGTGCCAGTGTTTATAATAAAATAGTCTTCGATCGCCTCGCGGATCTCGTGCTGAAACAGGTCATCCGCCAGCGCGCGGCGGGAAGCGCCATTGCCTCTCGAATCCTTCTGGGCGAGGCACCTTAAGCGCTAGCACTATCGGGGAATGATCTGAATATGTACGCGGGAGGGTCTGAGTCTCATGGTACCAGCCGATGACGCCTGGGGATAGTAGCCAATAATCAATTCTGGTTGAGGTGTTGTGGTAACCTGTGTAATGAGTGTATGCTGAGAGGGTTGGGTTGCGCGAGCGCCAGACATCCAGCAGGGACAGCTGATCGCATAAGGACTGCAGCGCGCGCCGCGCGTGGGGTTTAGAGTCCGCAGCAGTGGATGTGCTGTCCAGTGATAGGTCGGGTACAATGTTGAAGTCTCCCCAGTACAATGGCCATCTGGCCCAGCTTCAAAAGTTGAGCCAGCAGAGAATGGTAAAAATCAGGGGAGTCCGTGTTTGGACCATAGACGCTTACCAAGCCTACCGTCTGTCCCAGTAATGCCCCGACAACGATGGTGTACCTGCCGTCTCTGTCGTGTATAATCGTGCGCGGGCTGAAGGGGACCCTCTTGTGTATCAGGACTGCTGTGCCCCTGGCGTAATTGCTGTAGTTGGTGAAATATCTATGGGCACCCCAACTGGCTGCGAAACGCGAGGGGTCGAAGCGGGCAAATGGGTTTCTTGCAGGAAGGCAATGTCAATATTATGACGCAGGATATAATGCAGGACATGGCGTTTTTGCGATTGTCATTGAGGCCACGGACATTCCATGATAGTAACGACAGGTCTGAGGGCCCACTAACATTACCTATGGTGGCCATGGAGGAGTAAAGGTGAGAACATACCAAGCAGTGTGCAACTTTTCAATAGGAATCGAGACAATGATCAAACATGTGAGCAACCAAGCAAATCTCATCAGCAGCAATCGCCCCCCCTCCGCCCCCCACCCAACCTTACTACCCAACCTGTAAGGCAAAACTATCATTAGCAAATAGGCAAGGAGTGCCAATCGTAAAAACAACTAGGGTCTGAATAACCCAACAAAGGCACTTCAAATAACGAAAAGGACAATATCTGGTATACACCAACGGGGGGAGGCAACGCCCCATCGGCACACCAGCAGTATGGAACAATGCAGGTACAAAGAATCATCCCAAAATTACTTAGTGCAATAGGCAGGATAGCAAAGGGCGGATCCCGGGGTCAGTCAGCCATGCCCAGACCCAGAGAACAGTTCCACGCTGGCCTCCGATCCATTCTGCGACAAGGAGCGCCCAGCGCCATCAGCGACCGACTTAGTGTTGTTTTTGTACGTGCGACAAAAGTCCAGGACCTCCGTGGGATTGTGAAAGATGCGGGCTTTACCGTTGATCTCCACGCGCAGTCTAGCCGGGTATAGCATGCCATATCGCAGGCCCAGATTCCTCAGTGTCGCTTTGCGCCAGTGAACTTGCGGCGGGCCTCCTGGACCATGATGGTGAAATCTGGATATAAGGACAGCCTGGAGCCCTGCCAGGTGGCATCTCCTTGTTCACGGGCTAGGCGCAGCGCAGTGTCTCGGTCTCTAAAGTTCATGATTCGGGCGATGATGGGCCGAGGAGGACAGCCGGGGTTAGGTCGGGGGCCCAGGGAGCGATGAGCGCGCTCCACCACAAAGCCGGGAGTGAAGGCTGCCCTCCCAAACATGTCGGTCAGTAGGGACTCGACGAAGGTGTCCATTCGACCTGTGGCAGTGGACTCAGGCACCCCAAGAATGCGCAAATTATTTCGTCTACTGCGCGCCTCTAATTCTTCGTTCTTCAGCGCTACGTCTTTCAGGACGCGTTCAACCCTCTCCAACCTCTTGAGTGACTGCGCTGTGCCGTCTTCGATATCAGAGATGCGAGCCTCTGCGACGTCAAGCCGCCGGTCGTGCGCCTGGAGCTGGACACCGAGGTCAGCAAGGTTCTTGTCCAGGGCATCAAACCTGCCACCCAAGGCCTTGAATCCCGCCCTCATCTCTTGAAGCAGCGATCCATCCTGTCCCGTGGATCCTCCAGGAGGCGGCACATCCTGTCCGCCCTCCGCCATTATGGGGCTCGTCTCCGATGCCGTTTCTGTTAGTTTCTCAAACGGGAGGGTCCTTTGCTTCGGGTCTTTGCGGCCCATGCCGCTGGAAGATTCGGGAGACAGAAGGCCAGGATGCGCAACAAGTGAGGATCGATGACGAAGGTTAGTGAGCAGGTCCTTATCCGTCGAGGCGTCCGCAGGATGGGCCTGCCAGAGGCCTGGAGTCGTTTCGGAGGGAGGGCAGTGTAGGCTCAGCTTGGGAGAGAGGTCGGCGACTGCAGGTGGAGGGGCAACACACAATCGCCACGCACGTCGTCGCAGTTTACTCAAACTGGGTGCTGGTGCAGGCTCCGTGGACGTCGACACAGAGGCCAGGCCAGAGGCAGGAGCTGCGTAGTGTAGTGTGGCTCAGCGTCGCATCGCCCAAGGCCCGGTCGTCAATGGGGGGTAGGATCTGGAAGGGCCATCCGGTGTGCACCCCAGAGCCGCAATGGACGCAGGCGAGTTCCCATCAGCTGCGCAGCGACAGGGATCACCAATGCCGCCAAGGAGACCGCAGCAGGCAGTAGGGAGGCAACCAGGCGCGGGAGAGGCCAACCCCAGTTAATCACGGCAGGCCCAACCCGGCAGGCAACTCCCGCAGTGGGGCCCGAATGAGACCCGCACCGCGCAGGAGCGCCCCTGCAACCGGCCGGCGTACGATCTAACGGACCGCCGCCCAAGCCAGCAGCGGATTTTCACGGGCCTGGGTTGGGGGTGGGGGGGAAGGATTTAGCCTCGCGCCCGGCGCACTCACCTCGGCTCAGCCCCGGAGAGGATGGTGGTTCCCAGGGAGGATCCCAGTGGCGCCAAGCACACCTTCCATGTAATTTTTACTGGTGCATCAGGCTCGCATCACCTGGATGTCTCGCTCCCTCCCTCTCTCCAGTTTCGGAAGCCCACAACTGACAGTCTGCGCCGCCGCCATTTTCAGCAACCGGGCTCGCGGCCTCCCGGGTCCGGACCTCCGCAATTCGGGCCGCGATCGTTAAATCAGCGGGAGCGCCGGGATCGCAATGAGCTTCCCGATCCGGCGGCGCCGAATTCCCCGCAGTTTGAGCATTTTACTGGGGGATAGCTGTCATGCTGCTGGTGAAGCCGGAGGAGCTTCAATGCCGCGCGGCCATTTTGGTCCACGGCTTGGCCACGCCCCCCAACCCTGTCATGTTTAGTATCAAACATGTTGGAATCATACCCCCACGCTGTAAACAGTGTGGGAGGTATGATTCCATGCAATGTAAAGCTTCTCCGGGAGGCCCTCAGTGATCCCGGTACCAGTCTTCTAGACCCGGACAGAAAACTATGGCTGCTGCTGACCAGAGACACGATTCTGCCCTCCTGCTACTGAGCCAAGCTCGAGCAGAGGAAGGCAAGACAATAGGTATCCTGTCACAGGGAGGTGCGACCACCTCCCAGACAGGACTTAGTGTATGGGACAGGGTGGGGGAGTTTGCCAGCGCCACTCAGACTGCTTGAAGGCACATTTTCAATTGCATACTCCAGTCCAAACCAGTTCAGGGAGCCGTTGGCTCCCACTCTGGCGTGAAACTGGACAAAGGACATGGGTGTATCCTCCCCACTGTCCAGCCCCTCCTCTGAATCGTTCCAACCCTTTCTTTCCTTAGGATACTTAAGGGCTTACCTATGGGCGGGTCCCTAGATTTGTCGTGGGACAAGATTCAGATCACATACCACTTAAACTTCGACTGTCTGGGCACTCTGGACCATGCTGGACTTCGCGTTGGGAACCGAGACTGCAACTGGGAAGACTCCTGCTGCTCCTGGTCTCGTCGCCCTGCAAGTCTGCTGCAAAGTCTGTGCCTGTGCTCCAAACAGGTTCTTCACAAGGCCTGTGGACATCCAAGACACCCAAAGGAATCTCCCTTGGAGTGAAGGAGTTACTCCCCTGCATCTGCAGACACCGCAACGCAGCTGACCGGTCTGCTGATTCTGGGCTCCCACAGACTCCGAAAGGCTCAGCAACAGAGGTGGTGGTTCTACATCTCCCTCGAGGCCTGCACTGTCTTCACACCGAGTTTGAGACCAGTATCCCTCGTCGGAACCGCTGGAGCAGAACCCCGGTGCACCGTGTTCACTTGCCATTGCCAAGGCTTGTTGACTCTCCCTCCACAGATCTTCGGGCTCCAAGAAGCTCCAACCTCAATTATCTCCTGCAGCCAAGATCTTCGCCTGCATCGCATCCTTTGCACCTTGGGCATGCATCCTATGGTGAGCTGCTCGAGGTCCTCTTGCGACTCCAGTGCCTTCTGCCCGTGGATCCTTTCGAGGGTCTTCTTTGGCTCCAGTGGGCTCTCCTGCTTGCTCGGGCCTGCTCTGACTTACCTGCTCATGGTCAGTCACTTGGACCTTGCTGGTCTCGACACCGCACCTTTTTCCTCACCTACGTTGGTTGCCGTTGCCAAGGCTTGTTGGTGCCCCTGCCGGACACTTACCCCTTGGCTCTTGACATCCGACGTGTCACAGCTCGTGCTTGGCTCCTGGTCCTCCTCTGCATTGCCTAGTCCGTACAGCTTCAACTTCAAGGGCACCGTCAACTCTCTTGCATTTCCGACATCAGTGGGCATTCGTCTTCCGTGACTCCTGGTCACTCCTGAGTGGCAAAGACTCTGTCCCCTCTGCTTGCAGGTACCTCTCACCTTGAATCCACCATTGGGTTCCACCGGACACTTTCACCTTTTTCACCAGCGGCATCTTTTTCAAAGTCCTCCATTGTGGTCTACGGCAGTTTCCGACGTCATTTCACACCTATGCACCCGGCTTCCCTGGTGTAGGTATATTGGTTCCCCAGGTATCCACAGGTGGGGTGACACTCCAACCTTCCATCTTCCACTAGGTTTCTTCGGGGTCCGCTGGGAAGGGTCCTTCGTCTTTAAAATTGCAACCCGACTTACCGATTGACTAACATTGAGCACGGAGTCGTGTTCCCACTCTGCACACGACCTCCGTGGGGTTCCTAGATTTTTTTTTTTGTAAACCTTTTTATTGAGTTTTCCATGTTCAGACAGAGTATACAAAAAATAACATCATTTGCGATTATTCATCTTTTAATTACATTAAGTTGCCAGAGTGTAGTGCGATTAGGTTAGCTGAGTGTTTGGGCGTGCTGTGTCCGGCGCACGCAGCGCATGCGTTTAAGAGTGTTCTGGATCTATAGTAGGGTGTTTGGTTCTTGAGCATCGTTAGTGTATCTCTGCTGCTGTTATGGATTGTCTACGAGTGTCGTTTTCGACGAACCAACTGAGGATGTAACTTGGAAGGTGGGATTGGGGGTGGTTTTTAGGGCTTGTGGCACCGTGTTATTTTCGGCAGCCTGGTTACCACCAGGTGTTGCTTTCTTACCGTGGCGTGTGCAGGTATTGTGTAGGGGGAGGGAGGGTAGGCCCCCCGCGGGCTGCTGTGTGTGGGGTGCGAGGTGTTGTAGGGTATGGCGTCGCCTGGGTGGCTGCCGGGGATTCCGTAGGTGTCATGTGTGCCTGTTTGAAACCGCGGAGGAGCGCTGCCCATTCCATGGATACGGGGTGGCGTCGCGTCCCTCGTGCCTCCTTTAGCCTGATTGCGTCTTCTTCTGCGGCGCCCCACTTTATGAGCGCCCCCCCTCCATGCTTCTATCGGAGGACCTGTAGGTGAGCGCCAATGCAATGTGATGCTTCGTTTCACTAGGAGTAGGGTTAACCCTGCAAATCGCGTTTCTTTTTCTGACGATTGAATACACCCAGGGCGCAAGCCTCCCATGTGTTGAGACCTGTCAGGCCAGTGGTTGTCAGTATCATGGTGTTCTATTTTTGACCAGTAGGTCTGCAGCGCGGGGCATGTCCAGAGCATATGCACGAATGTGGCGCTGGGCAGGCGGCAACGTGGGCATTCAAACTGTATTGCGGGATAAAATCACTTGAGCCGCGCAGGTGTGAGATACGCCCAGTGTAGTATGTTAAACTGGATATTTTTGAAGCGCTGGTTGCGCGATACTTTCTTATGGTGCTATAGGGCTGTGAGCCATTCTTTGTCATGCAGTGCTCAACCATATTTCTCTTCCCATTCTGATCGGAGCCGCGTTAGCGTTGTGGCCGTGAGTTCTATGATGGATCTGTAGATCCATGTGATGAGGTGGCGCCCTGTGCCCATATTCAGTATTGCGTGCAGTGTGGGGTGTGTCGGTGGTTTCCGTCAGTCAGGTTCCATGTTTTCCTACAGTTAGAGATGAGTTGCCTGTGTAGGAGGAACTGACCGGCGGGGAGCCGGCTCACCTCCGTCAGGCTCTCAAAGGAGGTTAGTTGTCCCTCTGTGAACAGCGATTCCACTTCTGTGAGTGCGTATTCTTCCAGATTTGCATGTCCCTGGACGTGTAATAGTCGCGCCCCCTGTGGAGATTCGCTAGTGGCAATAGCAGGGAGTATAACGGTGTAGCGTGGGAGAGACGGTGGAGTCTTAGCATGCAGGATCTAGCTACCCTCACCTGGATGGGATGAGTTGGATTCGGCCTGGTGCCTGGGAGAAGAATTTGGTGTATCGCAGGGATCGTCAGGGGCCCTGATTGTGTATCCATTTCTTCCAGGTGTCGCCCACCCGTCCAGCGTTACAGCCATTGCAGCTGTGCTGCGAGAAAGTAGGCTTCAAAGGATGGGGCGCCTAGTCCGCCCTGGTCCCTTGGGAGTTGCAGCATCGCTAGAGCTACTCTACGGCGTCCTCTCCCCCAGATCAGCGATACGAGCAAGGAGTTTAACTCCCGTAAGAAGGCTTGTCTAGGGATCACTGGGACATTTGGGAAGTAGTAAAGGAGGCCAGGTACCACCACCATCTTCGACAAGGCCACCTTCCCTATGGGGGCCAAGGGTAGCGTGCACCAGAAGTTAATCTGGGTTTTAATGCCTCTTAGGGCTCTGTAGTGGTTGCCCTCGAGGAGATCTCTCGGGGTGTGGTAGAGCCTGATACCCAGGTACCTCGGGCGTCCCCGTTCCACGCCAGCCTGACCAACCCAGCACTTATTTCCCGTAGGGGAGCATCATGGTGGAGGGGGTAGATGGTAGACTTTCCCCGATTCACTCTCAGTCCCGCTGCCCTCTCGAAGTCGTCCAGCATGGCCCAGAGCGGAGAGAGGTCCATGGTAACGTCCCTAATGTAGATTAGGAAGTCATTCGCGTATAGTGACATGCTGTGGGTGCGGCCCTCTAGTGGAATGCCCCAATGTTCGCCTCCCTCCCTGAGCCTGATTGCTAGTAGCTCCATTGCGAGGGCGAATAATAGGGGGGATAATGGGCACCCCTGGCGCGTCCTGCGGGTCACCTGGAGAGGGGGTGAGATATGTCGGCCGATGCGGACCCGAGTCGTGAGGCCGGTGTACAGCAGTTTGATATGCGCCATGAGATTAGGGCCGACCCCCACCCGCCATAGGACAGCGAACAGGTACTGCCATGCCAGGGTGTCGAAGACTTTTTCGAGGTCCAGTCCGAGGCACGCGGCGTGTGGGAAACAGCCCCGCACCTCGCCCTGGACATGGAAGAGCCTGTGGATGTTCTGGGAGGTGTTTCTCCCGGGTACGAATCCGCATTGGTCGGGATGTACAAGGTTGGGAAGTATCCCCATGAGCCTGTCCACTAGGATCTTGCCTAATATTTTGCAGTGCGCTGTGAGCAGAGTAATTGGCCGGTATGATGACCTGAGCAAGGGGTCTCGGTCTGGTTTAGGAAATGTCACTAGTATGGATTTGCGCATGGATTTAGGTAGTGTCCTGGTCTCTAAGGCTGCTTTGTAAACTATGTCTAGCTTCGGGGCTAGTTGGGAGGAGAACATACTGTAGTATTCTAATGGGAAGCCGTCATGGCCGGGGGCTTTGTTTTTGGCTAGCTGGTGGATCGCGCTTTTAATTTCTGTCTGCGTGACCTGTTCATCTAGGGAGGTCCTGTCGGCGGCTGTCAACTGTGTCAAGGTGATGGGGTGCAAGAGTCTGTATATGTGCTCCTCCCTGTCTGACAGCGGCTCTCTATACAGTTCTGCATAATACTCGTGGAAGGTTTGATTGATCTCCGCCTATGTGTAGGTGACGTTGCCTGCTGCATTTATGATGCTGGTG
The DNA here is from genome assembly GCA_963921515.1 of Calotriton arnoldi. Classification (NCBI taxonomy): domain Eukaryota; kingdom Metazoa; phylum Chordata; class Amphibia; order Caudata; family Salamandridae; genus Calotriton; species Calotriton arnoldi. The sequence continues at coordinate 6,422,097 of CAWUFW010000074.1, read as the reverse complement.
ATGGGCTGTGTGTCTAGGTTCTGCCAGATTAGCCAGGCTAGCAGGGTCCCGGCTCGGTTCCCCTCTCTGTGAGTTCTAGTGGCATGGGCTCGGAAGTTGTATCTGCGCAGATCTGTGCAGGCTTCTGCATATTTGGTCTTGGCCTCTGCTAATTGTGTGGGAGGAATCGCGCTTTTGTCTGGATCTTTGGACAGCTGCGCAAGACGCAGTTCTGCTGTTTGAATCATCTGTTCTAGTGTTTTCCACACTCCAGTGATTTGGCTAATGCAGTCTCCCCGCATGACCACCTTAAAGGCGTCCCATTCCAGTGTCTTGGAAGTCGTAGTGTTTGGATTGTCACTGAAGTAGTGCTGTATGTTTTCCCTCTGTTCTTGCTGGAACACCGGGTCTTCAAGGCAGTCCCGTGGGAGCTGCCACGTGGGGATTGGTGGTAAGGGCGGGCGCCACCTGAGGGTCACAACGTGTGCACCGTGATCCGAGAGCACCCTACCTAGGTAGTCCGAATGTTGGATCATGGGGAGAATCGTGGGTGTACATAGGAACCGGTCCAGCCTTACCCGTAGATCGTGGGGGATGGAATGGAAAGAGTAGAGTTTAGTTGTTGGGTGCGTGTGCCGCCAAGCGTCTGTTAACGACCAGTGGTTCGACCATGCGCGGAAGCGGGCTGTTTGCGCGTGGGTGTGTGAGGTCAGGATGGGAGGGTGGGATCTATCTAGATTGAGGTCTAGTGTGCAATTGTAATCCCCTCCTAAGATCCATGGTGAGGTGGTGAATTGGGCTAAGCTTTTCGATAAGGTCTCCCAGAACGCTGTTTGCTCTGTATTGGGTGCATAGATACTGCCTATTAACACTGGTTGGCCATCCAATAGACCTTCCAACAATGCGTATCTCCCCTCAGTGTCTATCTTCCTGCCGGTCTCTAAAAAGGGAATCCCCGGGCTGAGCCATATAAGTGCCCCGTGCGTACACCGAGTAGCTAGTAGCGCAGAAAGTGCCCCGGCATTGCTTTTGAAGCTTTTCGAGTTCCCCCTTTGTGAGGTATGTTTCCTGTAGGAGTATGATCTGTGCTTGTTGTACGCGTGGATAGCGTAACGCTTCCGAGCTGTGTGTATGCCCCGGGTGTTTAGAGTGAGAAATTTAATGTCTATCGTGGGGGTCATGGGGGCTTGTGAGTTGGGGGAGGGGACCCAGGGGGTCCTGGTTGGTGTCCCTTCGGATGAGATCGAATGCATCTGGTGCGAGGCCTGGGTGTGCCAGCGAGTGTAGTAGCCCTACGTGTCGGATGGGTGTGGGGTCGGGGTGTAAAAGGGGTTGAACCATAACTGCTACGAGCTGAAGACCCAATACTTGGGATCTGCTGCAACGGACAGCACATCCAAACTGGTACTAATGTGTACCCTCTCGTGTTTCGTGATGGGGCTTCGTCTGGCTCGCATGTGTCTCCAAGACTCCTGCGTGGAGGGGACGGTGAGCCCCATGGGTCTGCGTGTGTGGCCTGCAGGGGCCTTGTGTGCAAGTGGTCTTGTGGCGCGGCCGTCCGTGACGTGCGCTGTATGGCAGTGGTCATGGTGACGGAGAGTTACTAGTGTGGAGGTTCGATGTGTGAGACGTTGTGAATAGTCCCTATATGAGTGTGTCCGCTGTTTGCGGGGTGACTGTTGGCAAAGTCTCTGAGTTCCCGTCGGAGCTGCTGGATTCGTTGGGGTCTTCTTCGGGCGTGAAGATGTGAGGACCGTCCTCATTGTCCGATGCTGAGAGGTTCGTCCCCAGCTCCGCCGCTGCCTGGATAGCCTTTAGTCGCACCGCTATCATTTTCTCTAAGAGATTTCAGTGTTTTACTTTGCAGTTGTGGTCCAGATAGACTTTGGGTGCCCTTCGTCCTGCGCCGTGGGGGTCTGGGTGCGTTTGGCTTGTGCGTTCGGGTGTTCCTTTGGTTTAGGTTAATTTGTAGGTTCAGCTCTAGCCAGTCCATGGCTTCCTGCGGGTCTGTGAAGAAGATTGTGGCCTCATTATGGATGACTTTGAGCCGTGCCGGGAACAGTAGAGAGTATTGGACGTTTCTGTCTCTCAGCAGCCTTTTTACTTCCAGGAATGACGACCTCCTCCGTTGCACTGCCTTGGAGTAGTCGGGGAAGAGCATGACCTGTTTGTCTTCAACCGTGATGGGGCTGTTCTCTCTGGCAGGCCGGAGTATGGCATCTCTGTCTCGAAAATGGAGGAGTTTGACCAGCATGGGTCGTGGGAGCGAGCCCGGAGGCTGATGTCTTGCCAGCACACGGTGCGCTCTCTCGACCGAGAAAAAGGCGGTGAGCTCCTTGCGTGGCGTGAAGGATTGGAGCCAGATTTCTGTGTACTCGATAGGATCTTTCCCTTCCACTCCTTCCGGCAGATTTAGTATGCGCAGGTTGCTGTGCCTGGAGCGTCCTTCCAGGTCGTCTTTTTTCTTCCAGTAGCGCTACTCGGGCCTGCAGATATTTCATGGAGTCCTGTTGTGATTTGGCCTGGGGTTGCAGTGTGGACAGGGCTTTTTCTCCATCCGCCACCTTTTCCGCCAACCTCCGGTGGTCGTCCCGCAATAGATTGAGGTCAGTGGCTAGAGTGCCGAATCGCTCCTCCATGGTTACTCGTGAGTGCTCTATGGCCGCCAGGACCCTGTCGAGCTTGTCTGACATGGCGGCGTTAGAGTCTGGGTCCGTGGTAAGGGCCTCTTGGATTGGGGACTTAGATCTCACCATGTTGGGAGGCTGGGGTCCCCCAGTCGCTTTTGGGCGTCCCATGGTTGCGTGCTGGTTGCGCGGATGCTGCTCTCCTCTATAGCCTACGGGCGTGGGGCATCTGTGGTGTCCTGTTGGCGGCTCGGCGCAGGTGATGGCGGGCTACTGGTAGGCACCAATCGGTTCCCCTAGGTGGCGTGGGTCCAACAGGCAGTTCACTCCAGTGACCATGTGTGGGGGGGCTCTCCCCCACCTTTCAGTGGGTGCACTGCCAGGCCTCCTCCATGCCTTCGCCAGTCCGGCGTGCGTTCCTCCCTCCGTTTGGTGTGGGTGCAGAATGTTCCCCTCCGTGCGTGGGCGCTGTTGTTTTGGGGGGGATAAGAGGTGGGAGGTGCGGCACCTGTTCTGGGCACACTTCTGTTGTCACACGCTCCCCGCCGGGGCCTGGCACGTCTGGATTGTCCCGGTTCTGTAGTTGGCCGTTGGGGCCGTGATCGGTTGGTTGAGGGCCCGTGCCCCTCGCCCTGTTGGCCTGCTCTCGGTAGCAATGGTTTTCGGGTCACTCCCAGCTTGCTGCTGCGTGTTCTCCGCTAGGGTCCTAGCGCCTCCAGTTTGGCCTAGCGTTGCGGTTAGGCACTAGGGCTGTGGTCTGGTGCCTGAGGGCCCGCTCCCCCCGTTGTGTTGATCCTCCCCCGGTGGCGGCAGTTGTCAGGGGCCTCCGAGCTGTCTGGCTCCCGTTCTATCCGCGGTATCTGTACGCTAGCGGTTGCGGCCTCGCCTCTCAAGGCGGTCTGCAGGTGCCGAATATGGGGAGTTGAGGGTCCTCCTTTCCCCCGTTCTCCCACGTCTGCGTGCCAGTGGCCCCCCCAGGGTCCCCCGGTGTCCGTTGTCCGTGGGGCTTCAAGCCCCTCTAGTAATTGAGGTTGTGTGGGGGACGGGTGGTGCAGGGTCCACTGGGAAGGCGGGTGGGGGAGAGGCTTGGACTCGCCGGTTGCTTGTGGGCCAGACGGTCTTGCCGCTTACTTGGTCTTGGTCTGGAGCGGCTCCTCCGGTATGGATCGGTGTCTGCTTGGGGCCTCCTGGCCGCGGAGAGGTTCCTGCTGTCAGCTCCACGGGTCACCCCAGGCAATCGGTGAGGCCCGCGCTTGCAGAGGAGAGTGGTCAGGCTTGTGGAATCGCGCACAGTCACTGGACCGCGATTTTCGCACCTTTATCGGGACTTCGCGGTGGATCCTCCGTGGCGGGATCGTTGTCTTCCGACCCTCTGCTCCTCACTTAGGGGTCGTGCGCAAGTCTTCTGCCTGCGATCGCTGGTGGGCCGTGCCCGCCGTGATGCTAGGATCCCGGAGCTCACCAGTGTCGTCTGGCCGCCTCCGGTAGATGCTTGGCGGTCGCCATCTTGGGGTCAGGCGCCCCGGCCTCGCGGCCGATCGAGAGTGCTCGGCCACCTCTCTTCTCCGTACCGCTACGGTGCCAGTCGGTGCCTCATCAGTTTAGGGACTCGGCATGAGCCCCCCCGGCCAGTTACAGAGCCCCCACTTTAGCGGATGGATGGCGCTTGTCGGGCCCGTGAGCGGAGCCTCAGGGAAACGTGCCCGCCATTGTGGTAGGTTAAGCCACGCCCCGTCCGTGGGGTTCCTAGATACTCCCCTTGGTGGTTCCTTGGGTCCCCGGCTCTTCTACATCTTCTGGGTCATTTTCGACTTAGGTCGAGGTTCGCATTCTACTATTTTAGTATATGGTTTGGTCTCCCCCTGGGGATCACTGTGTATTCTGTGCTATTTACAAATTCTATTGACAAAGTATTGTGTGTTTTGTATTGTATCTCCGGGTAGGAGATTATAGAGTGTGTTAGTGAGTGTTAATAATATACACTTATTTTTATAACCACACTGTGTGATTCTTTTTCACTTAACGAACAAGTTACTTACCTTCGGTAACGATGTATCCGGTAGAGACACAGTCTAGCCGCAGATTCCTTAACTTAGAATATCCCCAGGCGTCAGACTGGATCTGGAGAATTTTTTGCAGCAGCACCTCTGCGCGCCGGGGGACGGCGCCGCATGGCTCCGCCCTGACGCTGTCCACGGACATGACATCAGTGGAGCCATTTAAGTCCCTCCGGCGCGCTGACGTCAGTTTTCTTCGGAGAAACTTTTCAGCGCCACAACGCGGAGCCACCACCAAAAACTGTGAGAGTATGGGATCAGTGTGCGAAAAAAGATGAAAAATTAGTGAAACAAAAAGAATCGAATGGTGAGAAACATCACCATAATTAACAGTGACAAGCACTGTATACTGAAAGCAATTGAAGGGAAAAAACAGAGCACCGCTCTGAAAGAGCAGAGCACTGCTCTGAGAAACAGCCCCGCAAAAGCGAAGACTATGCCCACCCCCGAGGCAAAACGACATATGAAAAGAATGTCAAGGCAGACGACAGGAAGCCTGCAATAGCAAGATCTATCCGCGAAGGGCAACAAGACCTGAACCACATAAGTAATGACGATCTATCAAAGGTCGGCAACACCAGGAATGGCGTATCCCCTGTAAGAGAACTATGGACTGAGGCACAGTCAAATAGACCCCAAACCAATTGACTGTAGTCGAGTCAAGAAACAAGAGACCCCAGAACAATGGAGAAGGTGGGAGGGAGGGAAGAAGAACATTAGTAGGCCCCACACTGGAAGAACCAGGGATTAGGGACATAGGAGGATACATGAACCCGCCGCCCAATCACGAGAATGGGTGGAGAAGAACAAGTGAAACAGAATGAATCATCCTACTGAGGAGAGAGGTGAAAGACGCCACTCCGTAGGAAGATAAAAGCCACCCGGAAGGAGGCGAGTGCATAAAACCCAACCTGAAAAGGTCCTCGCAGAGCGGGGAGGATGGGCGGGCGTTAAGGAATCTGCGGCTAGACTGTGTCTCTACCAGATACATCGTTACCGAAGGTAAGTAACTCGTTCATCTGATAGAGACATCTAGCCGCAGATTCCTTAACTTAGAATAGATACCAAAGCCATACGCCATAGGAGGCGGGTCTGCGACTGAACCCCACCAAGGTCCGAAGAGAACCTAGTCGTCAACAAGTTGACTAAACACAGTGGGGGCAGCAATGCCAGCGTGGCCAACTCCAGACCAGTAAGCTCAGTCAGGAGCGGAAAACAATGGGAGGCAAAGGCATCACAAACCGCCAAGGGACGGCATGAAAGCCCTCTCGTTTGTACAGGGTTTGAAAAGGGAGCACAGAACCAGAATGTCAGTGCGGAATATGAGAGTCCATAACTTCCGCAAAAGAAGGTGAACTGATCATAGGAGCCGATGGATCCGCAGGATCCGATGGATCTGCAAGAGACAAAGACCCAGAGAGAGGACAAGACGGTATGACCGAGTCAGAGCATACAGGTCGAGCATGCACAGTGGAAAGCGTACCAGCTAGGAAACTTTGGACAGCAGTGGTAGGATGCTGACCATGTCCAGGAAGAGCCTGTGCTACCAGAGACACAAGACCTGCCATTGCGCAATCGCCCCTTCACAAAATGACATGTGAGAGGGCGGACGTCAACAAGCAGAATGACACATAACCATGACTACAAAAAGAGACATGCATGCGGGGGACAGAAGTACACATGGGCAGACCGCGTGTACCGCTGGAACCACGCCACGTAAAAGGAAATGCACAATGGAAAGCAGTGAGAACAGTCCAGATGCGAAAGATGCATCACCAGGTAGGCAACCGACAAAAGGGAGCCGGCAAGCTGGACACACACAGAAGGCTTGCTCCCACGAGAAGGCCGAGAGCAAGACCACAGACACCGCAGCAAGGAAACCCTAGTATGCGTGACCCCTGGTTGTGTGTAGAGCGCAGGACAGAATATACATCAAGAAAGGACACAGCCGTGAAGGATGCGTATCAAAAAAGAACCCAAGACCGCACCAGAGATACCAACAGCTAAGTTGCAGCAGAACCGGACAGAGCAATGTCCAGACCCTTAAGCGACAATGGCCACCCGGCAGGGAGGAGCCACAGTCCCCCGCCAGACATACTGGGAGACTGAGCAGTACTCGAAAGAGTCAGTACTAAACGGACATAGAGTAACAGGAAATTGTAAAGAGATGTACATACAAGATCACACAAGACAGTGAGTGTCCTGAAGAGAACACTTCCACAGAGAGCAGCAGTAGCAGCCCGAAGTAGAAGTGTGACAAACTCCTGCGCGGAAGCAGCAGGGGAAGAGGAAACTCCTCCTGAAGAGAACACTTCCACAGAGAGCAGCAGTAGCAGCCCGAAGTAGAAGTGTGACAAACTCCTGCGCGGAAGCAGCAGGGGAAGAGGAAACTCCTGTGTGGGAAGTGCCCATGAAGTAGGGCACAAGGCAAAGTACAGTATTGGCGTACGTGGTGAGGATGCCACCGTCTACAGACAAAGTCCAGACAGGACTGAACTACAAAAAGGTACTTCCTATCCCGGAGAGAGGAAAGTAGAAACCAGTCATCGCAGGAGCGTAAGTAAAAGCGTAAGCCCCCCGTGGCAGCAAACATACTAGGGAGCATCCACCTGACGCGCATAGAACACAGAAGAACCGTGCCGCGTCAGCCCTGCGTGCCTGGGAGCCGCGCCACAAGGCTCTGCCTTGAGGTCATCCATGGCCAGGACGAACTGTGCCGGAACGGAACAGGACAAGGCGGTCCAAGGGACAGTGGCTGACAATAAGGGCAGCCAGCATAGACAAGGAGAGCGAAGCTGAAATGACACTCCTGAAAGAGGCAGGCGAGGCAGAAACCTCAAGAAAGTGAGCATCTACCGATGTAGGGGAGTGCTACGAACCAACCGCAGACCCCAACGGATAGGCAATAGAGCGAGGCCAACCGGTGGACTGCAAAAAGGAAAAGGAGGGTCCACAACAGTAGAAAAAGACCACAGTCTCATCCGCAGGACAATCCCTTGGAAGAAGACTCCACAGGAGCCTACCAAGCCTTCTGTGTAAGGAAGGCAGCTAGACAATAGCCAACTAATAAGGCAGCTAGACAATAGCCAACGAATACCCCACATAGGGTAAGCCTCAACCCCAGCTAGGGGCACCTCTTGAGCATGAACTCATAGACAGAGGAGTCAAAAGAAAGCAGAATCAGCTGACCAGCTGCACTAATAGAAGCAAAAACGGCGGGAAGCCGTACAGGCCGTCTGGGTATTACGTCATGAACCCAGGGCCCAGAACAAGCAGAGACAACACTGCACCTGAAAATAAAAGTCCACAAAAGGACTAGAAAACACAAAGTCATGGGAGCCAAGACATGAGGCGGTTGACTGCTGAGTCCGCATGACTGTCAAAAAGGGTCACACCATCAAATGGCAAATCCCGAAGACTCTCCCGAACATTGTCAGGGAAACCGCCATCGCGCAGCCAGGCATGGCGACGCAGAGCAACGGACCTGGCCATCGCCCGACCCACAGAGTCAGTGGTGTCCATAGCCGACCGAATGGTAAATTGTGCCATATCTCGGCCATCATGAAGGAGACGATCCAGGTCAGCACAGGGACCCTCTGGAAGAGAGGGAAGAAGACGCTCGACCGAGTCCCAAAGGGCAAAAGTAGCCTGTGCAAACACGCAAGACGTGTTCAGAGCACGGATGCCCGAACTGGTGGACGCAAAAATATGGCGGCCACATGTCTCCAACCAACGAGACTCCCTAGTGGGAGGTAGCAACGGGAGAGGAGAGGAAGGCTGCGAGGCGAAAGCCGCCTGGACCACCCGGCCGTGAGCCCTAGGGTGAAGGGACAAACAGACAGGGTCATCTGGAGCTGGGCGATGCCGACGTGCGATGGCCCGATCCACAGGGTCTCCCGAGGAGGGCCGTGCCCACGTGCCAAGAAGGGTGTCAAATAACGACCCGCCAAAAGGCAGCAAGGGCTCCATCTCCACAGCATCTTGGTGGAGGAGATCTAATAATGGATCAGAAGGCAAGGAGACTGAGGGGGGTTGCAGGTGTAAAATAGCTGTAGCCCTGCGAACAGCCCTTGCAAATGCCGCGCTAGCCTCTGTAGCCATTCTAGGTGGCGATAACAAACCATCTGTAGGGGACGGTTGAAGGCTAACGCGTCCCCCAGAAAGGAGAGACGCTGCAGCCGGAGGCCGAGCAAAGGGCCACTGGCCAGGGGGCAGCGGAGCCGGAGAGCGTCGAAACAACCCTGGGTGCTCCGGGTCCTTATCCTCTTCGAACAGAGGAACAACAGGGACGGGCGCCGGCACCGGCGTCGACCGACGTCGAGACGGCGTCGTATCGACATCGACAGTCACCAGGGGTGACTCGGCCTGGCATCGGACAGGCGTCGACTCGCCGTCCAGTGAGGCCTGCGGGGTGGAAGGATGTCGACAAGGAGTCGAGCTCCGTGCTGCAGCCGCATCCGACGTCAGCGCAGGGAGCCCCAAAGGGCTATGCGGAGACGGGGCAGAAGGGCTCGACGTCTGACTGGGATGCCCCTCAGGGCCGTGTCCCGACGTCCCAACGACTCCGGAAAAGGAGTCGAGGCACTCGGCCGGCGCCGAGGGCGAACCCGCCGACGAGGACCCGACCTGAGTCCCTACCCCCTCTGTGGGGCCCGAGGGCGCGCCAGGGAGAGGGGGTGACCCAAAGATGGAGTGAAGAGCCTTGGAATAGGCTTCCATCTGGGCCCGAGTCGCCCCAACACCCGGAAAAGCGCTCGGTAAAGACCGGAAGCAGCGGGCCCAGTCGTCACGTTTATGTGAGGTCGACAACCTCCGTGACTTGTGCTTGTGCTTACCTGCGACAAGCGAACGACGTCCGCGGGAATGACTCCGTGACCGGACCCGAACAGGAGCTCCAGCTCGAGATGGAGACCGGCGGCGCGAAGGCTCTGAGCGGGACATCCAGGCGGTCAACAACTTCATCCGGCGCTCCCGCAGGGACTTTGGCTTTATCTGCCGGCAGGTGTCGCACTCCTTGGAGTCGTGGTGCTCTCCTAGGCACCACATACAGATCGCGTGCGGATCTGTCGCTGATATCTGCCGCGTACAGGTCTCACATGCCTTGAAACCCGAAGGCATCGCACACCGTTCCCGGACGGACTTACTCCTGGAGCCGCGTTGGGACGCGGAAAAGAAGGAAACTGACGTCAGCGCGCCGGGAGGGACTTATATGGCTCCACTGACGTCATGTCCGTGGACGACGTCAGGGTGGAGCCATGCGGCGCCGTCTCCCGGCGCGCAGAGGTGCTGCTGCAAAAAATTCTCCGGATCCAGTCTGACGCCTGGGGATATTCTAAGTTAAGGAATCTGCGGCTAGATGTCTCTATCAGATATATACGATAAGATTAAGTACCGGTAAAAGAAGCTGCTTTACACTCCTTCTGGACTAAGCCTGAAGGCTGCTCCCCTCTGATACCACTTAGAGAGCTTTCTAAAGTTGTCCAAGACCACTAAAATCACCGTAAAGGTTGTCTCGATTATTGCAGGGTGCTACACTTACATAAGTGAGCACCATATACTAAGACAGCCTCTCACAGACAGGATCCATCAAATGGCATGTCCATCAAGTTTGCCTGGATATTGTCAGAGAAGCAAGTTATTTTAAGCCAGGCGTGGCGCCGCAAGGCCACTGTCGATTAAATCGCTCTGCCCAGCGAATCAGTCGTGTCAAGGCCATACCTTATGGTGAATTTTGCTGCATCTCTCCCGTAATTAACCACCTGAGAGAGAACAGATCGGACCTCCTCCGGGACTTGTGGCAGCACTTGCGCAACCGTTTCCCAAAGGGGGTGGGAGAAACGGCCCAATAAGCATGCAGTATTCACTGACCGCAATGCCAGGCTGGAGGAAGAAAACATCTTCTTCCCAAGTGATTCCAGCCTCTTGGATTCCCTATCCGGAGGGGCGGAAAGGGACGCGCCCTTCGAGGAATAATCCTGCACCACCAACCTTTCAGGGGTGGGGTGTTGGCTGAGGAACTTTGGGTCGCCCGGAGCCGGGCGATGGCGGTGTGCAACTGTCCTATTCACAGAAGCCCCAGTGCTAGGCTTGGACAACGTGCCTAGAAGGACATCAGTAACTGTCTCATTGAAGGGCAAAAGGGGTTCAGAGGTGAAAGCCCCAGGCTGAAGCACTTCGGTCCGATTGCACAAGTTACTACTTGTGTAATGATATATCTGTAAGAGACATTAGTTAGTGATAGATTCCTTACCTTAGAATATCCCCAGGCGTCAGACTGGATCCGGAAAGTTTTTTCGTCAGCAGTACCCCTGCGCGTCAGTAGGTGGCGTCGTGCGGCTCCGCGTTAGTCGCTGGCGTCGTAAGCGCCGAGATGACGTCACGGAGACTACTTAGGCGCCACCCATGCGCGCTGACGTCAGTTCTGTACACGACTTTCCGCGCCAGGAACGCAGAACCATGCAAGAAACTGACCACTGGTGCCATGAATGTGGGCCCTGAAAGGGATGACCTTAACCCTAGAATCAGTTCGCAGAACGGGGAGGATGGGTGGGGCGGTAAGGAATCTATCACTAACTAATGTCTCTTACAGATATATCGTTACACAAGTAGTAACTTGTGCATCTGAAAGAGACACGTTAGTGATAGATTCCTTACCTTAGAATAGATACCCCAGCAATACCAACCCCGGTGGTGGGTCCGCGAATAGATTACACCAGAAAGTCACGGAGAACAGAACGGCCAAAGAAGACGTCTCTCCGGACTTGACTGTCAAGGCAGTAATGCTTGGTAAACGTGTGCAGCGAGGCCCACGTAGCTGCCTGACAAATATCCTGCAAGGGAACGCCGCATCCCAAGGCAGTAGTGGCTGCTGTTGCCCTGGTAGAATGGGCACGCAGCCCCACAGGAGGCTCCTTTTTAGCCAACGAGTAACATGCTTTGATGCACAAAATGACCCACCGAGAGATGGTGCGTTTGTGCACGACCCGACCTTTTTTGGCGCCCACGTAGCCAACAAAGAGCTGGTCATCCACCCGGAACTGTTGTGTGCGCTTTAGATAGAACGAGAGCGCACGTTTTGGGTCCAGACGATGGAGCCTCTCTTCCTCTTTTGAAGGATGCGGAGGCGGAAAGAAGGTGGGCAAAGTGATGGTCTGCCCGATGTGGAAGGGCGTGACAACCTTTGGCAAGAAAGAAGGACGGGTCCTTAAAACCACCTTGTCCGGATGAACAGAAAGGAAAAGAGGCTTAGAAGAAAGAGCCTGGAGCTCACTCACTCTTCTGGCAGAGGTGATAGCTACCAGGAAAGCCGTCTTGAGAGTAAGAAGACGTAAAGGACAGTTATGAAGGGGCTCAAAAGGAGCGCACATCAGATAGGTCAAGACAAGATTTAAGTCCCATTGAGGCATTATGAAAGGCACAGGAGGAAACATGTGTGTAATGCCTTTGAGGAAACGGTTAACAACCGGGGACTTAAAGAGAGAATGCTGATCTGGAAGCCTGAGAAAGGCGGAGATGGCCGAAAGATATCCTTTGACAGTGCCCAAAGCAAAGCCCTGCTGGGCCAAGGAGAGTAGGAACAGAAGGACCTCAGAAAGAGGGGCAGAAAGGGGATCCACAGACTTAGCTGTGCACCATGCCACAAATTTGTTCCACCTGCAGGCGTATACCGATTTAGTGGAGGGACGCCTGGCTGCCAGAATGACATCACAGACTTCAGGAGGCAAGTCAAATGGAATCAGCTGTCGCCGCTCAATCTCCACGCATGGAGGTGGAGGCTGGACAGGTTCGGGTGGAGGACCGTCCCCTGTTGCTGCGACAGAAGATCCTCCCGAAGAGGCAGTCGGATCGGGGGATCGATCGCCATGTTGAGTAGCTCGGGATACCAGTATCTTCGTGCCCAATCCGGAGCCACAAGGATGACTTGGGCCCGGTTGCGTCGAATCTTCTTCAGCACTCTGGGCAGAAGTGGTATAGGCGGAAAGGCGTATAACAGACCGCAGCTCCACTCGTGACGAAAAGCGTCGTCGAGCGAGTGCCGCCTTGGAAATTCCAACGCGCAGAACTGATGACATTGCGCATTCTCTTCGGTGGCGAATAGATCTAACCAAGGCTCTCCCCACTGCAGAAAGAGATCTTGCGCCACGTCCAAGTTCAGATGCCATTCGTGATCCATCAAGCACTGGCGGCTGAGTTCGTCCGCCCTGGCGTTCAGAGAACCTGCCAGGTGTTGAACCACCAAGGTAATGCCTTGATGTTCCAGCCATGTCCAGAGGCGCAGAGCCTCCTGACATAGGGTCCACGACCCCACCCCGCCCTGTTTGTTGCAATACCACATGGCGGTGGTGTTGTCCGTGAACACCTGCACTACACTTCCCCGGACAGAGGGAAGGAATGCCTTCAGTGCAAGTTGGATCGCCCGAAGCTCCAAAAGATTGATATGGAGCCGGGACTCCGCCGGAGACCAGAGGCCTCTGATCTCCGCCTCTCCCAAATGGCCGCCCCATCCCAGGAGAGACGCATCCGTCACCACCGTGTGCTCCGGTTGGGGAAGGGAGAGGGATCTGCCATTGACCCAATCGCGATTCGTGAGCCACCACTGCAATTGTCGTGCAGTGCCCTCCGAGATCTGGACAAGATCGGACAGGTTGCCCTGATGCTGTGCCCACTGGAACTTCAGGTCCCACTGTAGAGCCCGCATATGCCACCTGGCATGTTGCACTAGCAGAATGCAGGAGGCCATCAGGCCCAGGAGCCGGAGGGTCATCCTGACTGAAACCCGGGATAGAGGCTGAAAGACCGGAATCATAGCCTGAATATCCCGGACTCGCTGCTCGGGAGGATAAACCCGAAACCGCGTCGAATCCAGAACCGCTCCGATGGAGGGGAGCTGCTGAGAGGGACTCAGGTGCGACTTCGGCACGTTGATGGAGAACCTCAGCAAATGCAGGAGGTCGGCCGTAGTCTGAAGGTGGGTGACAACTGCCTGGGGCGAACCCGCCTTCAACAACCAGTCGTCGAGGTAGGGGAAGACCGACACCCCTGACCTGCGCAGGTGAGCAGCGACCACCGCCATCACTTTTGTGAACACCCGAGGGGCACTGGTAAGGCCGAAGGGGAGCACCGCAAACTGAAAATGCTCCTGGCCTACCGTGAACCGCAGGTAACGCCGGTGGGCCGGCAGGACGGGGATGTGAAAATATGCGTCCTGCAAGTCCAACGCCACCATCCAGTCTCCAGGGTCGAGGGCAGCCAAGACCTGAGCCAGAGTCAACATCTTGAACTTCTCCTTCCGGAGGAAGCGATTTACGTTCCGGAGGTCCAAGATGGGACGCAAGCCCCCCTTGTCCTTCTTGGGGACCAGAAAGTAGTGGGAATAACAACCAATCCCTACTTCTGGCCCAGGTACACACTCGATGGCCCCCTTGGCCAAGAGGGCCGTGACTTCCTGCTGGAGAAGCGCCAAGTGTTCCCCCGACAGGCGGTGGTACCGAGGTGGCATGGCTGGAGGGGCAGACTGAAAGGGAAGGGAGTAACCCTTGCGGATGATCTGCAACACCCACTCGTCCGATGTGATAGCGTGCCAGTGGGGGAGATGATGGCGGACCCTGCCACCCACTGGCGTGGGGTGCCCCACAAAGCTCGGATTAGGAAGGTTTGGAGGTAGAAGCAGCGGGGGCGGAGGTGGACTGACCCCTACGCTGATTCCTAGACCTGCCCCCGCGGAAACCGTGTCCGCGGCCGCGCTGAGACTGGTTCTGCACAGGCTTGCTGAAGGAACGTGCCTGAGCGCCCCTTCCGTGGCCACGAAAGGAACGAAAACCAGGAGTGGCTGGGCTTTTCGTGGAAAGACCTAAGGACTTGGCCGTGGCCCGTGAGTCCTTAAACGCTCCAGCGCACTGTCGGCTTTATCGCCAAACAGGCGAGTGCCATCAAAGGGCATGTCCATGAGTGAGCTCTGGACATCTGGCGAGAACCCGGTAGACCTCAACCAGGCGTGGCGACGAAGCGCCACAGTCATAGAAATTGCTCTACCTAGTGAGTCCGCGGTGTCCAAACCACACCGAATGGCGGACTTAGCCGCATCTTTACCCTCGGCAACAGCTTGGGACAGCACAGCTTGGGTCTCCTCAGGACACTGAGGCAACACCTGTGCAACTGTATCCCACACCGCGTGGGAATAGCGGCCCAATAGGCATGCGGTGTTCACCGACCGCAGCCCCAAGCTGGCCGAAGAGAACAACCGCTTGCCGAACTGCTCCAGCTTCTTAGAGTCCTTCTCCGGCTGAGCCGTGGGAAAGGCACTCTGGGACGTTGAAGCTTGGATGACCAGGCTCTCGGGCGTAGGCTGAGTGGTCAGAAAGGCAGGGTCACCCGGCGCCGGGCGATGACGCCTGGCGACGTTCTTATCCACAGGGGCCCCTGTGGTTGGCTGCGACCAAGTGCCCAGTAAGACGTCAGTGAGGGCGTCATTAAATGGCAGCAGGGGCTCCGACGAAGTGGACGCCGTCTGGAGCACCTCAGTGAGGAGATTAGTCTTCAGGGCCACCGTAGGGAGATCAAGGTTGAGGACCTCAGTGGCCCGACGGAGCACCATTGTGTAAGAAGCGCCCTCCTCCATGGTAGGCGGAGGAGAGGCAAACCCTGGGTCAGAGGAGACATCAAGGCCGCCGGCCTCCTCTAACTCGTCCGCCCAGTCCTGCTCAGAGTCACACTGACGAGCAAGAGGGTCCTCGGACCCCTCCCAGTCGTCCTCCACCTCCGCCGCATGTGGAACAGACTGCGGCGGCAGGGCAGGGACCGGTGAAGGAACAAACGGCGCCGGGAACGGCGCCGGACGGGGCCGAACCGGCGCAGTGTCCCAATGCGGATCCCAGGTAGGGACAAAATTGTCCTGGAACCTGGGCAGGGGCGGGACAAATGGCATCCACAGCGGCGCCGGAGGCGGAGCCGAGGGTGGCGCTGGGGCCGGAGCCGGCAGCGTGGGACCTTTTGCCGCTGTGGCCGGAGCCAGCGGCGCAGGATCCTGCGGCGCCGGGGCCGGAGCCGCCGGCAGCGCGGACGGCCCGACAGAATCCTGACACGGGACCGCAGGGCCCAAGGGCGCGCCGGCGGGAGCCCGAGGCCTAAACAGGCGGTCCATGGTAGCAAGAAATTCTTGCACCTGTGCGGGAGTCGCCGACGGACCCGGGTAAGGTGGGTAGGCCGCGGTACTCCCGGGCTCCGGAGGAGCCGCAGGGGCAGAACCCCTGTCTCCCTCGTCCGCATCCGGGGACTGACGGGGGGACGTCGGAGAGCGACAACGCTTCTTCGACTTCTTTTTGTGTCGTCTCTTACCCGAATCCGAGGGTGAAGACTTGCAGCCCGAGGAGCGATGATGGTGGCCCCGCGAGCGTTCTCTGGAGCGGCCCCTAGACCGAGAACGACGCTGGGACGAGTGCCGGACCTCAAGCAGCTTCCGGCGAAGCTCCCTCAAGGCCTTCGGGGCCATGGCCAGACAGTCCCTGCAGGACCGGGAGTTGTGGTCGCTCTCCAGGCAGTAGAGACAGACGCCGGGGGGGTCCGCCACCGACATATTGCGACGGCAGGCCCCACAAGACTTAAAACCAGGCATCCCTACGTGCACCAGAGTAACCACAGGAGACAAAAGTCTCAAAAAGAGAGTCAAAAAGTGACTAAGGTACATGCTCTAATCGGATCTGCGCTTACTGGCGCGGAAAAAGAAAGAACTGACGTCAGCGCGCATGGGTGGCACCTAAGTAGTCTCCGTGACGTCATCTCGGCGCTTACGACGCCAGCGACGAATGCGGAGCCACACGATGCCACCTACCGACGCGCAGGGGTACTGCTGACGAAAAAACTTTCCGGATCCAGTCTGACGCCTGGGGATATTCTAAGGTAAGGAATCTATCACTAACGTGTCTCTTTCAGATAGTCCTGACCTGCACAGAGGGCAACTCTAGTCCGAGGACCTCGGCTGCTCTACTGACCACCATGGCATAAGATGCCCCCTACTCCGTAGCCACAGTTCGTGGAGAGAGTATGCCAGTATCTGGGGAAGTGCCCAGTCCACTGGCCTCCCCAAGTTCCCCATACCAGTCCATCTGCTCTGCAGAAAGATCCTGGTGTTCCAAAGGGTCCTTAGACTCCTCCCAATCCTCTCCCGTGTCGAAAACATCATTAAAATGTTGAGGCAACATCATAGAAGCCCTGGGTTCTATTGATGTCGGAATCGGCGTCGGGCACCGGCAGCCCCGAAAGCATCAACTTCGGGTCAGACGCCGGGGAAGGTTGCAATGGTACGACGGATCCCCGAGGCTGGAGCCGACGGTGTCAAATCCAATGGGGCCCCTTCCGACCCCGCGGGGCTCGAGGGCTCACCAGAGGGGCCAACCCGCTCAAACATGCGGCGCATGGCATCATATAAATCTATAATTTGAGCAGGGGTTGCTCCGGCTTCCGGAAAGGGAGGGAGGCGCGAAGTCGACCCTGGCTCCGGCTCCGCAGAACCATGCCTAAAGCGTTGGTGCTCCTTACCTAGTTCGTCGACGGACTACAGTCGAGGCGAAGGCGAAGTCCCCTTGGACTTCTTCTTTCTCTTATGCCTCTTCCCAGAGTGTCCCGATGACCTCGAGTGGGACGAAGAGGACTTGGGGCTCCGGAAAGGGTCTTGCAACCTCCTTTTCTTCGAACGAGACAGGGACCCCTGGAGAGTCTCTCTGGACGGTGTCAACTGCCGGGCTGCAAGGAGCTTTATAACCCGCTCCCACAAGGCCTTAGGAGCCATAGCCTGACAGTCCAAGCACGACTTCGAGTAGTGGTCGCGCTCGAGACATCAAAGACAGACTAGATGGGGGTCGGTTACCGACATCATGCGGTGACAGGCACCGCACGGTTTAAACCCTGTCATCCTCGAAGACATCCTTTTGCACAAGAAGAAAAACTGACAAAGTCGATAAAAGTAAAAAAAGGCCTGTCAAAAAGCAAGAGGGGTAGCTCTTTTCCGGATTGGCGCTTAACTGCCTCAGAAAGAAAAGAACTGACGTTCACGTGCTTGGGTAGCGCCTATATTGGTGACCAAGACATAACCAACGCTAACGACGCCGACAACGTCACACGGAGCCGAATGGATCCACCCGACAGCGCGCTCAAGAGGTATTGCTCGAGCAAAAGTTTCCGGATCCAGCCGAACGCCTGGGAAATTCAAAGGTAAGGAATCTGCAGCTAGAAGTCTCTATCAGATAAAGGAAAGTCAGTAAGATTAATTACTGTATTCCGCTGTTGTGTTACTTCTTGGTGCTGCATGTTGTTCATCCTTTGCACCCTGTATCTTTTCCCTTGTCCTCCTCGCCTGAGTTTCCTGTTCCTTTTTGTTGGTATTGTTGTTTCAGTGGCTTGTGGTTTGTTCTCCGGTCTCTGCATAAAAAACAAAACTCCTTGTAGGAGGCTGGCTTAGAATATGTTGTACACTTATTTAAGTGAAGCAGCCTGCACTAATCCAGACAACCCTTATGGGGATTTTAGTGGTCTTAGACAACCATAGAAAGCTCTCTCATTGGTAGCTGTGGAGAGCAGCCTTCAGGCTTAGTCCAGATGGAGTGTAAAGCAGCTTCTTTTACCAGTACTAATCATATAATGTAGGTTAAGTGAAAAAGAACCACACAGTGTAGTTACAAAAATATGTATTTATTATAAACACTCACTATCATATTGGTATATCTCCTACCTGGAGATATAATCACAATACACACAATAGAACAGGTAAGTAGCACAAATACACAGTGGTCTCCAGGGGGAGACCAAACAATATACTAATAAAGTGTAATGCGAAATGCGACAGAAGTCAGGACTGGACCCAGAAGACTTAGAAGAGCTGGGGACCCAAGGAACCACCCAAGGTAAGTACACAGGAACCCCACGGAGGCTATGTGGAAAGTGGAAACATGACCGCGTACTCAATACAAGTCAATGGGGAAGTTGCGGTTGCAGTTTTCAAGAAGAAGGACCCCTCCCAGATGACCCTGAAGAAACCCCTTGGAAAATGGACAGTTAGAGAGCCACCCCACCCGTGGATACCCCAGGAACCAGGATACCTACACCAGGGAAGCCGGTTGCATAGGTGTGAAGTGACGTCAGAAACCACCGCAGACCACAATGGAGGACTTCAGTGAAGATGCTGCTGGTGAAGAAATTGAAAGAGTCTGGTGGAATCCAAGGGTGAATTCTTGAAGAAGAGTACCTGGAAGCTGAGCGGACAGAGTCTATGTCACACAGGAGTGACCAGGGGGCACGGAAGTCGTATGCCCACCGATGTCGGGTGTTGCAGGAGAGTTGACGGTGACCTTGGAGCTGCAGCCTTGCGGACCAGGCGACGCTGTGGAAGACCAGGAGCCATTCACGAGCTGGCCCACGTCAGATGTCGAGAATTGAGGGGTCTGTGTCTGTCGGGAGCACCAACAAGCCTCGGCAACCGCAAACAACGTGGAAGGCGAAGAAGGTGCAGTGTCAGGAACAGCAAGGTCCAGGTGACTCACCACAAGCAGGGGAGTCAGAGCAGGCCCGAGCAATCAGGGGAGCCTGTTGAAATCAAAGAAGACCCACGAGAGGACCCACAGGCCGGAGGCACTGAAGTCGCAATAGGACCTCGAGCAGCTAACCAAAGAGGCAGGCCCATGATGCAAGTGATACAGTGAGGACGAAGATCTTGGTCAGAGGAGATGCTTGAGGGTGGGGCTACTTGGAGCCCGAAGGTCTTGGAGGAAGAAAGCCAACAAGCCTTTGCAACGGCAAGTTGACACGGTGCACAGGGTTTCGGTTCCTGCGGCTCCGACATGGGATACTGGCCTAAAACTTGGTGAGACAACAGGGCAGGCCTCGAGGGATGTGAAGAACCACCACCTGTGTTGCTGAGCCTTTCGGAGTCCGTGGAAGCTCAAGATCAGCAGACCGGTCAGCTTCGTGGTGGTGCCTGCAGATGAAGGTAAGTGACTCCTTCACTTCAAGGGAGATTCCTTCAGGTGTCTTGGATGTCCACAGTCCTTGGAAGGTCACTGTATGGAGCACGGGCACAGACGTTGCAGCAGACTTGCAGGACGACAAGACCCGGTGCAGCAGGAGTCTTCCCATTTGCAGTCTCGGAGCCCAGAGCAAGGTACAGCGAAGTCCAGAGTGACCAGATGGTCGAAGAAGTGGAGTCTTGATATGAATCTTGTCCCATGACGAATCTAGGGACCCACCTACAGGTAAGCCCTTAAGCACCCTAAGGAAAGGGTTGGGATGATTCAGGGTTCCCTCCCAGGGGAGGGTTCGGACAGTGTACTCCATGTCCTTTGTCCAGTTTTGCGCCAGAAAGCAAACACAAGGAGATGATGGACGGAGCGCTGAAACTTTTCAGACACTCACCCCCAGTCACAGATCTGGGTTGAATCCATCATCGTTCTTTAGCTCACTTCGCCACCCCAGTTCAGACACAGCTATATGCAAATCAGTCTTGACCCTGTGCCTCATGGGAACAGTCCAGACCGAACTGCCAAGCCATGTCTTCCCTGGACCGGAAAGAAGCATCCTGGGACCGGTTTCGGGCTAATAGCCCTCATCAGCCAGGCTAGCTTGAATCCAGTGGCATGGTGAGCAAGGGACCCACGTCTGGGCATACCCTGCCAACTTAGGGCGAACAAAGCAAACACAAGGAGATGATGGATGGAGCGCTGAAACGTTTCAGACACTCACCCCCCAGTCACAGATCTGGGTTGAATCCATCATCGTTCTTTAGCTCACTTCGCCACCCCAGTTCAGACACAGCTATATGCAAATCAGTCTTGACCCTGTGCCTCATGGGAACAGTCCAGACCAAACTGCCAAGCCATGTCTTTTCTGGACCGGAAACAAGCATCCTGGGACCGGTTTTGAGCTAACAGCCCTCATCAGCCAGGCTAGCTTGAATCCAGTGGCAGAGTGAGCAAGGGACCCACGTCTGGGCATACCCTGCCAACTTAGGGCGAACAAAGCAAACACAAGGAGATGATGGACGGAGCGCTGAAACTTTTCAGACACTCACCCCCAGTCACAGATCTGGGTTGAATCCATCATCGTTCTTTAGGTCACTTCGCCACCCCAGTTCAGACACAGCTATATGCAAATCAGTCTTGACCCTGTGCCTCATGGGAACAGTCCAGACCGAACTGCCAAGCCATGTCTTCCCTGGACCGGAAACAAGCATCCTGGGACCAGTTTCGGGCTAACAGCCCTCATCAGCCAGGCTAGCTTGAATCCAGTGGCAGAGTGAGCAAGGGACCCACGTCTGGGCATAGCCTCCCAACTTAGGGCGAACAAAGCAAACACAAGGAGATGATGGACGGAGCGCTGAAACTTTTCAGACACTCACCCCCAGTCACAGATCTGGGTTGAATCCATCATCGTTCTTTAGCTCACTTCGCCACCCCAGTTCAGACACAGCTATATGCAAATCAGTCTTGACCCTGTGCCTCATGGGAACAGTCCAGACCGAACTGCCAAGCCATGTCTTCCCTGGACTGGAAACAAGAATCCTGGGACCGGTTTCGGGCTAACAGCCCTCATCAGCCAGGCTAGCTTGAATCCAGTGGCAGAGTGAGCAAGGGACCCACGTCTGGGCATACCCTGCCAACTTAGGGCGAACAAAGCAAACACAAGGAGATGATGGGCGGAGCGCTGAAACTTTTCAGACACTCACCCCCAGTCACAGATCTGGGTTGAATCCATCATCGTTCTTTAGCTCACTTCGCCAACCCAGTATGGCTGGGTCCAAACTGGGGTGGCGTAGTGGGCAAAAGAACAATGGATTTAACCCAGATCTTTTGACTGGGGGAGAATGTTTGCATTGTCAGCATTCCGTCCATCATTTGTTTGCTGTAACACTTTTCGCCCTAAGTGGGATGGGTATGCCTAGACGCGGGTCCCTTGCTCACTGTGCCACTGGATTCAAGCTAGCCTGGCTGAAGAAGGGTGACATACCCTGAAACCGGTCCCAGGATTCTTGTTTCCGGTCCAGGGAGGACCTGGCCTGGCAGTTCGGTCTGGACTGTTCCCATGGGGCACAGGGTCAAGACTGATTTGCATATGGCTGGGTCCAAACTGGGGTGGCGTAGTGGGCAAAAGAACGATGGATTTAACCCAGATCTTTTGACTGGGGAGAATGTTTGCATTGTCAGCATTCCGTCCATCATTTGTTTGCTGTAACACTTTTCGCCCTAAGTGGGATGGGTATGCCCAGACGTGGGTCCCTTGCTCACTGTGCCACTGGATTCAAGCTAGCCTGGCTGAAGAAGGGTGACATACCCTGAAACCGGTCCCAGGATGCTTGTTTCCGGTCCAGGGAGGACCTGGCCTGGCAGTTCGGTCTGGACTGTGCCCATAGGGCACAGGGTCAAGACTGATTTGCATATGGCTGGGGTGGCGTAGTGGGCAAAAGAACGATGGATTTAACCCAGATCTTTTGACTGGGGGAGAATGTTTGCACTGTCAGCATTCCGTCCATCATGTGTTTGCTGTAACACTTTTCGCCCTAAGTGGGATGGGTATGCCCAGACGTGGGTCCCTTGCTCACTGTGCCACTGGATTCAAGCTAGCCTGGCTGAAGAAGGGTGACATACCCTGAAACCGGTCCCAGGATGCTTGTTTCCGGTCCAGGGAGGACCTGGCCTGGCAGTTCGGTCTGGACTGTTCCCATGGGGCACAGGGTCAAGACTGATTTGCATATGGCTGGGTCCAAACTGGGGTGGCGTAGTGGGCAAAAGAACGATGGATTTAACCCAGATCTTTTGACTGGGGGAGAATGTTTGCATTGTCAGCATTCCGTCCATCATTTGTTTGCTGTAACACTTTTCGCCCTAAGTGGGATGGGTATGCCCAGACGTGGGTCCCTTGCTCACTGTGCCACTGGATTCAAGCTAGCCTGGCTGAAGAAGGGTGACATACCCTGAAACCGGTCCCAGGATGCTTGTTTCTGGTCCAGGGAGGACCTGGACTGGCAGTTCGGTCTGGACTGTTCCCATAGGGCACAGGGTCAAGACTGATTTGCATATGGCTGGGTCCAAACTGGGGTGGCGTAGTGGGCAAAAGAACGATGGATTTAACCCAGATCTTTTGACTAGGGGAGAATGTTTGCATTGTCAGCATTCCGTCCATCATTTGTTTGCTGTAACAGTTTCGCGCCAGAGCGGGAGCCCCCTGGGCTGGTTTGAACTGGACTATGCAAGGAGGGCACTAAATGTGCCCCTAAAACAGACTGAGTGGCGCTGGCAAGCGCTCCCACCGGGCCCCAATACACTAAACCTGGTCTGGGAGGTGGTCACACCTCCCTGTGACAGGATACCTATTGTTCTGCCTTCCCCTGCTCAAGCTTGGCTCAGCAGCAGGAGGGCAGAATTGTGTCTCTGGTCGGCAGCAGCCATGTTATGCTGTCTGGGTCTAGAAGACTGGTACCGGGAGCACTGAGGGCCTCCTGGAGGAGCTTTACAGTGCATGGAATCAAACCTCCCACACTGTTTACGGTGCGGGGGTATGATTACATCATGTCTGATACCAAACATGACAGGGTTCGTTACAGCCAGTTTAGAGATGTTCATCGTGTAATGACGCATGGCCACTATATATATCGTAATGGCTGATGCACTTACAACCCGGGAAAATGGACTCCGAAGGTTGTAGGTGTGTCCTGCTCATGCAGGGGTACCCTCACACTTAGAACCGAGCGCCCTGCCTTCAGGATTGAAAGGCCTGCCTTAGGGGTGACTTATAGGTTTTAAGTGCAGTGACCTCAGATATAGGGAAACCTATATCTGTCGTAAGTGGTGCTAGCACCAGCTTACACAGGCTGCAATGGCAGGCCCGTAGTCACAATTTGAGTGGTCTCTCATGGGTGGCATAATACATGCTGCCGCCCATGGGAGACCCCTGGTGTACCTATGCCCTGGGTACCTCAGTACCATATACTAGGGACTTATAATGGTACACCAGTAGCCAATCTGAGATGTACCCAAGTACTCACCATAACCAATTTAGGGGAGAAAGCACAGAGACTGGGGTCCTGATTAGCAGGATCCCAGTCAGACTAGTCAGAAACAGCTTAGCGCCAGGTAAAAAGTGGGGGTAACCATAAAGGCAGATCCTACTTTCCTACAATCTGTTTGCGACAGTTCATACAAGGTATATACCATTGTCATTTTAGGATGGGGCTTTCCCTTGCACACTGGTAAAATTTTGTGAAACATCTCGACATAGATGAAAGGAGTAGAGCTTTGGATCCAAGTCTGAAGGCGTGGAAAGAAAGGAACTGACGTCAGCATGTATAGGTGGTGCCTATATGCTGCTCTGTTCACTTCCAGAGCGGAACGATGTTGCCATGGAGCCAACCACCGGCGTATATGAGTACTGCTTATGAGTTTTCTGGATCCAGTATGACGCCTGGGTAATATTCACAAGGTGAGAAATCTGCAGTTAGAAGTATCCATCAAAAACTGCCATTCAGGTGACAAGAAATCCAAAGTGGGATGTAAATGAAAAATAGGAAGGGGGGGGGGTCATGATATATCCATAAGAAATGGCCATGGGCTGGAAGGTGCACAAAAAGGGAAGCATGAAAATGCACAAAATGGCAGACTGAAGAGATGAGGCACAAAACCCTCTATAGCCATGCCTGTTATGCGTAGGATGACGAGAGACACAAACATATTGTGATGGTTAACAATGAAATGTTAGAATGAAATCTAGAGAAGAGGTGGTTATGGTGGGTAAAATGTCAGAAAGTTAGATGTGTAAGAAGCTTTACAGTTAAATGGAATTGATGGAACATATTATAAGGGGAAGAGGTTAGTGTGTCAGTTAAACAGTCTATTTTAAGGTTGGATAAATACAAAAGTGGTGGAAAAGGATGCTAGTCAGATTAGGTCAGCCATTGTTTTTAGTTAGCAGAAGTAACAAGGCCGCGGAGTTGAACAATTCTTTGTTGGAGGTAGCAGATCTAACCCCACAATTCCCCATTTGCCACAAACTGCAGGCATAGTCAGACAATCATAACAGAGAACAGAAGCCATAAAGTGGGTGTTAGATTCATGTTCCGCTTTGGTGAGCTTTGATCTGTAATGATGCCAACATCAACAACGATGTTCCCAAGAAATAACCAGGCTATGCCAATAACTCCAAGTACCATCGTATCTCTGGCCATATTCCCGAGGACACTTTTAGGCTGTGGCTTCTAATGTCAGGCCTTTAGATAGTTGTCACTAGTCACCACGACAGGTCTATTACATGAGCTGAACATCTTTGCTAAGGTCTGAGGCACATTGGTGACCATGGACTGGTACTAGTTACCTCACCAGCTGTGTGCTAGAGGGTGTCTATCAGGAGTTTAAGGTTAGGGTGTTCATCACGTTACACTTTCAAGTATTTCTCATTTACATAGAAAGTGAGTGTGGAAAAATTCCATGAGACCAAAGTAGTCTGCCAATTTCAACACGTTTCAAGAACCTCACACCCTGGCTATTCCCTCTTTTGTTTCCCATTTGGGAGTTCTATGCTGTTGAAATGCTAAGTCTTTTTTGTCCATCACTTTTATAAAAAAAAAAGCATCTTGATATTTGTCAGAAATACTCCATCTTCCAATGGCCCATAAAAAGACAACTTTAAGCAAGGCTTCCTATTTTTAGCCCTCTTCAGACTTACCAACTACACACAAACAGATGAAATTTTCCTGTGAGAACCCTGACCAAGTCCCACATGAGCTAAGCTGCCACCCTTCACATGCAATGAACTACAACACATGTTACATGATTGGATTTGTTTGTGTGCCTTGCTATGGATATTCAACAACATGAAAACACTTTTTTAATACGACACTTTTACTTTTTATGTAGCAAAAGATTTTATTAGGTGCAATATTTTACATTAAGAATAAATTACAAAATTTAGCAAAAAAGACCTGTTTCACACTTAACAACATTCTTTGTGTTTAAAAAAAAATGTTAACCGAACCAGAACGATAGGAAGTAGCAAAGGCACAATTACAAGAAAACTTGTTCATAAACTATTTAATTGCATTTTATAATGTTTGAGAAAATCTAATTTACAAAACAACGTAAAGTGCATTAGAATATTTTGTACCTTTCTTTTAATTTAAACAATGGTTTTATAAATCTAAGCCATTCGTTGTTGATTTGTGCAGGTATCATGTCATTAAAGTTGAGTAGATTTCCAGAAAGGGAGCGTAGCTCTGAGGGCTGCTACGCTTATTTCGGAATCCTGAATTTAAGCCACAGCATCGGTGGTGTTAGAACTATGACATCCTAATCTACCACTTTTACTGGTAAAAAGACTTCATTTAGTGTTCTAATATTTGGTCAAGTAAATTGCTTAAAGCATTTTCAGAAATGACACTTTCTGTGAGCACGCTGCTTTAGGGCACTTGCTATTACACCTATTCTCTGCCAACTGCTATGGCTGCATTTGTAGCTGTGTCCAGTTCAATATACTCGTCATTGTATACAAAGTGGTGCATGATCGAGACCATAACTTAAAACCGGTTCATCGTTGTTTCTACGAGGTAATTTCTTGCAGTCATCTAGATCAGACCATCTACTTTTAGCTACAGTTTACACTGTTACAACAAATGTCTGGTCTTTTTCAAATCCCGCCCTGCTTAACAAATTGCCTGTCTCTAGAAATGCTAAGTTTCCAGACTGTAAGATTAATTGTTTCTATTATAAGCTCCCTGATTGTCATCTGTTATTTTAAAGTATTTAAATAGGTTGTTCTTTTTTTAATCTAGTGTTGATGCTTCATTTGGTAGGAGGATTTTTAAAAATGAGTATCGGTTTAAGAGCTAACAGAAGGCTACTCTGAGAGCTTAGAGAACATATGAAAGAATTTCTAAATAAATTAGACACACTAGTGTATATTGCCTTTGGTGTTCTAAGTCAGTAACCGAGCATCAAAGAACAAGAAGTTAATCCAATAAACGGTGATAGTGAAGGTACGTATAACCCACGGATATGCACTTGTATGGTTCACCAAGTATTTCTTTAACAACTGTATCCAAATGTGTTCCTCATATTTCCTCCAAATAAGCAGGTATCTACGAAACAAACAGGCAGACATGTGGAAAAAGAAAACAGCAAGTAAAAATTGCACCGGAATCAGTCATAATGATATTTTGAGGTTCTGTTGATCTTCACAAATCATCTAACAATAAGACTTCTTATTTTCAATTAACCACTTAACCTCACATGGTCCTTAATTCGTGTATTCAAACCACATCTAAAACATGTTACCCTCTTAGGTAATCAGAGCGGATGAAATTAAAAACAATTTATCAATGAGAAATTATTATGTACTTAAACAGAGTTTTCAACTTTGTAATAGATTTCAAACTGGCCCAAGACGGAAAAACCATTTTCGGAGTTAATTAGAGATTTGTAGCAACATGTCTCAATTACGCTTGTCTTCCACACTTGCAACCATGTCCTCGATCATATTCCAGTCCAATTTGCTTAGAATACTACCAGTGCTTTCAGACATATTGTCGATGTCATTGAGGCTTTGAGGAGAATGTTCCTCCTCTTGAAGCAAAGACCACTAGAAGTAATAAAAGAAATATGAATAATCAGTTACGTTATTGTGTCTGTGTCAAAAGCATTGCAGAATGCGATCAATAAACAAACTTTATGTGTACACTAAGAAAATCATATGAAATAATAGCGAAGTTTATTCTAATCTCGTTTGCCACTATCCAATATGACACCAACAAACAATATAAAACACCACGAAATAGATTATCAAGAGACCATTTTGACTCTAGTCCCAGAAACGTAAAGGGAGCTCCGGCTTCAAAAGAACCATAAACTGCTATAAGAATAAGTTCTTTACCTCTGGTAATGCTCTTTCTGTAGATGCTGTACATTCCTACAGATTCCTCATCTTTTGAATCAATGTGCGCCAAGAGCTAGAATGGATCCGTAAAGTGCTTTTCCTATCAATAGGTCCGCAATGGAGTTTAAGGGTTTAGTTATGAGGAGACAGATCCACATAAGGAGCCATTTATGCCCTACTTCAGTTCCTTTTTCCATAGTTTTCAGACAGTGATACAGACCTCCAGCCATTGTTAGATGGTTTCTTGAGATGTTTTTTCTTTAAAGTGTACCACATGTTGTCAGGCTAGCCCTTTTCCTCAGCAGGCATGCCACCTCCTAAGATTACAGGCTTTAAGCTCTATCTATTTCTGACCATCACACCACCTACATGTGGGGCATGACAGTAGACCTCAACTCATTGACCTGTGATAAGTGGGCACTGATGCAACCAAAGTTGATCAGAGAGAAAGAGAGAGAGAGAGAGGACAAGCTGCTTTTGGTAATATCCAATAATAGAGTATTTTCAAGGCCGCCCTTGTCCTCAAGAGGTACACTCTGTTGAGAAGCCTTTCTCTTGACAGAAGAAAAGAACAAGTCACTTACCTTTGGTAACAAATTATCTGGCAGAGACAAGATCTAGCTGCAGATTCCTTACCTTTGAATTTCACAGGTGTAGGAAGCTGGCTCTGTATATACTATACCAAAATAAGGTATAGTGTGCACAGAGTCCAGGAAGTCCCCAGAGGTATGGCAGAGACTAAATTAGGTAAGTACTAACAGCTCTCTTTGTGGTAGAGTGACCGAGCAGTTAGGCTTATCCAAAGAGTGTTAAGCATTTACTGTAGTCACTCAATCAAGGACTGATACACACACTCAGAGCAGGCGCGGTGCGTCCATTGGGGCGTTGCCCCGCCTCCCGCCCGCGCCCGCAGCTCCCTCGGCGTCTCTGACTCAGTTTACTTAAGTTCAGAGACGCCGAGGGAGAACTGACAATGCATGTCAGTCAACATGACGCCGGACCGCCCACCCCCTTCAGAGTCTGAAGGGGGTGGGCGGTCCGCGTCATGTTGACTGACATGCATTGTCAGACCAGCCAGGGACAGTCAGCAGCACAAGGGCGCATGAGTGGGGAAGGTGAGCGAATTTTTCGCCCGTGCCCAGTCATGCGCACTTGTGTTTGCACTGGCTTGCGCATGCCCATTAGGAGCCCCTCGGTCTCCTAATGGGCAGGCAGCGGGCGAAGAATAACCGTTCCCTAAGACAATCCTGCAGCAACGCCAGGATTGGCTGAGGAGTGCAGTTCCTGAAGAGAGGCGCCAACGCGGACCAGGAGCAGAGGCGGTCAGGTAAGTTTTCAAAATCTTATTTTCCCTCGGTCGCACCCCCCCCCGCGACAGACAGGGCTATGAATGTGTATTCCGAGTTTGAATTATTTATTCTTTACCTCTTCCTCAACGCAGTCTATTGCTGAAATGACATTTCACAAGGATTGATTAGTGATGCTATGTAAGATTTTAAGCTCATTAAGTTACAATCATACAATTTAGAAGTGTCTTGGGTGGTCAACAAAATGTGGAAGCACATTCTAGGCAATCCTCCGAGGCATTCTTCTAGACCAAGGGAGACATTTTCGAAGAAAGACAGTTTTATTTCACTTGGAGGATATGTCAGCAAAACCTCTCCACTTTCAATGACATCCCAACACCAGTAATTTACAGTGTGAGTCGTAGTGATTTCAGCAGTATATGGGGGTGGATGTGGTTACGCAAGTACGATCAAAAAGTAATGCAAATACCAGAGTAGGCCAGCTCAATACCAGAAAAGCTAAACACAAAACCCCTTTATCCTTCATAAACTAAGCTACGGTGTCCTATGTTTATCTATAACGTAAAATCCCAAAAAGCGTTTCATGCACGATTTCCATATAAAGAGGCAGAAGAATCATTGTAATCAATCAAAAACGACAACGTAATAAGTTAAAAAAAAAAAAAAGGGGTGGCAGTGCGACTCATACACTTAGGAAGGGTAATCAGCTGCTGTTCCTTTATCAGACAATCTCTCCAGATGTCCTAACACTAACTATAGTGACAACAGTGCTGAATCTACCATCACTAAGTGATGCAGCTAATCCTGTTAGATATCTTGCATGTCACTCAATTTATCGGCAGAACATCACCCAACACATTAGGGGTAAACCAACAAAAGCGCAGAATTTAACTGCCACCACCAGGACATATTGGATATGAAAGAAACTGTCAAACTTACAATATACCCAGTGGTAAAAATCACACAGTATTACTGCAGTTGAGGTCTGTACTGCAGAGGCAGCTTACCCATATGAATCTTATTTTCATGTTACGTGCATTAAAATTATAAAGGGTTTGTATATCTGTACAAATTACACCTGCCTGTTAGGAAGCATCCGCACTGGGCGATTAAAATTATAAGCAACGGTTATATTTTTTTAGATTTAATTTTATTATAGCAAACATATAGCCATCACATTTAGGTGGCAGCATGTTGGTTTTTTTCTTTTTCTTTTTGCGGCATATGCTCACAATAAAAAAAATAACCATTAAATTAGCTTGCCAATGCCAGGCATCTTGTCTTTGCCAGTGTCTGCTTCCTTTTGTTCCACTAAATGCTCATTTTATTACGGAGGGCACAAAACAAACCCTATTTCACAATTTCGGGTGCATCTTTCGTAATTTCAGCTGCATTATTTTACAAACAGGAGTGGTCCACAGATGCTCAGTGGCCTGGCTTAACTCTGCTATGTAATGGGATCACAAGAAAGATTGACATCTATTGGGCTTCCACGTCCTGGGACTGCTGAATTTCACGATTGAATGCTGGAGCAGCCACCCAATGGCATGAGGGTATTCAAACACAAAGTTGTTGTATTTTAAAGGTACTTGCACAATGAGAGGATATTTTATGACAGTGACATCCTGGACCATCATAAAACATTAGGAGCTACTCAGACTTGATACCAAAAATGCAAGCACCGAAAATGTACATTTTAGAGGAAACTGAAATTAGATACATATTAAGCTGAAAAAACATATTAAGTCCTTTTACAAAAATTGCGGAAATGTAATAGAAAAATATTTTTAGAATTGTTATCTCGACTAGATAACAATTTTAACATACTTTAACAGCTTTTAATGCTAACATATATGTAAGCAGATGTGTTCTGTTGTTCTCATCGCTGGTGTTAGTCTTATAACCAAAGCTAAGTACTGAGGTAGACACTCGGGGCTAAGGTCAGTATTTACACTGAAGATCGGGCTTGTGGTGAACATTAAGATTGGGGAACAGGGCCATGGTTAGTTTGGTTAGTTTTACAGTGAGTGTTAATCTTAGGGTTCGGCAGAGGCGTGGGCTAAGGCTTAAAGTTAGCATTAATCGAGGGATTAAATGAGATTTATATTCATTAAATTGGATTTGTTTTATGCATTTCAGGATTACATTTTCAGGATTCTTGGAATAGCTATTCGATAATGTCTTGGATATATCCATTTCAGATTTTTTTCAAAATACTGGTTATGGTATGGTTTGAAAGCGCAGTTGTTGCCAGAAGACAACTATGTGGTAATTACCAGGAGAGGGGCTTTGGCTCCACCCACATGTTGGAAGCCATGAGTATCTGTTTTAATTGGGAAGAAGTTGTCTGCTTCCACAAAAAGTGCTTGGCCTCCAGCAGCTTTGATCATTTTGTTTATTTATCCAGCTGCTTGAGTTTGAACTTTCAGAGGCACACACGTGGCACAGTAATGCTATTAAAATGTCTTGGATATCTAGATACTTCATGGTGTTTGTCTCTGGCAGCAGCACAGATGGAAGGAGGGCAGTCATTTACCTACATGATTTTTTTAGGTTTGACAGATCAACTTTATGCATGATTGTCATATGTGTATATAATAAAATCTGATATGAATCCATTCCAACCTTCATGGACCAACAATGGATATCACTGCCAGAAAGGGCCTCTGTGGTGGAGCTAGTCTGGTAACATTGGCCCCTTTTAATATACATTGGCTATGAGCATGTGCGTTGTCGGACTCTCTCTCGTCGTGGTGATGCCTGGGGATGCCATTGGGCCACGTACAGGCCTTCAGACTCTATGTTAACTAGATTTTCATTTCTGTGAGGAGGTTGTTTTCGATGCTATGAATGAATTCACATATGTCCAAAAGCAACCACCAGCTACTTGTAAAGTGTTCATTAGCTTTCACACTGATTTTTCGGTATATATTTCTCTGATGAAACAGTGTGCATCTTTGAGTGCAGTGCAGCGAAGGGCGAGTGATGTCTGTGTGAGTGCAGGTTGAGCAGTGTGCCTGTGTGAGTCCAGGGTGAGTTATGTGGATGGGTGAATGCAGGCTTAGTGATGTGTCAGGGAAGGGTGAGTAATGGGTCTATGAGTGCAGGGTGAGTAGTGTGCCTATGTGAATGCAGGGAGAGTGATGTATCTGTGCAAGTGCAAAGAGACTTGTCTGGCTACTCCCAGAGATGTGTTCGCCAAGCCACCTCTTTCTCAAATTTGCTTGAAAATGCACCATTTGCCCACTCTTTTTTCAAAATTTTCTCGGGGGGAGAACCCCCCCGAACCCCCTGTAGGTGGTTCCGGCTCGCTCGCTCGCCACAGTGCAGTATTTACGCCCCCACCACTTTCAAATGTCACCAGCCGCCCCTGACCCAGAGACAGAATCCACACCAATTAAGTAAATATAAAAAAAAGATATACTTAGATTTTATTTTAGAAACAAGCAGGACTAGGCACAGGTAAGTAAAATACACTTTCAAATGCAAGACTGTTCAAGGAAATGCAGTTGTGGTTGAGTTTGCAGTTGTTACAGGTTTTTATGACTTTTGAAATGCAGTTAGAATTACACAGTAATTACTTTCAGATTACTTTTAGATTACTTTGAGAACTGGGGGTGGTATGCCTAGTTACCACACCTTAGGATGTCTACATACAAGGTAAGTACGTCTTTTTATACTTTGCAACTGAGTTCACTTTTCCCCATACATTAACAATTCCACACTTAGAACAATTTTAGGCCCAAAATGTTATAACATGGGTTCCTATGGGAGAAAAATTGTAATCGGTTTTGGGGGTAAGTACTCAGGCTTACAAGGGTGAGCTTTGGGGGTTAGGACCAAGGTTCCCCAATGTCTAGGTGGGCACTCAAGTTGCACCACCAGCAACACTGGGGCGGCCGGGTGCAGAGTGCAGGGGCACAATGTTAGCCAATGGGGCTAAGGGGGCCTTCG
The DNA here is from genome assembly GCA_963921515.1 of Calotriton arnoldi. Taxonomy (NCBI): domain Eukaryota; kingdom Metazoa; phylum Chordata; class Amphibia; order Caudata; family Salamandridae; genus Calotriton; species Calotriton arnoldi. Next base: position 6,389,274 of record CAWUFW010000074.1, on the reverse strand, counting down.
CTTAGGGGCTGCTGACAAGCAAAGCTCCTAGGGTTAAGGTCAGCACTGCAGGGGCCAACGACCAGCACAGGAGCTGCACCACCAGCCGCACTGGGGCGGCCGGGTGCAGGGTGCAAAACGGACATCAGGGGCCCTGTGTTTCCCAATGGAGACCTTCGGTTTCACAAAGTTGCTGCAGGCTCGGGCAGGGAGACTTCTTAAAGATGACCACTGGTTGGAGAGGTAAGTTGGGATCTTAGGGGAATGCATGGCCACCGCTGGTTGGGCTACCCCAGGCCGTAGGGCGTTAGGTGCTGGGGTGTCTTTTGGCGTCGTGTTTTTTTACCCGCTCTAGTCGCGGTTGGAGGGACCCTTCAGGTTGAGGCTGCAAGCATCGTCTTGAGGGAGGTCGGGGATCACCAGATCCCAGGTCAGGATCGCTGGGGGAGACCTCCTTGGGGTGTTGGGCCACTCGAACTTTGGCCATGGGCATTGGGTGCAGAGTGGTCTGGAATCCGGATTCTGGAGGGGAGTCTTTTGTTGAGCAAATCCAGTGCTCACAGGAGACGGAGTCTGTGGGAAGGTTGCAGGGCAGGTCCTCGGGCCCTGGGGGTTGCTGGCTGCTGGAATTGCCGGGGTTCTCGATGTAGGCAGGTCATAGACAGGACAGGCCGGTAGGGCTGGGGTCAAAGCAGTTGGGGTCCTCTTCTCCTTCCTGGGTCAGCACGCTCTTCGGTCCTCCTTTCTTCCACTAATCTGAGGAGTCAAGGTTCAGGGTTGCCCCTAAATACTAAATTTCGGGGTGTTAAAGGGGTGTGCAGGTCAGAACCAATGGGTCCCTTACTTGTGGTGGGTACACCCCCTATTATGCCACCCTCCAGTGGGAGGGGGCATGAGCCTCTTCCTAATTGCCTGAGTCCCCCTATCTTCAAGATGGAGGGGACTGAGGGGTGTGCTTCACTTCGCGTCCCCCACCTGAGGGATGGGGTTGGCAAAGGTGGGCACAGCTCTCTTCCTAGCATGGATTTCCCGCCGATTCTCCCGCCCAAAGTGGGGGCCAGAACCGGTGGGAGCCAGTTGCTGTGGACATCAAAAGGCAGGAGCAGCTTCCAAAGGCGGCATGCCTTTGAAGCTTCCCCTTTCGTGGACCCAGCCCATCCTGGGGGAGGAGGTATGACACCTCTGCCCAGGATGGGCTGTGTTTCTGGACCCAGAGAGCGAAGGCTCTCTACCCAGGGGGAGCGAATGGTACGAAAGGGGCGATGGGGTGACCAAGGGCTAGCAAGTAGGTACACACCACCATTATGGTATGGTCATTACTACACTCTCATGGAACATGAGAGGTATGAATGCCCCCTCCAAACGCCAGAAGATCTGGAAATACCTCACAGCCCAACACTATGATATAATAGCACTACAAGAGACCCACCTCAAGAGATCCAAAGATCATAGATTAAAACACAAGGCATATCCGCTAATATATAAATCCTCTTCCTCCACAAAACACAATGGAGTGGCCCTCCTCTTTCACTCCTCACTCAAGTTCCAACCAGAAGACTACAAAACTGATAGGGACGGGAGTATAGTACTAGTGAAAGGTCGTATTCGAGGGAAGCTATGTACAATTGCGTCAGTATATGCACCTAATACTAACCAGGCGACGTTCATAAACATCACCTTGTCCCTATTGGGGGGATTTGCAGGGGGAGACATAACCTTGATGGGGACTTCAACCTCACCTGGCACTCAGGGACTGACAGCATGCACCCAAATAGATCTCCCACAAAGAGCTTCCCGAAACAAGTGAAACACGCCATCCAGGAAATGTGTCTCAGAGATACATGGAGGGATGCGCACCCCAAGGATAAAGATTACACGCACTAAGAAAAGCCATCAGAGAATTTTTCCAATTAAATGACCCCCAAGACACGTCTTTGGCAAACACTTGGGACGCGTTCAAAGCGGTGGTACGGGGCCAATGCTTAAAGCTGATGGCCGCCCTCAACAAACAGAGAGCCGCGGAAAGGTTGAGTCTGGAAGGGGAACTGAAAACATCAGAACACACACACAAGGCTAACCCCACACTAGCACTCCAAAGAAAGGTCACAGCCCTGAAAGGGAAACTACAGGCAATCTACTCTAATAGAGTGGAACTGACACTGCTATGCCTTAAGCAGAATTCATACGCCCAGGGCAATAAAGTGGGATCACACTTAGCACAACAGTTACGAGTCAAGAGAGAGAAGGACTATATTGGAGACATACAAAACCCTTCCGGGATTCAGACACGGGAAGACTCAGGGAAAGCACGCACATTTAGGGACTTCTACAGCACATTATACACAGCTGACCAACCCAACCTACAGGCGCAAGCAGATTTCTTAATGCAATGGAACTCCCACAGGTCACCTCAACCCAGAACGAACAATTGGGTTCACCCATAACAGAGGAGGTGGTGCGTCTCGCACTCGGGGGTCTGAAGCCGCACAAATCTCTGGGCCCAGATGGCCTGACCTCACAATTCTATAAAACCTTCAGCGCAGAATTAATCCCCCACTTGACCGCCCTTTTAAGTTATAGCGAACACCCAGCAGTTGACACACACCATGCGAGAAGCTCCTATCACTGTAATTCTCAAAATAGGGAAAGACCCACAGCAATGCTGTTCTTATCGTCCCATAGCGCTTCCCAATTTAGATGCCAAGCTATACTCTAAAATATTGACTACACGCTTAGAAGACCTGATGCCGGGTCTGGTTCACCGGACCAATCCGGCTTCATCAAGGGCAGACAAACGCACAACGTACGCAGGGTTATATGTTAATAGAAAAAACTGTTATGGTATGTGATCACTGCACACTGTTATTCCTTTGAGTATTAATCTATGCTCACTCTTCAGGCCAACCATTCAGAAAAACCCGAACACAAAATTCAAAAAGCAAAAAGTAGAGGAGAGCACATTTTTCACGAGTAACAGTTCAGTAGAACACTAATGTCTCATATTACCCAGAACACACTATAAGAAAACAATCATACACTTCTTGAGTTGAAAAAGCACCAAGAGAATTCTTTCATATATTGAGTCTGTATCTTCTTTTCTTTTTTTATGTTGTTTGAAAATCCTCTTCACATAACATATGTTAAAAGGTACAGGCTACGCGTTTCGTCCCAAACTCAGGGGACCTCCTCAGGGCAAAGCATAGATGTAGACTATTCAAACTCAATGAGAAGTAAAGCATCACTATCTCAAAGATCTGTCATATCCATATTTGTTCAGCTCACATTGAGAGACATGCCGATAGAATAATGTATATTCCTTAATGTTCTGTTCTGTTCTTGTCTACAAGCTTGAACATTCAAATGAGGATAAATTCTCTGGTTAGAGTCGTCCCAAAGACTCTGTGACCATTCGCATCGGAGCAGTCAATAAGTATCCTTCTGTCTTCGTCAGATTTTTTTACGTCAAATTAAGTTATCCTGAATGACTGAAATGTATCCCATTCTAGTAATAATCATCATCTGAGTAGTGGGAAGGGCCATCCGGGAACGCAGGGTAATATACTTAATAGAAAAGACTACTAAAAAGCATGTTCCCACAGTTGTTCTCGGCTTAGACGCAGAGAAGGCGTTTGATCGGGTGGACTGGCCATTCCTCTTTCAGGCCCTTCAGAGGTTTGGCTTCTGCGCAACATTTATAAATATGATAAAGGCCAACTTTGCACCCCCAAGTGCCAGAATCCTAGTCAATGGAGTAAGCTTGGATCCTTTTTTACAGGGGAGGAGGACAAGACAGGGATGCCCGCTATCCCCACTTCTCTTTGCACTTAGCATTGAACCCTTAGCCACAAACATTAGAGAGAACCCGATGATCAGGGGAATTGATTTTGGATCCGACGAACATAAGATCTCTCTGTTCGCTGACGACATACTTTTGACACTTTCAGACCCGCAGCGCTCTCAAACACTGCGGGAGGAGCTGAGAAGCTGGGCTCCGCATTAACCTACCAAAATCCTTCCTCCTCAACCTGACCTTAGGGGAAGCAGAGATGGGTACCCTAGTGGCCACAACCCTGTTCTAGTGGGCCAAGAAAGAGCTGAAATACCTAGGTATAAAATTAACCCCCAAAATCTCAGGACTATTTGCAGCTAACTACCCCCCGCTCCTACGGCAGCTGCAAGCTAATCTTAAGCGGTGGGCGCCACTATACCTGTCCTGGATTGGCAGAATACATGCCATTAAGATGGTAGTTCACCCGAAATTCTTGCACCTATTTCAGAGTCTACCCATCGACCTAGAAAAAGGTTTCCTACAGGGAGTCCACACGCTCTTTAAGAAATGTATCTGGCAAAATAAAAGACCAAGGCTCCCCTTCAACCTCCTTTGACGCATGGAAGGAGGGGGGATGCCTTACCCTAGCTGACATTTTCCATAATTGGGATATATTAACTTTTGAACGCTGCCAAAGGGACTTCAACCTCCCAAACACGGAATACTTCCACTACCTCCAATTGCGCCACTGGCTCCTACAAGCCGACATTAGAGAAGGGGCGACAAGGGAACTTACCACACTAGAAAGCTTTGTGAAGGGGGTAGGGGCAGTAAAAGGGGCCATCTCCTTCCTCTATTCCCTTCTGTTGCATACACTGCCGTCCAGGTGCCCACGTCACCCCGAATTCTGGGAACACACACTAGGTCATGAAATTACTGAGACACAATGGAAGGCCTTATGGTCGATATTAGACAACACAATCACTCTCTAGGGCAACGAGAGGCTCACTACAAGATACTCTACAACTGGTACCTATACCCCACTAAATTGAAAAAGATATTCCCTAACACATCGCACCTCTGCTGGAGAGGGTGTGGTCTCCTAGGCGACTTTCGCCACATATGGTGGGATAGTCCATGAATCCGTCCCTTCTGGACCGAAATCCAGAGCAAATTAAAGAGATTTTGGGATACCCGATTCCAGACACCCCAGATTTTTTGCTCCTAGGTCTCCGAGACCCATGCTTGAAATACCAAACAACACCCGGCCAAGCAATAATGTGGCTATGTCTGGGGGCGGCCAAGAAGGCAATAGTCGCAGCTTGGAAGAAGAAAGAGGCTCCAGCCATGACACAATGGCAAGCACGTTTATGGCAGGCACTCATTATGGAGCGCATGAGTGATATTTTTAGGGACGAATTTAAAAACTTTGAATATGCCTGGGGGTCCTCTGGTAAGCTATCTATCTAGAGGTCTTCCGCTGACCATCTGCCCCTCGAGAGTTAGAGCACTGCATCTTTTCCAATTCTAATTAGTGCCAGTATTCCCACTTGAGCCCACTCCATGTCATCCAGGTTCTCAGTTAGGCCAAGTTAAGTTGCCTTTTGTTTTTTCTTTTATTTCTTCTTAATTTAGTCTTGGTTTTCTCTCTTACTTTCCTTTCCTTCTGCCTGTACGTGGAAGCGATATTACAACAACTGTTATTTTTTTTTGCCTCATAGGAAAGGGGAGGGATAGGGGAGGAGGAGAGGGTTTAGTTTAGGGGAGAGGTTTGAAAATGAACTATGTGCATCCTAGCAATACATGAATATGAATTCAAAGGGGTGACTCCTCGGATTCTCCGTCAAACTTTGTACAAGTAAATAGCTACTCAACAGCTGCATGCGAGGGCAATGACTGAATGTATTACAATGTTTGATGCGTAAGATCTTAAAAAATCAATAAAAACAAGTTTGACAAAAAAGGTTTTGGGGTTTCTCCTTTCATCTGCATTAGCCATCTGAGAGGTCTGTGGTCAGTTTGAACTACTAAGTGAGTATCAAACAGGTATGGTCTCAGCTTCTTCAGGGACCAAACCACAGCAAAGGCCTCCCTCTCAATGGCACTTCAACACTGCTCTCTGGGGAGTAGCTTTCTGCTTATGAAAGCAACAGGTTGTTCTTGGCCATCATAATTTGTCTGGGATAGAACCGCTTCTATCCCCAGCTCAGATGCATCAGTTTGCACTATAAGCTGCTTGGAGTAATCTGGAGCCTTGAGAATAGATGCTGAGCACATTGCCTCTTTTAGAGTGTCAAAAGTCTTTTGGCAGCCAACTTTCCAGTTCACTTTCTTGGGCATCTTGTTGGAGGTGTGTTCTGTGAGGAGAGTCACAATGGACCCATATCCCTTCACAAACCTCCTATAGTACCCAGTCAATCCAAGGAATGCCCTGACTTGGGTCTGGGTTGATGGAGCTTCCCAATCCAAAATGGTCTGGATGTTGGTTTTAAGGGGTTGGACTTTGCCTCCACCTACAAGGTGGTCCAAGTAAACAACAGTTCCTTGCCCTATCTGGCACTTGGATACCTTGATAGTTAGGCCTGCAGTTTTCAGGTCCTGTAAAACCTTCTCCAGGTGGACCAGGCGATCCTGCTAAACACAGCAATATTATCAAGATAAGCTGCACTAAAGCCTTCCAACCCAGCAAGAACTTGATTCACCAACCTTTAGAAGGTGGCAGGGGCATTCTTTAAACCAAAGGGCATCACAGTAAACTGGAAGTGCCCATCAGGTGTGGAGAATGCGGTCTTTTCTTTTTCTCCAGGGGCCATGCCAAGCTGCCAGTACCCAGCAGTTAAGTCAAAGGTACTTAAGTATTTGGCAGCCCCCAACTTATCTATCAATTCATCAGCACTAGGGATGCGGTGTGCATCTGTCTTGGTGACAGCATAGAGGCCTCTGTAGTCCACACAAAACCTCATTTCTCTCTTTACACCCTGTGAATGAGGTTTAGGGACTAGGACCACTGGGCTGGCTCAGGGACTCTCAGAAGGCTCAATGACTCCCAACTCCAGCATCTTGCTGACTTCAGCTTTGATGTTTTCCTTGACTTGGTCAGACTGGCGATAGATTTTTGTTTTGACAGGCAAGCTGTCTCTAGTGTCCACATCATGGGTACACCAGGGTGTCTGACCAGCGGTCAAGGAAAAGAGCTGGGCAAACTGTTGCAGAACCTTTCTGTAATCAGCTTGCTGTTGGACAGAGAGGGTGTCTGAGTAGACAACTTCATCCACTGACCCATCTTGGGGGCTGAAAGAGAGGAGGTCAGGGAGAGGTTCACTCTCTGTCTCCTGATCCTCATCAGTAAACATCAGCATGGTGGTATCAGCCCTGTCAGAATAGAGTTTAAGGCGGTTTACATGTATCACACTTTTGGGGGACCAGCTATGGCCCAGGTCCATTAAGTAGGTAACCTCACTCTTTTTCTCCAGGATAGGGTAAGGGCCACTCCATTTGTCCTGGAGGGCACTTGGTGCCACTGGCTCTAAAACCCATACCTGTTGCCCTGGTTGGAATTCTACAAGTGTAGTTTTTTGGTCATACCAGAGCTTCTAGAGCTCCTGGCTGGCCTCAAGGTGTTTGGATGCTTTCTGCATGTACTCTTCCATCCTGGAACAAAGCCTAGTACGTAATCCACCACATCTTGTTTTGGTACATGATGGGGTCTCTCCCATCCTTCCCTCACAAGTGAGAGTGGTCCCCTTACAGGGTAGCCAAACAGAAGTTTAAAGGATGAAAACCCTACTCCCTTCTGAGGCACATCTCTGTAAGCAAAAAGCAGGCAGGGTAACATAACATCCCATCTCCTTTTGAGTTTTTCAGGGAACCTCATTGTAGGAAAGCAGGATCTGCTTTTACGGTTACCCCCACTTTTTGCCTGGTGCTATGCTGTTTCTGACTAGTCTGACTGGGATCCTGCTAATCAGGACCCCAGTCTCTGTACTTTCTCCCCTAAATTGGTATGGTAAGTACTTAGGTACATCCCAGATTGGACACTAGTGTACCCTTATCAGTCCCTAGTATATGGTACTGAGGTACACAGGGCATAGGTACACCAGGGGTCCCCCATGGGTTGAAGCATGCATTATGCCACCCATGGGGGAACACTCAAACTGTAACTACAGGCCTGCCATTGCAGCCTTTGTAAGCTGGTGTTAGCAACACTTACAACAGATATAGGTTTCCCTATATCTGAGGTCACTGCACTTAAAACCTATAAGTCACCCCTAAAGCAGGCCTTTCAATCCTGAAGGCAGGTTGCATGGTTCTAAGTTTGAGAGTGCCCCTGCATGAGAAGGACACCCCTACAACCTTCGGAGTCCATTCTCCCTGGTTGTAAGTGCATCAGCCATTACGATACATAGAGTGGCCATGTGACATTACGCGATGACCATCTCTAAACTGGCTGTAACAAACCCTGTCATGTTTGGTATCAAACATGCTGGAATCATACCCCCACACCATAAACAATGTGGGGGGTATGATTCCATGCACTGTAAAGCTCCTCCGGGAGGTCCTCAGTGCTCCCGGTACCAGTCTTCTAGACCTGGACAGCAAACTATGGCTGCTGCTGACCAGAGACACGATTCTGCCCTCCTGCTGCTGAGCCAAGCTCGAGCAGGGAAGGCAGAACAATAGCCTGTCACAGGCAGGTGTGACCACCTCCCAGACAGGGTTTAGTGTATTAGGGCCGGGTGGGAGCGCTTGCCAGAGCCACTCAGTCTGCTTGAGGGGCACATTTGGTGCCCTCCTTGCATAGTCCAGTTCAAACCAGCTCATGGAGCCGTTGGCTCCCGCTCTGGCGCGAAACTGGACAAAGGATGTGGGAGAATCCTCCCCACTGTCCGACGCCTCCCCTGGGAGGGAACCCTGAATCGTCCCAACCCTTTCCTTAGGGTACTTAAGGGCTTACCTGTAGGTGGGTCCCTAGATTCGTCGTGGGACAAGATTAATTTCAAGACACCACTTCTTCTTCGACCGTCTGGGCACTCTGGACTTTGAAGCTGCTTGGTAGGTGGTTCTATAGGGTATTGGACTTTGCTCTGCGCGTCAAGACTGCAACTGGGAAGACTCCTGCTGCTCTTGGTCTCGTCGCCCTGCTCGTCGGCTGCAACGTCCGTGCCTATGCTCTATACAGGAACCCTCCAAGGCCTGTGGGCATCCAAGACACCTGAAGGTGTCGTGTAGTTCCTATAGTACCCATGCAGGACCTGCGCGTTTGGATAACAAACTGTGGGCTTGGTGTTAGACTGACTCTGTGCACCCCCACCGTGTATGTTAGCCGGATTTGCATTAGCTAGCTCACAGTGCCACTAGAATCTCCTCTTATCGGGGAGAGATTAGTTTCTGGCAACCTTAGACCATGACAACCCAAATTCCTCAGAATCGTGGAAACAATATACTACTTTTCGCTCAGTCACTCGTGCTTACTTATTCGGTTTGTCTCAGAGAGTTACACAGAATAAACAGTCGGGCGTTTCAATAAGTATTTATTGAACAGTTGTTATTCTAGTGTAAAATATATGTGCTGCGGCAACCAGCAGACAATAGCAGAGATATATTATCAGCAGTACAAAAAAAGCAAAGGGATAGAACAGTTCTACCATATTGCAATAATCATGAATACATACATGAGTATAAAAAGCATTATGAAAAGTGCGCGTACTCCTACGATGCCTAAACTAGATGTACCTGAGTGTACCTAGCATATGTGTAGGGCTAAAAGTCTAAGAGCCAAGAATCCTTCTAGGATTTAGTCGAACCCCCATACCTGAATAGAGAGAGTGTGGGACCCCGTCCTGGTCTCGAGTTGGACACCCCGCAAGGGCTGTGTCAGACCGCTGTCAGCTGTAGCGACTGCATGCAGGAGCCTCAGCATCGTAGGTCAGTGTGTCAGCATGGAAGTCTCGGTTCCCTCTGCCTTACCGGGGTAAGATGTGGTGTATTTATACCCTGAAGACTCTACTTGCTTCGTATGGTTTGTATTGGCCCTTGTTAGACTTGAGGAAGTCGTCAGGGGTGAAACTTTGTACATACATATTATGCAAGTGGTGTATTCCTAGAGAGCCATGCATAATTGATGAGTACAGTGTGGGCCTGTGTTTGGGAAAAACCCTGCTGTATTCAAAACCACAGGATAGATAACGTTCAGCCCTCAGAGCTCGTTGTGTACTAGCGAGGACCAATGTAGGTGAAAGATCATGCCTATATAAGGAATCATGATTATAATAGGACATGTACAGTTATGACCATAATAGGGGCAAGTACGAATATGACCGTATTAGGGCAAATACGAATACATCCATTTTAGGGCATGTATGAACAGGTCTACATTAGGGCCTCTATACGGGACATAACAAAGGAATCTTCCTTGAAGTGAGGGAGTTACTTCCTTGCATCTGCAGACACCGCAACTAAGCTGACCGGTCTGCTGATCCTGGGCTCCTACGGACTCTGAAAGGCTCATCAACACAGGTGGTGGTTCTTCACATCCCTTGGGGGCGGCCCTGTCCTCTCACCAAGTTTGAGGCCAGTATCCCTCGTCGGAGCTGCAGGAACAAAACCCCTGAGCACCACGTCGACTTGCTGTTGCAAAGGCTTGTTGGCTTCCTTCCTCCAAGATCTTCTGGTTCAAAGTAGCCCCAACCTCAAGCATCTCCTGTCACCAAGATCTTCGTCCTCACCGCATCACTTGCTCCGTGGGCCTGCATCTTTGGTGAGCTGCTTGAGGTCCTCTTGCGACTCCAGCGCCTCCACCCTGTGGGTCCTCTCGAGGGTCTCCTTTGATTTCTGAGGGCTCCCCTGATTGCTCGGGCCTGCCCTGACTCCGCTGCTTGTGGTGAGTCACCTGGACCTTACTGGTCCCGATACTGCACCTTCTTCGCTTTCCACGTTGTTTGCAGTTGCCATGGCTTGTTGGTGCTCTTGATAGACACCGAACCCTCAACTCTCGACATTCGACGTGGGACAGCTCATGAACGGCTCCTGGTCTATCACAGCGTCGCCTGGTCTTAACAGCTTCAGCTTCAAGGTCACCGTCATCTCTCCTGCAACATCCGACATCGGTGGGCATTCGTCTTCCGTGCCTCCTGGTCACTCCTGAGTGGCCTAGATCCTGTCTCCTCTGCTTTCAGGTACTTCCCATCTTGAATCCACCTTTGGGTTCCACCGGACACTTTCACCTTCTCCAGCAGCGGCATCTTCCTGAAGTCCTCCATTGAGTTCAACGGTGGTTTCCGACGCCAATTCACACCTATGCACCCGGCTTCTCTGGTGAAGTATCCTGGCTCCTAGGGTATCCACGGGTGGGCTGGCTCCCCAACCTTCTGGCTTCCACGGGGTTTCTTCAGGGTCCACTAGGAAGGGTCTTACGCAACTTACCTATTGACTTGTATTGAGCCCGCGGTCGTGTTCCTACTCTGCACACGGCTTCCGTGGGGTTCCTGGTTACTTACCTCGGGTGGTTCCTTGGGTCCCCAGCACTTCTACGTCTTCTGGGTTTAGTCTTGACTCGAGTCGTGGTTCGCATACCACTATTTTAGTATATGGTTTGGTCTCCCTCTGGCGACCACTGTGTATTCATACTACTTACCTGTTTCTATTGAAAAGTATTGTGTGGACTGTGTATATCTCCGGCTAGGAGATATCTGTATGTGTTAGTGAGTGTCTTATAATAAATACATTTTTTTATAAATACACTGTGTGGTTCTTTTTCACTTAAGCTATACCAATAAGATTATGTTCTGGTAAAATATGCTGCTTTACACTCATTCTGGGCTAAGCCTAAAGGCTGCTCTCCACAGCTAGCACTTAGAGAGCTTTCTAAGGTTGTCTAAGACCACTAAAATCATCATAAGGATTGTCTGGATTAGTGTAGGGTGCCCACTTACATAAGTGTGCACCATATACTAAGCCAGCTTCTGACGCCCATTATCATGCCTTTCAATGTCTTGTTAAACCTTTCAACAAGGCCATTGGTTTGTGTATGATGAGGTGTTGTGAACTTGTAGATCACTCCACACTCATCCCACATGTGTTTCAAGTATGCAGACATGAAGTTGGTACCTCGGTCTGATACTACCTCCTTAGGAAACCCTAACCTGGTGAAAACGCCAATAAGGGCCTTGGCTACCACAGGGGCTGTAGTAGTCCTGAGGGGAATAGCTTCAGGAAACCTAGTAGCATGATCCGCTACTACTAGTATAAATGTGTTTCCTGTCGCTGTGGGAGGTTCCAGTGGACCCACTATATCCACTCCTATCCTCTTAAAGGAAACCCTAACCACTGGTAGAGGGATTAAGGGGCCCTTGGGTGACCTCCTGTTTTGCCACTGGCTTGACAGGTGACACAAGAGCTTATAAACTCATTCACTTTTTTGGGACATCTGGGGCCAATAAAAGTGGGTGACCAATCTTTCCCAAGTTTTGGTCTGGCCCAGATGCCCAGCTAGGGGGATGTCATGGGCTAAAGTGAGTAGGGACTCCCTGTACAGCTGAGACATTACCACTCACCTAGTGGCTCCAGGTTTGGGGTCTCTGGTCTCAGTGTACAGGAGTCCCTCCTCCCAACAGACTTTGTGGGAGCCACTGACATCTCCCTGCTTGTGTGTAGCAGCTTGCTGCCTCAGGGCTTTAAGAGTGGGGCAGACCTGCTGACTAAGGCACAGCTATTCCCAAGAGGGTCCCCCTGGTCCCGGGAGCTCTACCTCATAAGGTTTAAGCTCCATAGGCTCAGTTCCCTCTGGGGCTGACACGTCCTTTCCCTGAGGAGAGGGTTCCTGATCTTGTTGCTGTATGGAAGCTGTTTCACCAGTCTTCCTACCTTTCCTCTTGGGAGGTTGGGCCATTATTTCAGGCTCCAATCCTCCTTGTTCACCCTGTGCTAGGCATTGTACTCTAGTTTTGACACACACTATCTCAGGCATTTGCAGCATGGCTGCATGTGTCTTTCTTTCTACCTCAGCATATGCTGAGGTCTCCAGATCACTTCCAAGCAGACCGGCGGCTGGAAGGTTTCGAGAGACCGCTACCGGTTTAAGGCCAGTAAACCCCCCCTCACCTCCCAGTCTAAGATCGCCAAGGCATGGTTAGTGGTGACACTGTCAGCATTGGTAACTGGATAGGTTTTTCCAGTTAGGTATTGCTCTGGGGAAACCAGTGTATCTCTCACCTTAGTGACACTGGCACCTGTATCCCTCACAGCTTCTATCTTAATCCCATTCACTAAGGGGTACTGCAGGTATTTTTTTAAATTAGAGGACCAGAAAGCCAAAAAGGCTAACCCTCCCTCCCCTTCAGAGACTAAAACAGCCTTGTGTGAACCCTGATTTGCTCTGGGCACACTATTGATCCCATCTGGAGATTTGCCATACCAGTAGGTACTGGTGGGGGTCTAGGAGCTGGCTTGTTGGGACAGGCAGCATCTACAGTTTGGTGTCCCTTCTTGTTACAGTGGAAATGCCAGGCCTTTGCAGGCTCAAAAGTTTTCCCCTTGTACTCACTAGTGGGCTGGGAAGAGTTCTTGGGCCCACCCCCCTGACCAGGATTTTGGGGGCCTTTAGAAGACTCTTGTGCTTTATTTTTGGGTTTCTCACCCTCTTTCCCCTGGGGAGGCTTTGTGACCCCTTTCTTTTGGTCACCTCCAGTGGTTGTCTTGGTTACCCTTGTCTTGACCCAGTGGTCCGCCTTCTTTCCCAATTCTTGGGGAGAAATTGAACCTAGGTCTACCAAATGCTGATGCGACTTTTCATTGAAGCAGTTACTTAAAGAACAAGTTACTTACCTTCGGTAACGATATATCTGTAAGAAACATTAGTAGTGATAGATTCCTTACCTTAGAATATCCCCAGGCGTCAGACTGGATCCGGAAAGTTTTCGTCAGCAGTACCCCTGCGCGTCGGTAGGTGGCGTCGTGCGGCTCCGCGTCCGTCGTTGGCGTCGTGGTCGCCGAGATGAAGTCGCGGGCGCTACTTAGACACCGCCCGTAAGGAATCTATCACTATGTGTTTCTTTCAGATATGTCTTCTATCATAAACAAATTATAAAGACCATCATAATCTTGCACTTTACTTCCAGTCTACCAGCCACCTAGTGTCTTTACCCAGTAGTCTACAAATTCCACCCAGGACTGACTCTGGGATTTCTGCGTCCCCCTGAACTAATTCTATACTCCTCAATAGTGAGTCAAAATCCCTCAATCAGGGTGCCCTTCATGAGTTCATAGTACTCTGCTTCTGCCCCACTAAGGGTCAAAAGTCTGTCTCTGCATTTACCAGAGAACAGTTCCCTCAGAAGTGCCCCATAGTGAGATTTTCTCACTTTTCTGGCTTCACAAGCCTTATCAAAGGCTGTGAACCACTTGGCAATATCATCACCATCCTCAAATTTAGGGACAATCCTTTTGGGGGTTTTAGGATCATAGGATCCTTCTATTTCTACACTTTTTAAATTGCTGCCACCATTGATTGGTTCTAGGCCCATCTCTACTCTCTCTTTTTCTAGAGCTAGGCGCCTAGTCTCTTGGTCATCCTTACTAAAAGGAGATCCTCCTCAGTTAGGTTGTCTTCACTGTCTGGTATGGAGTTGGCCCTACCTCTGTAGGAGCCAGTCCCTGTACCTCTTGGGTGTGGAGGTTAGGACACAAAGTTCCCTTCCTCCCCAAGTAGTTGAGCGGGTTGGTCTAAGACTTCATCCTCCTCACTACTTTCCCCATGCTCTTGAACGTCTTCACCTTCTTCTGTGGGGTTGTTGCGGGGATTCTGCACATATACAGAACTATGCGCAGGAAAACAGGACCTCGGTGTATAGTGGTGTACCAACCATCCACCTTAGTGCCCAAAATCCCAATCCAACTAGCTATAGTGTCTCATTCGTTCTCCGTACTACAGCGAAGCTACCAATGATTAGACATCCCAGAACACGGACTCTTTCAGGAATCGCGGGAGCAAGAACACTCTTTCATTACTCACTCATACTTGTCCACAACGTGCGTATTAAGAGACACAGTATAGTTTAAAATGTTTATTTCAACTATCGTGCTCTAAGACACAGTACACGTGCCAGTACTAGCAGCATAATGCATAAAGACAAAACAGTAAGCATTGTTACAATTCCATAGAATACAAACGGGGACAGCATATTATAAAGACAGTGGATTAAGGACTATAATGCCTTGCCACCCTCCCCGTGCTAGTAACTAGTTTATTATAAAAATAGAAGACCTCTGGGCTTTGTCAGGGGGACCCCCATACCTCAAGAACTAGATGCAAGGTTTACATCATCGGACAAGCACAGCTCTTCTCCCTGGAAAGGTTTTTCTCCAAGTGCCTTCAATAGGGAGATCACAATATTAAAAGCACACAAATTTCTCCAGTGCAGCTGTAGTTCATGTTATGTCTAAATACGAGGGGCTGACCAGAACAGCAACAACAAGGGACGTTGTTTTTCGACCTTGTACATTGTGTGCAGACGAAAACCACAGAGAACATGAGAAAAGGTGAAAGGCAGAAAGGCAGACAGTTCTAATGTGAACGGTCACAAGCAGAGTCTGGAAAAACAAAGTCACAGAGTAACATGTGCAAAGGAGGCATCATGGCAGCTAGGCCCAAGCTAACTTAGCAATGTCGACCATGAGGCCACAATCCACACTACACCCGCCCCTGGTCAGTCCATAGGTCAAGACACAGGACGAAAACAGAGTTCGAATAGATGGAGCAGAATGTAAACGTCTATGGGTGTTAAATGTCATTTTGAAGAAAAGGAAGGGAAAAAAAAAAACATTGGAAAAAAATTCTAGATAGGGCTAGAAAATAGGTCACTCAAAGAGAATAAAAAAATCCAGCTATGCAGTTCATTGAGAGTCAATGCAACTAATCCATCAGAGTGTATGCGCAGAAAACTGCAACACCTTCCAAAAAGACATCATTGTCATCGTCTGAAAAAAGAGATGCCACCCAGTTCAACAAATCAAAACTGCATTCATGCTCCTCACAATAGGGATCAGCGATCAGCATTGCGGGACAACTTGTGTGATACTCAATATAACTTCGTTGTAGGACATTCTGAGCAGCCGCCCAGATATCCCATTGCGCCAAGACACCAAGTGCAGCCGCATGCGCCATTAATCCAGCACCAGAACATTCCCGTTCATGGGCCACTAAGGGGCCCATCAACTGGTCGAAATCCGGGTCCGAACAAGACGTATTGGAGAGGCAAATATCCAAGGACCAAGAGAACGGACATCGTAAGCAGGACATCACAGGTTGCACGCAAGTGAAATACGCAAAGCGATAAGAAAGTCCATAAGACACACATTGTCGCAAGCGGCAGGATGCCGAAGCTGTCAATCATGCGTTCACGGAGCATCCACAGTCTCCCTGGGTTGTGTAGGCCCACAAGAGGTGCAGCCATTGCGCAACAGACAAAGTAAAAGCAATATTCCAGCAGCTAAGGCTAGGATCAATGGGAAGCCACCAAAGACGCTGGAAAAAATAGAATGAATAAAAGCCGGAATTACACCAAATATAGTCTGAAAGGAGGTCAAAAGGCCAGAGCCCACAACTTTTAAAAAGTGTACAAGACCTTCGGTAGTAGAAGCATTGAATATACGGTGAATCAGTTCACCGAAATGTTGGGGGAGGTTTGTGTTCATAAGGGCCTGTATCTCACTGTGGGTGCTGGCCACCTGGAGGACGAAGGTCTCCCGTGCGGAAGTGAGCATAACCTCCTGGTTTAATAATAGAGCCTTTATTCTGCTCAATTTATTGAAATCCGCCTTCAAAGTCGGTATGTAAGGCCAAATGGAACTATCTAACTTCCCGCGCGGGGTGGAAAAAGTACATTTTTGCAGCACACTACGCGTTGCGAAACTGTTACAATGTAGGGTATGCCTGCCTGCATCCCACAGCAGTCTTGATTATTTAAAAGCAGATAGCTACCATTAGCAAGCATAGTGAAAGTAGGTGATATAACAGGAACAGGAATGCCCTTTAACACACAAGCAAGATTCGGGGCAGAAACATTACAACCCCCGTGCAATTTAATGTTTTTACAAACCAGGGAATGATCCACTGTAGAATCGCAAGACTCCCCTGTGAGAAACACCTCCTTGTCATCCCTAAGGCATCTGTATGTGAAAGGTAGGGACCAAAGTTCGTGCAAAAAGGCACTACCCAAAGGCTCAAAACGGCCAACCGGATAATGTTTCATGCATGAACTGAATTCAAGTAAAGAAAAAGGCAAAGTGATAACCCCGTGTACTAGCCACACTGCAGAGTCAGTCTCCGCCACAGAGAATGGTAAAGGATCTATTTTTTCGATATGTAGAAGAGTGTATGTTGCATCTTTCATGGACATGAACTGCTGTTTCTCAGTTAAATTAAACGGCAAGAACAAGGCAGATGTGTTTAGAAAATGCCATGGAACCTTCCCCATTTTCAGTGTCTGCAAAGTCCATGCAAACTGCATTACTGAACCCAATTGATTCTGACCATGATATAACACAGACACGTCATCTTGTACAATATCAACAACAGATGAAACAATATTCTCTAATGTGTAAATGCGGGAAGACAGGGTGTTAATACTATTGTCAACAACAGCAAGCACTTTTTATAGATTTGCTTGATCTATTTGCCGTAAACGGGAAGCAGCTTCTATTTGTGAAAGCTTCCAGATTTCATTGTAAGTCACATAAACAAATCTTTTAGGTCTTGGACCTCTAGGTCCTAGAACAAAGTCAGCCAGATCGATGTCGCTTGATAGGAGGGACAAATGTTGTTTTACAGAATCTAATGTAGAGTGCTGCAACCACTGTTTACATAATTTACCAACCGAATAGGTCGTAATCGTACGCGAGTCAGAAAACCGTGGATCTGGTCTATCCTGTTTGTAACCAGGAGCAGAGTTATGAAAACGCAGTTGGCATGCATTAGAAGCTATGGGCCACACCAACCAGGCTGACTGATCTAGTGCAGAGACATTAAACAAATTATTTTGAAACAACGCTTGCAAACTTTCAAGGGAAATATTTAAATGCAAGCTTCTGTTCGGCCAGGAAGACAACGCAGGAGTGGAAGGTGCATTCAATTGTTTGGAAGTTGCCAAACCCAAACAAGTTGTTTGATATATAGTACTGTTTAAAAATAACATTTGTGTGGGGATAAGGCAAGCACGGTGCAAAGCTTCTGTACCGCGTACCTGCCAAGATTTAGTGCCCCAAATAGATTTCAAGTCAATGGTGTTTTTCCAGTGCTCATAGCCACCCACAGCTAATGCGTCCATAAAGGAACTGGAATATAGCAATTTGGTGTGGGTCAACATTACTTTTGGATTTGAAGAAATGTTCAATTTAAAATAATAGGACCCTGGGTTAGATCTGTCAAAGTCTGTAAAGTAGGTACATTTATTTATCAGTGTTTGGGAGCTACCTTGCAGAGGGGTCGGGCAATGTTCCCATTGGGTGTAATTGAAACTACCTCGAATTGTACTGGGTTTCTGCAGAAAATGGTGGCCATAATGCTGGTAACAATACAAATCGGCATAATTAGCAGAATTTAAATACAAATCCTCAGCGTTAAAAGCAGCATAATATTTCAAATCAGAAAATAACGATTCAATGGCATGCACATCCCAATCATCTGAATGAATATTCCTCTTTACCACATCACCCATGGAAACACGAAGCACATTAGGAACATTCATAATTTCTGTCGGTCCATGAATTTGGAAATTCACTGCATCCCATACGATGCCATCTGCAACTGGAAAGGCGGAAATGTTCACAAATGTGTGGTCACGCTTCATGATGTGAGAAGAAGAATGCAGAGCCAAAGTTCCAGCCACAGAGTTCACCGCAGAGCGTACTGGCAAGTAGTGACCATTGATGAGCAAGAAAAAAACTGTCACAAAGCCAATGGACATGAACAGGAAAATCAGGATTAGCACCAACCAGATGTATGTCCATGGAGGGACCAAAAAATTGTCTCTGAACCAGGATACAAAAATACTGAATTTGGTTGGGACAAATGATGAGGTGGAAGACGAATCAAAGGAAAAACGAGTCAGGTTCAGAGGTGTTGTAGGTAAATGAGCCACTGACTCACTTGCGGGGTATGTATACTCTGTTTCCTCGTTGCAGGAGGAAGCCGGGAGGTTGAGTAGGCGATCTGGCAAAGCGACCATCCCAATGGCAACATCAGTGCCTGTGGAGACTGGAGGGTCACGAACAGGATTTCTTGAAATTGCTGGACATGATAACACAGGTGTTACACTATTCAGGATCGGCCAGATGTTGTAGCTTGACATTGTCCACTGAGATGTATCTGTTGTCTTTGCGACCAGGAAGCGGTGGTAAGATGACTGTACGAGTACCCTTCAAGCCAAGAACTGGAACCGGTGCACGATAAGAGGGGCCAAATTCTTTTTTGTTCTCCACCTTCTCTCGGACCAGATCTCCAATCTTCGGTAGCCAGCTGGCAACCGGAATCTGCAACGCAGTGTCAGTGGCTGAAGGTAAGTGTTCGTTTGCAAGTCTGTCACGGGTCTCTTGTAAGTCCTGCAACATAGTAGAATGATTATCTACGTCAAAGATTGCGGCAGTCACCGCCAAGTCTAGACCATCAAGGTCTGGCACAAACATCTGTATGCCAAAGAGCATTTCGTATGGGGTCCGCCCACCCAGAGATCTTCTAGGGAGATTATTAAGTGCACGTTGCACGCCATTCAAGTGGGCCAGCCGGTTCCTGCCAGTACCCAAGACTCTAGCTGTCAAGGATTGCTTTAAGTCACGGTTCATTCGCTCCACAATTGAGTTGCCCTCAGGCCTGTATGGAGACGAAAATTGCACCAGCACACCCATAGACCTCATCGCGTCCTTGTACGCCTTAGAGGCGAACGCTGGACCTTGGTCGGAATGGAAGGTGCCACAGGCAAAAATTCCCACAAAGACACGCAAATCCCTGATGACATTTCGAGCGTCAGCACTGCGTTGTGGCCAAACCCAGATGAAACGTGTGCACGAATCAACTGCAACTAAGATATATTTATATGCAGTATCAGAAGAAAATGGACCGCAGTGATCAAGGTATACACAACCAAAAGGTTTATTAGAAATGCAGAGTTGTGTTTGTGGCGGACATGTAACCGTAGAGGGCTTAATCTGCTGACAAATGTCACAAGAAAGGACATAATTACGGGTCTGTTTATATAACCCACGCCACCAGTAACGCTGCTGCAAGAGTGAAACAGTTGCAGACACGCCAGCATGGGCCGAAGCCAAGCCTTCGTGTGCGGCTGTTATCAACGAATTTCTGCAGTCCGCGTTGGGAATTAGCCAATCACCAACGTCCGGAATTCTTACATAAGGAACATGGTCGGGACTTAAGTGATAAGAGTACTTGGAGGGAAAACCCTGTGGGTAATTAGTACCTTCCTTAGTTGCAGCAATAGCTGCCAAAATCTCATTATCTATTTTTGTCATGGATCTTGTAACGGCTGCTACTGAGCACGTGGCTACTGCTGAATTGGCAGCTTCATCCGCCAAACTGTTACCGACCACGTGTGCGCCCACACGCTGGTGGCCAAGAGTGTGAATCACCTGTGTGAGAGGCAGACGTTGTTTAAGATCCGCCACTCGAACCCAAAGTATTTTATGCTTAATTGCGCTGCCTTTAGAATCTCTATAGTCGTTCTGAGACCAAAAGAATAAGTTGTCATTAAAAGACTGAACACAGTAGTACGAATCGCATACAATAAGTGTAGTCACATCCGGGTCTGCAAACTCAAGTGCGAGCACTAAAGCACGCAGCTCGGCCAATTGGGCGGTACTGTCTCCCAGTGCCTGCGTGTGCACAACACTCGATTTGAACTCACCGTTCACCATGGTACCCGCCACAATAGCACATGCTGCTGAGTATGCATGCTTAGAACCCGTGGCCGGTTGCGCCGAACCATCGGTGTAAATGATACATATGTACTCCTCAAGCGGCAGCAAAGACAGAGGAGGAGGATGAACAAATTCATACTGCAGGAACTCCTGTGTCTGAAGAGAGGAATCAAAGATAAAAGTGACATCCGGAGACGTCAAAAAAGGAGCCCATTGTATCCAACGGGGGTGCAAAGCCTTAGAATTTGGTACACTTGCCTTTGTCACTGCCTCCAGGGCAGGATAGGGTGTGACAACCAAGATGCGTTTACCCTGTGCCAGTGCGCGTTTTTTAAGAATCGCCATCTGCACTGCAGTCAAAACTTTCTCCACAGTTGAAAAACGCAACTCGGCAGAAGTGTATAGATGCGACGTGTAGGCGATAGGTACTGTGTCACCTTCGTTAAACGTCAAGTACGTGAAACCCACTGCCCCTGGCACAATTCTAATCACCAGGTTCGTGTGGTTATCACGAGTCAACAAGAACTTAGATTCGAGTAGATCAGACTGCAAAGATTGCAGTATAGTGGAGTGTTCCGGAAGCCAGCACGACTTCGAAAAGGTTGGTTGTATCAAGGCATATTCGGGAATGTAAGAACGCCCGAAGTTAAAAAATCCCAGTAAAGACTGAAGTTTTTTCAAGGTCGTCGGAGGGCGCAGAAGTGCGCATTTCTCCAGGAAGTGGGGTGCTAAGCCCCTACCTTCATTATTGAGCTCATAGCCCAAAAACAACACAGTATATTCTGCGATGTGAGATCTGGCAAAATTAAATTTGTATCCTAAGACCGCGAATTCAAGAATTATGCGGTCTACTCAGGAAAGATGCGGCCATAGTTCGTCATCTGTCAGATATATATCATCCACGTACGAATACGCATCTGGGTCTATGCTGTCCAACAAAGAGACAACACGGGCGGCGAAGACCCCTGGGCTGTTCCTGTAGCCCATTGGCAAACGCCGGAATTTTAATTGTTTTCCACCGGAAGTGAACGCGGTCCATTGACTGCAGTCCGGGAACAAATTGTGAGTGTAAAAACCATTGGAAAGGTCAAGTGTTGTTTTATATTTTTTACGAACAAGGCTGTCTATGAGCGCAGAAC
The DNA here is from genome assembly GCA_963921515.1 of Calotriton arnoldi. NCBI lineage: Eukaryota > Metazoa > Chordata > Amphibia > Caudata > Salamandridae > Calotriton > Calotriton arnoldi. Next base: position 6,367,464 of record CAWUFW010000074.1, on the reverse strand, counting down.
TATGGGTATTCTGTACCGCAAAGGTTCGACAATGAGAGTTCAAATGCCGATAGTCCAAAACCAAGCGGTAAGACCCATCGGGTTTAGAAACCGCGAAAAGGGGATTATTCATTGGTGACACGCATGTTTCAATTACTCCTTGATATTCTAACTGTGTCAGAATGTCGGAAACGGGACCCTTAGCTTCCCGCCGGAGGGGATATTGGGGTTGAGGCTGTGGCAGAGACCGCAATGGTATATCATGGGGGGGAGAATCCTCCTCCCAGCCCACGTGATTACGGTACAGTGCCGGGGCCTGGGCCACAGCCCATTCAGCTGCTAACGCCTCCGCTCTGTCCTTGGGGACATGATGCGAAAAGCTCGGAAGGATGACTTCCTCCCCCCTCGGAGCAGCAAGTACAAATGGGGGCAGCCAAGCTGCCTCCGCCAACAAAATGTCGTAAGAAAAGGTCAGATTTTCCCAAAAAATCCCTTTAATAACACGCTCAATGTCACCTTCAATTTGAAGGACAATATTAAATAGTCTGTCAGGGGGTGCCACTCGGGTGTCAGCTGTCTCGACAGTAATGAAAGTGTCAGTTGCTGTCGCCTCCACATGAGGACGTAGTGCCTCCCGCACTATGGTAACTTCTGCGGCGCTGTCTAGTAGCGTCACCGCCCACGTCCAATTCAGGAGTCTCGTTCTCACCGTCTGTGGCATATCTCGCTGTCAAAGCTGCAACTTTTTTCTTCTGAAACTGTGGGCGAGAACGGGGAAATTCTTCTTGTTTCCCTCTGCCTGGTTGTTGAGGTTGGTCTCGTCCCTGTGGGGCGTCACGACTCTGCCTTTTTCCTGGCGATCTCCTCCACCAGCCTGTGAGGTCAACGGTGCCTGTGAAGAACGAGGAGAACGCTGGTTAGGGACCTGAAATCTATCAGGAGATGTAATTCTCACTCGGTCGCGCAAATCATAAGTGCGTTCAGAAGATACGGAAACCGGTGACGCAGCACGCGACCCCGGTTTTGGTTGTTGCTTTCCCTGTTTCTTCAACTTCCAGTTCTTTTTAGAAAAGAACGGTTTCTCGTCTTTATCAGACTGATATTTTTGTTGTGGTTGTGTTTGAACTTGCATTTTAGCAAAAGGCTTAACCCCCAAACTATTGCGGCCAATGGTTTTATAAGCCTGTGCAATAATTTTTGGTAATTCGCGAGGCTTGTCCGGCTCTGGGACTAAAGCCAAAGCATTAGCGACTTGAAAGTTGACTGCATCACCCTTGACGTTCGCAAGGATTAGATCAGCCACTACATCGAACACTCCCACCAGTCTCATCCCCAATTCCACAGCCGCTTCAGGGCCATGTTCATCTTGTACACGCTTAATCACGGTGGGGAGGACTGTCATGGATGGAGTGCCGAAACACTTTGCATACACTGCTGCGAATACCTTGCCCCAGTTGTTGCATTCTGTCAACTCGGGAATTAATTTGGCAAACTAATAGTCAAAATCCTGTGTTTTTCCACAGGAGAGGTATTTGGAAACACCGCCTCCAGCTGGTCAAACTTTTCTGCAAGCCAATAAGGCAAATCATCCTTATTTTGTGGGCGCTTGCCCATCACCGAATTAACCATGACGGGACTTATGGTCACACCGCCAAGTCCAGCTGGATGCGCCGCAACTCCAGGAGGGGCCATCTGGACATTGCCTGTAACATATTGTACTAAAGCTCTGTGCACACGGATTAAAGACGTATGCAACACGCGCAGTTCATCTACTGGAACCGCTAAATGCCGTGGATGTGGGGTATACCCGGCCAAAACAGGCCAAGTGGCCCCATCTATCGATAAGGAGCCTAAACGAATCGGGGTGACCGGATGTGGGAGGGCGCCATTAAACCAAACACGGTGTTGCCATGCCCTGAGCGGTACTTCAAGAGCCTGATAAGGCCGATAAACATTAGGAAGGTGAAAAGTGACCCATGAGTAAAACACCTCAAAGTGGTAAGCCGGATCAGCTTTGACCACAAAGATGAGGGCGACACCAGCGTCAGGCACTCCATACGCTGTCAAATGAGCTCGGAGCGCAGCGCGGCTATGTGCCGGGATATTTATATTCACAGCCATTAAGACCAAGAATGAACAACAACCTAGTGCGTGGCAGCGCAATAGAGGGTTAACATAAAAGAGAACACCTTTTAATAACTTCAAGCTTGAAAGAACCTATAAAAACATCAATATAGGAGGTTATACCCTCACATATGTTTCCGGAAACATAAGTGAAGGGAATTGTGGACAAGCACAAGTAGTACTCAAGCGTCTCGCAGATAAGAAGCCACCACGTTGGTGGCGCCATGTTGCGGGGATTCTGCACATATACAGAACTATGCGCAGGAAAACAGGACCTCTGTGTATAGTGGTGTACCAACCATCCACCTTAGTGCCCAAAATCCCAATCCGACTAGCTATAGTGTCTCATTCATTCTCCGTACTACAGCGAAGCTACCAATGATTAGACATCCCAGAACACGCACTCTTTCAGGAATCGCGGAAGCAAGAACACTCTTTCATTACTCACTCATACTTGTCCACAACGTGCGTATTAAGAGACACAGTATAGTTTAAAATGTTTATTTCAACTATCGTGCTCTAAGACACAGTACACGTGCCAGTACTAGCAGCATAATGCATAAAGACAAAACAGTAAGCATTGTTACAATTCCATAGAATACAAACGGGGACAGCATTTTATAAAGACAGTGGATTAAGGATTATAATGCCTTGCCACCCTCCCCGTGCTAGTAACTAGTTTATTATAAAAATAGAAGACCTCTGGGTTTTGTCAGGGGGACCCCATACCTCAAGAACTAGATGCAAGGTTTACATCATCGGACAAGCACAGCTCTTCTCCCTGGAAAGGTTTTTCTCCAAGTGCCTTCAACAGGGAGATCACAATATTAAAAGCACACAAATTTCTTCAGTGCAGCTGTAGTTCATGTTATGTCTAAGTGCGAGGGGCTGACCAGAACAGCAACAACAAGGGACGTTGTTTTTCGACCTTGCACATTGTGTGCAGACGAAAACCACAGAGAACATGAGAAAAGGTGAAAGGCAGAAAGGCAGACAGTTCTAATGTGAACGGTCACAAGCAGAGTCTGGAAAAACAAAGTCACAGAGTAACGTGTGCAAAGGAGGCATCATGGCAGCTAGGCCCAAGCTAACTTAGCAATGTCGACCATGAGGCCACAATCCACACTACAGGGTGGTCCCTTGCATGCCCTGCCAGAAACTCCTGGAGTTGTCTCCTGGTAGGGTTGGACCCAGTTCTTATTTGCAGAGAAGCCTTAACTCTCTAACCTCTAGGTTGGAGTAAGGGGTGAGGTCCAGCTCCTCAGCCATATTCCCTGGATTGCTCATCAATTCCCTAAAGTGGGTTTCTTTTTGGAAGCCCTACACTAACAGTTCTAGAGAATTCCCCCCCCCCAACTCCAGTGACTTATTTTTCTAAAAAAATGCTACAGTGACAACACACGGCCCTAACAAGACTTTTAGAGTTTTGGAAAAGTAGTCAATTCAAAAAATGATTTGTACTAAAGACAATTTTTGGATTCTTGACATGTGATCAGAGATTGACTAAGTTAGTCCAATAAATGCAAGGCTTTACATCCCACCACTGATCCACCAATGTAGGAAGCTGGCTCTATATACTATACCAAAATGAGGTATAGTGTGCACAGAGTCCACGGAGTCCCCAGAGGTATAGCAGAGGCTAAATTAGGTAAGTACTAACAACTCTCTTTGTGGTAGTGTGGGCGAGCAGTTAGGCTTATCCAGAGGGTGTGTTAAGCATTTATTGTATTCACTCAATCGAGGACAGATACACACACTCAGAGACAGAATCCAGACCAATTAGGTAAATATAAAAAAAAGATATACGTAAGTTTTATTTTAGAACCAAGCAGGACTTGGCACATGTAAGTAAAATACACTTTCAAATGCAAGACTATTCAAGGAAATGCAGTTGTGGCTGAGTCTGCAGTTGTTACAGGTTTGTGTGACTTTGAAATGCAGTTAGAAATACACAGTAATTACTTTCAGTTTACTTTTAGATTACTTTGAGTACTGGGTTGGTATGCCTAGTTACTACACCCTAGGTTTCTACATACAAGGTAAGTATGACTTTTTATACTTTACATTTGAGTTCACTTTTCCCCATACATTAACAGTTCCACACAGAACAGTTTTAGGCCCAAAATCTTATAACATGGGTTCCTATGGGAGAAAAATGGTTATCGGTTTTGGAGGTAAGCACTGGGCTTACGAGGGTGAGCTTTGGGGGTTAGGACCAAGGTTCCCCAAAATCTAGATGGGCACTCAAGTTGCACCACCAGCGGCACTGGCACGGCCGGGTGCAGAGTTCAGGGGCCCAATGTTAGCCAATGGGGCTAAGGGGGTCTTCGCTTAGTGGCTGCTGATGAGCAGGCCACTCAGGTGTGGGAGCAAAGCTCCTAGGGTTGAGGTCAACACTGCAGGGGTCAACCACCGGCACTGGAGCTGCACCACCAGTCACACTGGGTGGCCAGGTGCAGGGTGCAAAATGGACGTCAGGGACCCTGTGTTTCCCAATGGAGACCTTCGGTTGTACAAAGTTGCTGCAGGCTCAGGCTGGGAGGCTTCCTGAAGGCAACCACCAGCTGGAGAGGTAAGTTGGGATCTTGGGGGATGCCTGGACATTGTCGGTTGGGCCACTCAAGGACGTGTGGCGTCGGTTCAGGGGTGTCTTCTGCCATCTGGTTTTCTTACCAGCTCCGGTCGCGGTCGGGGGCACCCTTCAGGTTGAGACTGCAGGCGTCGTCTTGCGGCAGGTCGGGAATCACCAGATCCCAGGTCAGGATCGCTAGAGAGACCTCCTTGGGGTGGTGGGCCACACGAACTCAGGCCGTGGGCGTCGGGTGCAGAATTGCAGAGTCACCTGAATCCGGATTCTGGAGGTGAGTCTTTGGTTGAGTAAATCCGGTGCTTACAGGAGACAGAGTCTGTGGGAAGGTTGCAGGGCAGGTCCTCCTGGCTCTGGGGGTTGCTGGCTGCTGGACTCGCCGGGGTTCTCGCTGTAGGCAGGTCGTAGACGGGACAGGCCGGTAGGGCTGGGGCCGAGGCAGTTGGTGTCCTCTTCTCCTTCCTGGGTCAGCATGTCTCTTCGGTCCTTCTTTCTTCCTCAAATCTGAGGAGACAAGGTTTAGGGTTGCACCATAATACTAAATTTAGGGGCGTTAAAGGAGTGTGCAGGTCGGGACCAATAGGTCCCTCCCTTGGGGTGGCTACACCCCCTATTATGCCACCCTCCAGTGGGAGAGGGCATGAACCTCTTCCTAATTGGCTGAGTCTCCCCATCTTGAAGATGGAGGGAACTGAGAGGTGTGCTTCACCTCACCTACTCCACCTCATGGGGGGGTTGGCAAAGCTGGGCACACATCTCTTTCTAAGCTGGATTTCCCACCGATTCTCCCACCAAAAGTGGGGGGCAGAACCAGTTGCTGGGGGCAGCGCAAAGAACAAGTTACATACCTTCGGTAACGCTTTTTCTGGTGGATACAGTATCTGCTTATGGATTCATCACCTTTAGAATTACCCTTGCACCAGCATTCCACAGAAGCTTTTTTCATAGCTCTCCCACGTCGATGAGGACGTCACAATAGCACGGCTCCGCTTGCGACCCCGCATGATGTCATTGGAGCCATAAGAAAACCTCGTCAGCGTGATGACGTCAGTTCCACCCATTTTTTCCGCGCCTTCGAGGCGAACGGGTGAACCGACAACATTTCGCAAGTATACACAGTATACAAAATATGAACAAATATACACAGTATATTATTCAAAGAAGAAAGAAATTGAAAATACTAGACATTTCCTAGAAACAAGCTACATATTTCAAATGACGGTGAAATACCAGTAATGTTATACTCAGAATTCTTTTCGGTACAGGAAGGCAGACAACGGGGAGGCGGGTGGGTCAGTGAGGAATCCAAAAGCAGATACTGTATCCACCAGAAAAAGCGTTACAGAAGGTAAGTAACTTGTTCTTTTGATGGATACATCTGCCTGTCGATTCCTCACCTTTTGAATTGAATCCAAAAGCAGTCCCACTCCCGGTGGAAGGTGTCCGTCTACCTATACCAAAAAATCCTGCAGCACAGAACGTGCAAAATGGCCGTCCCTCCTCCAATCCAAGCAGTAATGCTTCACAAAGGTGTGGAGGGAGGACCAAGCTGCCGCCTTGCAGATGTCTACAACAGGGACACCTCTAGCCAAAGCCGAAGAAGAAGACATTGCTCTAGTGGAATGAGCTCTAATACATTCAGGCGGCTCCTTCTTGGCCAAGGTGTGGAAACTAGCAGAGATCGTTGTTAGCATGAGCTGAAGCCATTTTGTTCTTGGCAGCCATTTTAGTTAGCCATGTGCTCGCCATGTGCTTTCTCCCTCTTCACTGTTGCCTGCTCTTGTATTTCACTTGAGTCAGGAACTATAATTAACTCCTTCAGTATTGAGCCTGAGCACTGCGCATGCTCAGAGAGGCCTTAGTTGCTGGAATACACCTGTTACAGATGTAACTGTCAGGCTATTTTTACTGATGTCAGCAGTTCTGTAACTCCTCCCATTCTGTTGACTAAGCAATTCTGATGTATCCTTGTATGTAACTGACTATTTGTGTGTACACCTGTACTGCCCCTTTTTGAACCTCCATGCTTACACTGCACTTGCTACAGTATGTAAGACCCCTGGTCTCTGTACTCCTTGTACTACCTCATACATTGCCTGAGGGTTCTGTATAGATGTAGTTCCACTCATGAGGTTTAATAAACTATTTCTTTGATATTACAGCTTCCGTGCCAATCTCTATTTGTTAGTCCAAGGACTTGAGTACGCAGAAGGGCGAACCCTTGTACTGGTGGGCTTCTGGAGAGTCTCACCCCCCACAAATTGGCACCCGTCACGTGGGGCTCACCGGCGACTCGGATGCCCGACGTAGTGGTCTCGACAGAGGTTTGGAATCTCGCTAAGGATGTACACTGCATGAGGAGACCCGTGTCTTAGCAGGCCGAAGTACTTTTCTGATTTTCCCGATTTGACCCTCCAGGTGGTGCCGGTCCCCGACTGAGATCCCTTTGGCGTTCGTCTTGCAGAGACCATTAGGTCGATTCAGAGCTTGGCAGTTGGAGGCTGGAGATTTTTGTTTGGTAAGGTCGTTTGATGCGACACTTCTTGTTTGTTTGGCCAAAATCTTGGATTTGTTTGGGTATATATAAATTGCAATTTATATAGGCAGGCAATGTGGAGATTTTTCTCTAAATTGTGAATTCTTGAACGGTAATAAGTACTATTTTTGTTATAATATTATATTTATTATAATATTTGTGACATGCCTGTTACTAGCACGCTTCGTAAGATGTGTTGCTTTCTTGGAGGTACGAAATTGGATTTAGAACGAAGTCATCTGGCTCCCCCTGAGGGGACACCAAATAGAGATATGTACATTAAAAACGGTATTTCTTCCATAATGTATAGCGCACTATGGAATAAATACACCAAAAAGGATCCTGATCTGCGATGGCCAATAAATGGGTCATTTGATCTTAGAAAGATTCAGTATATGGAACAATGTGTGTTTAAGCGCAAAAGTAGACAAGATATGTCTGACTCTGTACGAATGTGGGAGAAAGAAGCGCGTGAAAGAGTGAGGAAAGAGCAAGCTTTAGCAGAAAAAGAACAGCGAAAAAATATCTATGCGAAAGCGCTGGAGATAAAAAATAAAGAAATGAAGGAAATAAAAGAGAAAGAGGATAGGGAGCGTCGTTTACAGGTAAATGGCGAATACCCTGTCCGGCGCCCCCTTTATCCTCTGCTTAATAAACCACAGGACGATTCAATTCTATTAGATCGCTCTCCGCCTCCATATACTTTTCCCTCTGCCCCCGAGGTTGATTATGATGATGACAAATCTTTCTCAGATCAGGAAAAGACAGAATTAGACGCTAAACGACAGACTCGCTCCTTTTTGATCGCTGACCGTGCGGCCACTCTTAGATCTGCTGCTCGTAAAGCAGCTCGTGGTGACACTTCTGCTCCAGACCTTATAGCAAATGTTCAGCAATGGCCAGAGTCAGAGCAGTTATATTTTACAGAGTTGTTTACTGGAGAAGTAATTGCAAATTTTAGGAAACATTCCACAGACTTAGAGCCTGTTGATATAAAAACTGATCATAAACAATTGAGTGACGGTCTTTTTCTCCCTTCCCAGTGGCCGATTTAATTAGACGCGTGGTTAAACTACGAACTGATGCGTTCCGTTTGCGAGCGGAGAAAAAGGCAGCTGCTACGCCTGAACAAACAACTCACACCCCTGTGTCGCAGGAGGCAAACCCAGGGACAGATAAGGACAATGTGGTTCATGGAAAACCAATGCGTGAAGCTGCACCTTTATATGTCCCCTCTAGGGGTGCGGGAACGGATCACAGTAAAGAATCAGTTGATGCGAAGGGATATTTTGTTTATAATTGGGTTTATACTCCTTGGAGTAGAGCGGATGTCATGGCTCTTAAAGCTGCTTTGCCTGACCCGCGGAAAAATCTGGCTGCTTTTTATGAAGAAGTTGAAGGAGCTATTAGTTCTTGCACTATGACATTGCCTGATATTGACATGTTTTTTGGGCTTATCTTACCCCCTGATATGTGGAGATCTATTCGTAGAATAGACGATCATACCGCTTTTGGAGATATTTGGAAGGAAATAGAGAGAAAAGATGCAGAAAGAGAGCCTGCGCAGAAACCGCTACAAGAGATATTAGACCTTCCAAAGGCTATAACTAAATTGAAAACTCTTATACCTCCTAAAAAGATAGATTGGACTATGTTAGCATCCTGTAAGCAAAAGGCGGATGAGTTAGTTTCTGATTTCTTTACACGTTTTAAGGAGACATTCCATGACTTTAGTGGGCAGTCATTGACTGATGACACAGGCAAGCATCTGTTTGTTGACAAATTTGTCGCGAACATGTTGCCAGGAATAGCTAGTCGCCTAAAGGCCAGCGAGAGTTCATGGACTACGTCTTCCCCAGTCTCTCTTTTGACTATGGCCCAGTATTATGAACATCAGGAATTGGAAGATAAAGGCAAGAAGGATAAGAAAGCTAAGGATTTAAAAACAAAGGTGATGTTAGCTCAGGTTTATGGTCCATCTTATAGAGGTAGTGGTAGAGGTGGACGTGCAATGTATTGACCTAGTGCACCCTCTTTCCCTCGAGCTACTTTGTCTTCTGATCAGTGTGCTTATTGTAAGGAGATAGGACATTGGCGCTCTGAGTGCCCACTTTTGCGAGGTCAGCAGTATCAGCGTGGTAGAGGACAAATGAGAAGCCGCCCAGGGAACTCAGGAAATAGGGGAGGTATGGATAATTGTACTAGGTTTGAGATAGTAGAACATATTCAAAATTCTTCTAATACTTTTGACAGGCGTAATCAATATTAAATGTCTGATTATTCGACTGATGATTTGAGGGATTCTAATTATGCAGAGGAATGCCTAGGATGGGGTAAGGAACCAGTTGAAGTCCCAGTAGATCAGAAGGGTCCCTATGTAGATGCAAATGTCTTGGGTTCTACTGATCGATTTTTGGTTGACACACGAGCTACTCGTAGTGCCCTGTCTAAACAATTGGTTCCTAGGGATCCCCTGTCTGGCTTAACAATAACATCGATAGGATTCGATGGGACCCCTTCCCTTAGCCCACTGTCACATCCACTTGCATTTCATGTTGATAAATTTACTGCAGCATGTCCTTTTTTGCTTTCCCCTAACACACCGGACAATATTGTGGGTCTCGATATGCTCAAATATTTTCGTGCTACGATACGATGTTCCCCAGAAGGTGTGCGTGTTATTCTGAATGATAACTATCCTATGGGTGAGAGGTTTTGTCTTATTAAAGAAGATATTGCTTTGGCATCCCTACCTAGTACTCTGTGGGCTACGTCAGATACTGATGTGGGTCAAATGGTTATCCCACCAGTCCATATTCAGGTGAAGGAAGGTGCTTCATTGCCACGACTTCCTCAATATAAAATATCTCGAGAAGGTGAAGAGGCACTAATACGTATTGTTCAAGATCTGATTGGAGTAGGGGTTGTGGAAGAAGTCCCTTACAATATTTGCAATAGCCCTATCCTTCCCATCTTGAAAAAGACACTGATACTAAAATATACAGGTTTATCATTGACTTACGAGAGGTTAATAAGATCGTAGTGCCCCAATACCCGGTAGTCTCTGACATCACGACACTTCTTACTATGGTTCCTCCGACTGCCACTACATTCAGTGTGATCGATATGAAGAACGCTTTCTTCTCGATACCTATTCATCCTGACAGCCGTTATTTGTTCGGCTTCACTTTGAATAATCGATCATTCAGATTTTGTAGAGCTCCACAGGGGTATACAGAGAGTCCTAGCATTTACAGCCAGGCATTGAAAAGACAGCTTGATTATTTCCCTGTACCAAAAGGGGTGGCTTTCATACAATATGTCGATGACATCTTGAAGGCTGCAGATACCCCATAACAGTGTGAAGAAGGAACACTGTCATTGCTTTCCTTTCTTGCATCTCACCATCACAAGGTTTCTAGGAAGAAATTGCAATATTGTAGACAGCAGGTTACCTATTTAGGTCACCTCCTGTCTAAGGAGGGACGTGCACTCACACCAGATCGCATCCAAACTATTTTAGACATGCCTGTGCCCCGTACTCAGAAGGAGGTTCGTGCGTTGATTGGCCTTACTTCTTTCTGTAGGCAGTGGATTCCTAGCTTTTCACATATTGTTAAACCTTTGTTGGCTCTTTTGACTAAAGACACTCCAATGCCTCTCCCATGGACTACTGAATGCCAGAATGCTTTCCAACAGTTGCGTCAAGCTCTATGTTCTGCACCAGTATTAGGCACTCCAGACTACACTAAGGCCTTTACACTCTATGTACACGAGAGGGATGGTTGTGCGCTCTCAGTTTTAGTACAGACACACGGTGATAAGCAGCGTCCTTGTGCATATTTTTCAGCTGTCCTTGACCCAATTGCTCGTGCGTTGCCTGGGTGTTTTCGCTCTGTGGCAGCGGCAGCTGTGTCCATACGTCAGAGTGAGGAGATAGTTTTGTCACATAGATTGCTTGTGTTAGTACCCCATGCAGTTGATGCCCTTTTGAATCAAACCAAAACGCAGCACTTAGCTAGTGCTCGTTTGACAGGATATGAATTAACACTTTTGGCCCCTCATATCACGTTGAAAAGATGTTCGACTCTTAATCCGGCTACCTTATTGTCATTCCCAGCTACTCAGTCCCAGTCACAAGAGTCCCATGACTGTATATTTCTTACTGAGGAACAGACAAAGGGTCGTATTGACTTGCAAGATACGCCCCTCTTGAATGTTGATGGGGAATTGTGGGTTGATGGGTCCTGTTTAAAACTACCAGATGGCACGACATCAGCTGCATATGCAATTACAACACTTCAGACGGTAGTTGAGGCAGCTCGTATCCCACAGAAGTCAGCTCAGGAAGCTGAGTTGATAGCATTAACGAGGGCGTGTGAACTTAGTACTGACTTGTCTGTTAACATCTACACCGATAGCCGATACGCCTTTGGAGTGGCTCATGATTTTGGGTTACTCTGGAAGGAAAGAGGCTTTCTTACATCACATGGGAGAATTAGTGCATATTCTCCTTACTGCTTTGACATACCCTAAGAAAATAGCGATTGTTAAGTGTAGTGCACACAAGAAAGTGACTGATAAAATAGGACAGGGCAATGCCTTCGCAGATCACACAGCCCATGAGACTGCAATGCAGCGAAGCACTACATCTATGTACGTGGTGAAGTCACAGGCTGAACGTTGGCATGATGCCAGGCAAGAAGTGCTGGACATACAGCGATCTGCTTCTGCAGATGAACTAGAGCAATGGGCTAAGGAGGGAACATTGGATGATGAGGGCTGTTGGAGAAATAAAGACATGACCAAATGGAGATTGCCCACAGCCTATTTACATCCTATGATTCATATGGCAGATGGGCCGGCACATGTTGGAGCATCCTCAATAGCGAAGTTGCTTACGCAAGTTTGGGATCATCCTGAAATTGCCGGCACAGCTAAAAAGATAGTCCAGACTTGTCTGATTTGTCTCCAGTATAATCCTGGAAAGGGAACACGAACTCCAACAGGAGGGTTTGCCACACCAACCGCACTTTTTGAGGTTCTGCAAATGGATTACATCCAGCTTGAACGCTGTAATAACTTAAAGTATGTCCTAGCAGTGGTATGTGCCTTCAGTAAGTGGATAGAAGCGTACCCTACGAAAGATAATACAGCTCTTACTACAGCAAAGGTGCTTCTAAAGGAGTTCTTCCCCAGATTCGGCGTTTGCCGACTCTTGTGGAGTGACAACGGACCCCATTTCATTGGGCAAGTTGTTGAGTATGTCTTGAAAGGATTGGGAATCAAGCAGAAGTTCCATGCTGCTTTCCACCCACAATCAGCAGGGTTAGTGGAACGGTACAATTCCACCCTCAAGCTTAAGTTGGCTAAAATACAGGCTTCCACATCTCTGAAATGGCCTGATGCGCTACCCCTTGCTCTGTTTTCCATTAGATCGGTGCCACATACACGATCTGGCCTTACACCGTATGAGGTGGTATTTGGAAGGCCCATGAATATTTGGGGGATTCCTAAGCCACGTCCAATACATGATGTACCTTGTGTCTTGATGAGTGACTACCTGTCACAGTTGACTGACAGCTTGCTTTCTATTCATCAACAGGTTCGAGAAGCTCTTCCTGACAGGTCGCAAGGTGATGGCCATGATCTCCGGCCCGGTGACCAGGTGATGGTCAAAATCTTCCAGAGGTCGAATAGCCTGGAACCGAGGTGGCGCGGCCCGGAGCAGGTGCTCCTGGCGACCAGAAGTGCAGTCCGAGTGACCAATCGAAAAAACATCACTGTACTCTGGTTTTAAATATTACCGGAGTAAATAACAGCAGTTTTACGTCATCGCATAATACCTACTTTATATGTGGAAATAAGGGATATTACAATTTACCCATTGGCTGGTCCGGTACTTGTTTTGTGATCTTTTTGTTACCACCTGTGTTTTTGGCACCTGCATCGTACCACAAAGACTATAGACTGTTTAATGACATTTCCAAAAACAGATTTAAGAGGACAACAAATCATGATGAGGTGGATCAGACTGACACTGCACTGCAGCAATATGTTGATTTTAATTTGGGACTGTTCTTCTTTGTTGGTGCTGCCTTAAACAGCCGGAAAATCAGACGTTTAACACGTGTTGTAGAGGCTGTAACCAATCAAACAGCTATGGCACTTGGAAATATCACAGAAGAACTGCAAATTGCGAGGATTGTGGCGCTCCAAAACCGAATGGTCCTCGACGTCGTGTTGGCTGACCGTAGTGGTGCATGCCGCATCATCGGGAGCAGTTGTTGTGTTTACATCCCTGATCACGCCCCTTCAGTTTTTGATGCAATCTCCAAGTTGCATAAAATAGCTGCTGAAATCCATCCTGACTCAGAAACGTGGACTTTATCTGGCTGGCTATGGACCCTATTTGTTACCTGGGGCTGGAAACTGTTGACAATACTATGTATATTCTTTGCGATCTTACTGTTATGTTGCTTATGTATACAATGTGGTCCAATGCTTTGCTCCCTTTGTATCACTGCTTGTATGCCTACCAAACGTAACGTTAAGAATATGAATGTCCAATATGTATTAGATCAAGAGATTAGCGATATGATGAAAATTGATCTGCAAGATGTTTTTGTTCCTTCTAGATCATAGATGTCTTCAGCTAATGCTAAAAGGGTCGTCTGTGGAAACTAGCAGAGATTTTAGTTAGCCATGTGCTCGCCCTGTGCTTTCTCCCTCTTCACTGTTGCCTGCTCTTGTATTTCACTTGAGTCAGGAACTATAATTAACTCCTTCAGTATTGAGCCTGAGCACTGCGCATGCTCAGAGAGGCCTTAGTTGCTGGAAAGCACCTGTTACAGATGTAACTGTCAGGCTATTTTTACTGATGTCGGCAGTTCTGTAACTCCTCCCATTCTGTTGACTAAGCAATTCTGATGTATCCTTGTATGTAACTGACTATTTGTGTGTACACTTGTACTGCCCCTTTTTGAACCTCCATGCTTACACTGCACTTGCTGCACAAGTTACTAACTTGTGTAACGATATATCTGTAAGAGACAGTAGTTAGTGACAGATTCCTTACCTTAGAATATCCCCAGGCGTCAGGCTGGATCCGGAAAGTTTTGCGTAGCAGTACCCCTGCGCGTCGGTAGGCGGCGTCGTGCGGCTCCGCGTCCGGCGTCGTGATCGCCGGGATGACGTCGCGGCCAGTACTTAGACGCCGCCCATGCGCGCTGGCGTCAGTTCTGTACACGACTTTCCGCGCCAGAAACGCAGAGCCATGCAAGAAACTGACACTGGTGTCTGAAAACTAGGGCCCTGAAAGGGATGTCCTTAACCCTAGAAATCAGTTCGCAGAACGGGGAGGATGGGTGGGGCAGTAAGGAATCTGTCACTAACTACTGTCTCTTGCAGATATATCGTTACACAAGTTAGTAACTTGTGCATCTGAAAGAGACACGTTAGTGACAGATTCCTTACCTTAGAATAGATACCCCAGCAATACCAACCCCGGTGGTGGGCCTGCGAACAAAGATCAGACGAGGAAGCCTCGGAGAACAGAACGGCCAAAGAAGCTGTCTCTCCGGACTTGGCTGTCAAGGCAGTAATGCTTGGTAAACGTGTGCAGCGAGGCCCACGTAGCTGCCTGACAAATGTCCTGCAATGGGACACCACGCCCCAAAGCCGTGGTGGCGGCTGTCGCCCTGGTGGAATGGGCACGTAGCCCAACAGGGCGCTCCTTCTTAGCAAAAGAATAGCAGGCCTTGATACACAAGACGACCCAGCGGGAGATGGTCCGCTTGTGTACCGCCCGACCTTTTTTGGCGCCCACGTAGCCAACAAAGAGCTGGTCGTCCACCCGGAACTGCTGTGTGCGGTTGAGATAAAAATGAAATCGCACGTTTTGGGTCCAGACGGTGGAGCCTCTCTTCCTCTCTAGAAGGATGCGGAGGCGGAAAGAAGGTGGGCAAAGTGATGGTCTGCCCAATGTGAAAAGCAGTAACCACCTTTGGCAAGAAGGAAGGACGCGTCCTAAGAACAACCTTGGCTGGATGGACAGACAGAAAGGGGGGCTTGCAAGAAAGAGCCTGGAGCTCACTCACCCGCCGAGCGGAGGTGATGGCCACTAGAAAGGCTGTCTTCAGAGTGAGAAGACGAAGAGGACAGTTATGTAGAGGCTCAATGGGAGCGCACATTAAAAAGGTAAGAACCAAGTTCAAGTCCCACTGAGGCATTACAAACGGAACAGGAGGGAAGAGGTGTGTAATGCCTTTAGGAAACCTGTTAACAACAGGGGACTTGAGAAGGGAGGGCTGATCAGGAAGCCTGAGGAAGGCCGAGATTGAACCCTGTTGGGCCAGAGAAAGAAGGAACAGAAGAACCTCAGAAAGAGGGGCAGAAAGGGGATTCACAGCCTTTGCTGTGCACCATGCCACAAACTTGTTCCACCTGCAGGCGTATACCACCTTAGTGGAGGGACGCCTGGCTGCCAGAATCACATCACAAACTTCGGGAGGCAAGTCGAAAGGAATCAACTGTCGCCGCTCAATCTCCACGCAAGGAGGTGGAGTCTGGACAGGTTCGGGTGGAGGACCGTCCCCTGCTGCTGCGACAGAAGATCCTCCCGAAGAGGCAGACGGATCGGGGGATCGATGCTCATACTGAGTAGCTCGGGATACCAAACTCTTCGAGCCCAGTCCGGAGCCACAAGAATGACTTGGGCCCGGTCGCGCCGAATCTTCTTCAACACTCTGGGTAGAAGTGGTATAGGCGGAAAGGCGTACAACAGACCGCAACTCCACTCGCGACGAAAAGCGTCGCCGAGCGAGTGCCGCCTTGGAAATTCCAACGCGCAGAACTGATGACATTGCGCGTTCTCTTCGGTGGCGAACAGATCTAACCAAGGCTCTCCCCACTGTAGAAAGAGTCCTTGCGCCACCTCCGAGTGAAGACGCCATTCGTGATCCATCATGCACCTGCGGCTGAGTTCGTCCGCCCTGGCGTTCAGGGAACCTGCCAGGTGTTGAACCATCAGGCGCATGCCCTGATGTTCCAGCCATGTCCAGAGACGCAGAGCCTCCTGACATAGGGTCCACGACCCCACCCCGCCTTGTTTGTTGCAGTACCACATGGCGGTGGTGTTGTCTGTGAACACCTGCACTACCTGCCCCTTGACAGAGGGAAGGAATGCCTTGAGTGCAAGTCGGATCGCCCGGAGCTCCAGAAGGTTGATATGGAGCCGGGACTCCGCCGGAGACCAGAGGGCTCTGATCTCCGCCTCTCCCATGTGACCGCCCCATCCCAGAAGGGACGCGTCCGTCACAACTGTGTGCTCTGGCTGGGGAAGGGAGAGGGATCTGCCCATGACCCATTGCCGGTTCAAGAGCCACCACTGCAACTGCCTTGCAGTTCCCTCCGAGATCTGGACGTAATCGGACAGGTTCCCCTGATGCTGCGCCCACTGGAACTTCAGGTCCCACTGCAGAGCCCGCATATGCCATCTGGCATGATCGACCAGCAGGATGCAGGAGGCCATGAGGCCCAGCAGCCTCAGGGTCATCCGTACCGAAACCCAGGATAGAGGCTGAAAGATCGGAATCATAGCCTGAATATCCTGGACTCGCCGTTCGGGAGGATAGGCCCGAAACTGCGTTGTGTCCAGAACTGCTCCGATGAAAAGGAGCTGTGGAGAAGGAATCAGGTGCGACTTCGGCACTTTGATGGAGAACCCCAGCGAGTGCAGGAGTTCGGCCGTAGTCTGGAGGTGGGAGACGACTGCCTGGGACGAGCCCGCCTTCAACAACCAGTCGTCAAGGTAGGGGAAGACTGGAACCCCTGCCCAGCGCAGATGAGCTGCGACCACCGCCATCACTTTCGTGAACACCCGAGGGGCGCTGGTAAGGCCAAAGAGGAGCACGGTGAACTGAAAATGCTCGAGGCCTACCGTGAACCGCAGGTAACGCCGGTGGGCCGGCAGGACGGGGATGTGAAAATATGCGTCCTGCAAGTCCAACGCTACCATCCAGTCTCCAGGATCGAGGGCAGTCAAGACCTGAGCTAGGGTGAGCATCTTGAACTTCTCCTTCCGGAGGAAGCGATTGACGTTCCGGAGGTCCAAGATAGGACGCATGTCCTCCTTGTCCTTTTGGGCACCAGAAAGTAGTGGGAGTAACAACCACGCCCTACTTCTGGGGTCGGAACGCGCTCGATGGCCCCCTTGGCCAAGAGGGCCGCAACTTCCTTTTGAAGAAGCACCAAATGATCCCCCGACATGCGGTGGCATTGAGGTGGCATGGCTGGGGGGGTAGTCTCGAAGGGGAGGGAGTAGCCCCTTAGGACAATGTCCAAGACCCACTTGTCCGATGTGATGGCACGCCAGAGGTGAAGGTGATGGCGGACCCTGCCCCCCACTGGCATGCTGTGGACCTGAAAGGATGGACAAGGAGGGCTTGGAGGCCGCGGACGGGGCGGAGGTGGTGGCCTGACCCACACGCTGGTTACCCGACCCGCCTCGGCGGGAGCCACGTCCTCGGCCACGCGAAGGCGCTTGCTGCGCGGGCCGGTGGCTGGGCAATGGAAGTGACTGGGCGCCCCGAAAGGGGCGAAAAGCAGACTGCTGCGGAGGGCGTGCGGCGGAGAGGCCCAAGGACTTGGCCGTAGCCCGCGAGTCCTTAAAGCGCTCCAGCGCGCTGTCTGCCTTATTGCCAAAAAGGCGGATGCCATCGAAGGGCATGTCCATAAGGGTGTTTTGGACATCGCCAGAGAAACCAGTGGTCCTCAGCCAGGCGTGACGGCGAAGCGACACTGTCGTAGCAAGCGATCTGCCCAGCGAGTCAGCGGTGTCCAGGCCACATCGTATTGTGAACTTCGCCGCGTCTCTCCCGTCTGCAATAACACGGGTGAGTAGTGTCTGGACCTCCTCAGGACACTTAGGCAGCACTTGCGCCACCGAATCCCACAGAGAGTGGGAATAACGGCCCAAAAGGCAAGCGGTGTTCACGGACCGCAAGCCAGCACTGGAGGAAGAAAAAACCTTCTTCCCAAATTGGTCCAGTTTTTTGGATTCCCTGTCCGGCGGAGCCGTAGGGAAGGCACTTTGAGAAGTAGAGGCTTGGACAACCAAGCTCTCGGGGGTGGAGTGTTGGGAGAGGAACAAGGGGTCGCCCGGGGCCGGGCGATGGCGTCGGGCCACGTTCCTGTCCACAGGAGCCCCTGTGGTGGGCCTGGACCAGGTGCCCAAAAGAACGTCAGAAAGTGCGTCGTTGAACGGCAGCAGTGGCTCCGAGGAGGTAGCCGCCGGCTGAAGCACTTCCGTCAGGAGGTTAGTCCTGACAGCCACTGTAGGGAGCTCGAGGCGCAAGGCCGTGCACGCCCTACGCAACACCGTTGCATAACTTGCTCTCTCCTCCGTAGCCACGGAAGGAGGAGACAGCATGCCAAGGTCTGGAGAGGTGTCCAGGCCACTGGCATCACCCAGTTCCTCTGCCCAGTCCTGATAAGGCTCACATTGGGCTGTGAGAGGGTCTTCCGACCCCTCCCAGTCCTCCAAAACAGGTGAAAAGTAAGGAGGGCGGACATGAGGAAAGAAAAGTCCCATCGGCGTCGGAATTGGCGTCGGCCGACGTCGATCCGGCTCCGTGTCCGGTGCCGGGGAGAACCTGGGGACGGCGTCGTCCGGGACCTCGGACGGCGCCGGGAGTGGTACCGGGGAGGTCGGCGCCGGTGGAGGTGTCAGGTCAACCGGCGTCGAGCGGGATCCAGGTCTGGATCCGAGGGGGTCCTGCGGGGCCGGAGCCGCCGGAGACACCGGGGCCGGAGCCGCCGGTGGTGCCGAAGGAGGACCTCCACTGGGGCCCGAGGGGCCCGAAGGCGCACCGGGGTAACCCTTAGGCCCGAAGATGCGAGCCATGGCCGACAAGAAGTTCTGGATGTCGGCCGGAGTCGACGTCGGACCCGGAACAGGCGGGTAGGCCGACGCCGGCTCAACGGGTACTCCCGGAGTCGCGGGGGCGATACCAACAGGACCCTCAGCCGAGAGACCGGCGAGGGGAGGTCTTAGAGCGATGCTTCTTAGAACTCTTGTGGTTCGCCTTACCTGAAGACGAAGACTTCGACCCCGATGAATGACGACGGCTCCGCGACCGGCCCCTCGACCTCTCCCGGGACCTCGATCGGCGCGGAGCCGAGTGCCGGGCCTCGAGAAGCTTTCGAGACCGCTCTCGCAAAGCCTTCGGGGCGAGGGTCCGACACTCAGGGCACGACGTGGGGTCGTGGCCGCGCCCCAGACATAAGACACTCGCGGTGCGGATCCGTAATCGACATCATGCGATTACAGACCTCGCATGGCTTGAAGCCGGGCATCCCTACTGACACCTTGGAGTCGAAACGACTCGAAAACTTGGACAAAAAAGTCTCAAAAATACTCAGTCAAAAAATGACTGGGGCACTGCTCAATCCGGATCTGCGCTTACTGGTGCGGAAAAAGAAAGAACTGACGCCAGCGCGCATGGGCGCCGTCTAAGTACTGGCCGCGACGTCATCCCGGCGATCACGACGCAGACGACGGACGCGGAGCCGCACGACGCCGCCTACCGACGCGCAGGGGTACTGCTACGCAAAACTTTCCGGATCCAGCCTGACGACTGGGGATATTCTAAGGTAAGGAATCTGTCACTAACGTGTCTCTTTCAGATACAGTATATAAGACCCCTGGTCTCTGTACTCCTTGTACTACCTCATACATTGCCTGAGGGTTCTGTATAGATGCAGTTCCACTCATGAGGTTTAATAAACTATTTCTTTGATATTACAGCTTCCGTGCCAATCTCTATTTGTTAGTCCAAGGACTTGAGTACGCAGAAGGGCGAACCTTTGTACTGGTGGGCTTCTCGAGAGTCTCACCCCCCACAAAGGCGTAGCAGATCTTGATGCACAAGATGATCCACCTGGAAAACGTTTGCTTGTGGACAGCTTCGCCCTTCATTCTTCCCACATAACCAATGAAGAGCTGGTCGTCCAGCCTTAAGTCCTTGGTTCTGTCCAGGTAGAAGCTGACCGCCCTCTTAGGTTCCAGGTGGTGAAGTATTTCCTCCTTGGAAGGGTGAGGGGGAGGACAGAAAGTAAGGAAGGTGATTGTCTGCCCTAGATGGAAAGGAGTAACCACCTTAGGCAGGAAAGCAGCTCTGGTCCTGAGAACCATCTTATCTGCATACATGGTTGTAAATGGAGGTTTAGAACTAAGAGTCTGAAGCTCACTTACCCTCCTGGCAGAGGTAATAGCAATCAGAAAAGTAAGAAGCCTCAACGGACAACTATGAAGAGGCTCGAAAGGAGACCCCATCAGGAAAGTAAGAACCAAATTTAAATCCCACTGAGGCATAATAAAAGGAGTGGGAGGGAATCTATTAGTGAGGCCATTCATGAACCTCATGACTATGGGAGACTTAAACAACAATGGTTGGTCTGGCAAACAAAGGAAGGCTGATAAAGCCGACAAGTAGCCCTTAAAAGCCGCCACACCACAATCCTGCTGGGCCACGGAAAGGGAAAAACTAAGAACATCAGACAAATGAGCCTTTAAAGGATCAATAGAACTCTCTCCACACCACGTAACAAATCTGGCCCATCTACAGGAATAGACAGATTTGGTAGAGTGTCTTCTGACCGATAAGATAACATCCACCATATCCGGTGGGAGAGAGAAAGATCTCAGGTTGCCCCGTTCAATTTCCAAGCATGAAGGTGCAGGCTCTGGAGGTGGGGGTGAAGAACCTGCCCCTGCGATTGTGAGAGGAGGTCTGCCCTGAGAGGGAGACGGAGTGGAGGGTGCGATGAGAGGTGAAGGAGGTCTGTGTACCACACCCTTCTTGGCTAATCTGGAGCGATCAATATGACTTGGGCTCGATCTTGGCGAATCTTCCTCAGAACTCGAGGAATCAAGGGTATGGGGGAAACGAGTAAAGGAGTTGTGAGCCCTAATCCAACTGAAACGCATCCCACAACGATCCCTGCACCGGATACTGAAGACAGCAGAACGATGGGCAGGGCGCGTTCTCGTGAGTGGCAAAAAGGTCCAGCTGAGGAAACCCCCGCATCCTGAAAACGTGATGGACCACCTCCGGATGAAGCGCCACTCGTGATCGGCCGAGAATTGCCGACTGAGACTGTCCGCATGTACATTCAGCACTCCGGCCAGATGATTTGCAATCACACAAATCTGATGGTCCTGAGCCCAGGGCCAGAGTCGCAGAACCTCTCTGCAGAGACAATACAACCCTACTCCCTGTTTGTTTATGTACCACATCGCGGTAGTGTTGTCCGTCAGGACCAGAACCGGCTGACCGCGAAGGGAGGGAAGAAAGCCAAACGTATCGCCCGCAATTCCAGAAGATTGATGTGAAGGGATCTCTCCTCCGGAGACCAAAGACCCTTGATCTCCAGATCCGCCAGATGAGCACCCCACGCTAGAGTGTAGGCATCCATTATCACTGTGGCCACTGGAGAAGGAGGTTGAAAGGGCTTCCCTTGAGACAGGTTGCCTGAAACATTCCACCATACCATGTCCGCTGCAGTGTCTCTGGAGATTGTGACCACCTCCTTGAGATCTCCGTTGTGTTGAAACCACTGCCTGCGGAGGCACCACTGGAGTGCCCTCATGTGCTAGCGTGCATGGTTGACCAACAGAATGCAGGAAGCGAACAGACCGAGCAGGCGTAAGACATCAGTACTGGAACAGCTACTCCATCTTGAAACATTGGGATCATATTCTGGATGTCTAAAATCCCTTGAGGATGCGACTCATAGTAGTATCCAGTACTGCCCCTATGAACAGGTTCGCACTGAGAGGGCACCAGGTAAGATTTGGGTACATTTATCGAAAAACCCAAGTCAAATAACAGCCGAGCTGTTATTTGCAGATGATGCAGCATCATCTCTGGCGACTTTGCTTTGAGCAACCAGTCGTCGTTTAGATAGGGGAATACAGGAATCCCCGACCTTCTGAGATTAGCTGCCACCACCACCAACACCTTTGTGAAGACCTGAGGTGTGGAAGTAAGGCCAAACGGGAGGACCGCAAACTGGTAGTGCTCAGACCCTACCGTAAAACGTAGATACTTCCAATGGGACTTCAGGATGGGAATGTGAAAATACGCATCCTGTAAATCGATTGACACCATCCAGTCTTCCTACTGCAGTGCCAGAAGAACCTGAGCTAGGGTCAACATCTTGAACTTCTCCTGTTTGAGATAAAAATTCAAGATCCTGAGGTCCAGGATCGGCCTCAATCGCACGTCCTTTTTGGGGATTAGGAAATACCGGGAGTAGCATCCCTGACCCTTTTGCTGCTCCGCAACCACCTCTATCGCACCTTTCTGTAACAAGGACAAGACCTCTTCCTGCAGAAGCAACAGATGGTCCTCCGAACACCAGCGCTGGTGAGGAGGGTAAGGAGGGAGAAACTCCTGGAAAGGAAGGGCGTACCCATATTCTACAAGATTCAAAACCCCAAGATCTGATGTAACAGATTTCCAATTTTGCAGAAAATGGGACACCCGGCCTCCTACGGTTCAAACATGCTCCAAGATAGGAGATCTAGAGCTACTTCCCTGCGGAACCAGTGGGGGGGGGACAGGAGAGGAGGAGGAGGAGGAGGAAGAGACCTGTTGGCGAGCGGCCCCTCACAGACAACCTCTTCCCTTCCCTCTGTACGGCTTATACAGGGGGTTCTGCTGCTGCAGCTACTGCTGTTGCAGCTGCTGATGGCCTCGAAATGGAGCAGCCTTCCCAAATCCACAAAATCTCCTGTAACCAAAACCCCTAGGCTGGGACTGTAGGCCTAAGGATCTAGCAGTAGCCCTGCTATCCTTGAAATGTTGCAGAGCTGAGTCCGCCTTTTCCCCAAAGAGCCTGGAGCCATCAAAGGGAAAATTTAGCAGAGTGGCTTGAACGCCCAGAGAAAACCCAGATCCTCTTAACCAGGCGTGCCTCCTGGTTGCCACCGAAGAGCCCATCACCCTGGCGACTGAATATGCTGCATCAAGACCCGACTGGATCATCTGATGGGCCGCTGCTTGTGTATCAGTCAACACCTCCATAAAGTGACCTCGAACATCCTCTGGCAGCTTAGGAGCCACTTCCTTGGCTGTGTCCATCAAAGCATGGACATACCGTCCTAACATGCATGTGGAATTAGTAGATTTCAAAGACATGCTTGCAGATGAAAACACTTCTTAGCTGACTGTTCCAGCTTTTTGGAATCCCTATCCCCCGGGGTGGAGGGGAAGGAACCTGCCGACTGTTTGGAAGAACATGAAGCTTGAACCACCGAGCTTTCCGGTGAAGGATGAAAGGTTAAAAATGCTGGATCTCCAGGTGCAGCCTTATAACGTCTTGCCACTGCTCCCGAAACTGCCGGGGCAGTCACTGGCTTCTGCCACACCTCCAAAATCGGCTCCGTCAGAGCTTCATTGAATGGGAGCAATTGCTCTATCACTGAAGAAGGGAAGAAGGAGAGTGCAAAACCTCAGTCAGAATGTTAGACCTGACGTCCGCAGTGGGTAACTGCAGATCCAGAAGGTCAGCAGCTTTCCTTATAACTGTGTGATATGGAGCCACCTCCTGAGAAGGCAGAGCCTTGGGAGAAGAAAGCTCCCACTCCGGAGAAGTGTCCAATCCACTGGACTCCTGAAGACCTTCAAAGTCATCCACAGACTCAAGAATTTCTCCCTCCTCAGCCTGCTCCTGGAAATCCTCCTCTACCAGAAGCCTCTGTGCCTCCCTCCTGGATCGCATCTTTGGCATCGGCGGTGCCAGACATGGCGCCGGTGACATCGGAGCCGGCGTGGATGGAGGTCCCTCAGTAGCGGTCAACCGCGCCTCACGAAGTCGAGAAGGCGCCGGCCCAGAGCCCGACGGCGCCAGAGCAAAGTCCATCCTCCGCTCCTGAGACGGGATCGGCGTCGAGAACCTCGGCGTCGGGGGAGAGGCCATGATAGAGTCATCGGCATGAAAGGCACGAATGGTGCCTGTGCATAATGCTGGGGGATGCCCAAATTGTAGGAAGCGGTCCCACGGGGCCAGCCGGTGCGCCGGATGGGTCAGCTGCCTTGGCAAACATGCCAAACATCGCATTAAGGAAATGCGATGTATCCGTACCTGGAACCGGAAAAGGTGGGTACGGATCCAGAGCCGCCTGGTCTGGAACAGTCCGAGGCCGTAAGGCAGGTTCTGGCTGTGGCGCCGGAGACCCTGGAGCTGAAATCGGTGAAGCCAGAGGTGCAGGAGACGCTTCCCTGGGCGCTGGAGAATCCCTCGGCGCCGGAGAATGCGCCGGAGTCACCCGCGGAGAAGGAGAATGGGAAGGCAAGATGTCATCTTTCCTATGACGCCGCTGAACTGGGGGTGCCGACCTCGATGACTTGCCTTTTGAAGATCGACGCCTGGACCCTTGATGCTGCTTCTTCTTGTGTTTTTTAGACCTTGAAGTGTGCGGGGTTGGCGACTTCGACCTCGTTTTGGTCCTCTTCCGGCCTCTCTCTTCTCTTTTTTCGCTCGGGCCATAAATAACTTCGCCTCCCTTTCCTTAAGAGCCTTAGGATTTATCCGACGACATGACGAGCATCCCTCGACGTAATAATCCGACGACAAGCACCAAAGGCAATCTTTGTGGGGGAACGTGATGGACATATGACCCCCCACATTCCCTACAAGGTTTGAACCCTGACTTTTTCTGCGTAGCCATCGCACAGCTACAAATACAGATCGTACTGTAAAAATGTAATGTTAACCTACAAAGAAATGGAGAGTCCTAGAAAAACCGCTACGCGTCGACTGCGTGGAAAAAAGGGAACTGACGTCAGCACGCCGACGAGGTCTTCTTATGGCTCTGATGACATCATACGGAGTAGCAATCGGAGCTGTGCTATTGTGACATCCTCGTCGACGTGGGAAAGCTATAAAAAAAGTTTCAGTGGAATGCTGGCGCAAGGGTAATTCAAAAGGTAAGGAATCCACAGCAGAAAGGCAGGGACAGCTTCCAAAGGCGGAAGGCCGTTAAAGTTTCCCGTTTTGTGAACCCAGCCCATCCTGGGGGAAGAGGAGGCATGACACCTCTGCCCAGGATGGGCTTTGTTTCTGGACCCAGAGAGCGGAGGCTCTCTACCCAGGGGTCCAGAAACCTGTCTGGTGGTGGCAAATAGCGGGCAGCCATTCAGGAACCACACCAGGGCTGGTCGATTTCAGGGGGCATGTCTAAGATGCCCTCAGAGTGCATTTTACCTTAAATCACACACTGGCATCAGTGTGGGTTTAATGTGCTGAGAAGTTTGCTACCAAACTCCCTAGTTTTTAGTAAAGCCATTATGGAGCTGTGGAGTTTGCAATAGCCAACTCCCAGACCATATACTCTTTATGGCTTTACTACACTTACAATGTCTAAGAATGGACTTAGACACTGTAGGGGTATAGGGCTCATGCAACTGTACCCTTGCCTTAGGACTAGTGCACCCTGCTAGAAGGGTGACTTAACTAGGCCTTAGGCAGTGGGTTGCAGGCATGGCACAAAGGGATGTGTGCCTTGTCTACTCTTCACTTTTCTCTGAACCAGAACACGCAGCCTGCAGTGGCAGTGTGTGTGTGTTAAGGTGCAGGGCCTCTAAGGGTGGCACAATAGGTGCTGCAGCCCTTAGAGGCCTTCCCTGGTCACAGTGCCCTTTGTACCCATGGTACCTGTTACAAAGGGGCTTACCTGTGGCCAGGGATGTGCCAATTGTGGATACAAAGGTACAGTCTTGGGAAATAACAAAGGCCCTGGGAACCTGATTGGCATGGACCCAGGGGCACATCAAGTCAGGTTACATCAGATGACAGGCAGAAAGTGGGGGGTAACCATGCAAAAGGGGCACTTTCCTACAACAGGCATCAGACTGTCCAGAAGATTTTTCTTCGAACAATACCCCTTCGTGCCGGTAGGTGGCATCGGTCGGCTCTACACGGCTTCGTCGGCATCATCTGCGCCGGAAGTGACGTCCACGTCCCCTATATAGAAGCTACCTCGGCACGCTGATGATGTCTGTTACTTTTCATGACTTTGCATGCCAGGAGCACAGAGCCATGAAGTACACTGACAATGGTGTGTCCAAACTAGGGCCCTAAAAGGAAGTAACCTTAACCCTAGAAATCTGTCTGCAGATCGGGAAGGATGGGTGGGTCGGTAAGGAATCTGTGGCTAGATCTTGTCTCTACCAGATAATACGTTAGCCACAGATTCCTTACCTTTGAATAGGTACTCAAGCAATACCATCCCCTGTGGTGGGCTGCAGACAAATTTTAAACTAAAATGTCCTGCAGTACCAAACGGGCGAAGTGCCCTTCCATGCGGACCTGACTGCCCAGGCAGCAGTGTTTGGTAAACGTGTGCAAGTTGCTGCCTGACAGATGTCTAGGAATGGGACTGCACATGCTAACGTAGTAGTAGCAGTCTTAGCCCTGGTGGAATGAGCCCATAAGACCCCAGGGGCCTGCTTCTTGGCTAGTGCTTAGCAGATTTTTATGCAGAGAACGACCCACCACGAAATGGTTTGTTTCTGTACTGGCCGACCCTTCTTCGCTCCAACATACCCCACGTAGAGTTGGTTATCCATCTTGAACTTGTGAGGTCAAGGTAGAAGAACAATGCTCTTTTTGGGTCCAGATGGTCGCTCCTCTGCTTTTGAGGGATGTGGAGGAGAGTAGAAAGTGGGCATGGTGATGGACTGGCCCACATGGAATGGTGTGACCACTTCTTTTGGCAGGAAAGAGACCCTAGTGCGAAGCACCAACTTGTCTGGAAATATAGACCGGAATGGAGGCTTGGATGATAAAGCCTGCAGCTCTCACCCTCAGGGCAGATGTGATTGCCACTAGCTAAGCTGTCTTAATGGTGAGCGCCAGAGGGGACTATTATGAAAAGACTCAAAAGGAGCATACATCATATGAGATCCAGATTAAGGACCCACTGAGGGATATTGAAAGGGGAAGGGGAGACCAAATGTACAAAAGCATTGAGAAATCTATTTACAATGGGAGATTTAAATAAGGAGGGTTCGTCAGGCTGCCGCAAGAAGGCAGAAAAATAGCCTTTCAGTGTGCCCAGAGCAGAGCCCTGCTGGGCAAGGGCCAAAATAACAAGTAAAAAATCAGAAATGGAGGCAGAAAGAGGGTCAAATGACTTTTCTGTACAATATAATATGAATGTTATTCACCCGCAGGCGTACACCGTCTTGGTGGAGAGACATCTGGCTGGCAGAATAACATTACAGACTTCGGGAGGAAAGTCGAAAGCTATCAACTGTCGCCGCTCAATCTCCATGCAAGAAGGCGGACAGTTGACAGGTTCGGGTGGAGAACCCTCCCCTGCTGCTGCGACAAAAGATGCTCCCGAAGGGGCAGCCTGATAGGAGGATCAATGCTCAAATGCAGAAGGTCAGTGTACCAGACTCTCCATGCCCAGTCCGGAGCCACAAGGATTACTTCAGCCCGGTCGTTCCTGATCTTCTTGAGAACTCTGGGCAGGAGTGGTATGGGCAGAAAGGCGTACAGTAGGCCTGAGCTCCACTTGAGATGAAAAGTGTCTCCAAGCAGAGCAGACTTGGAAACTCCAACGCGCAAAACTGCTGACAGTGCATGTTCTCAGCAGAGGCGAACAGATCTAACCAAGGCACTCCCCACTGTTGAAAGAGACCTTGTGCCACCTCCGGGTTATAGGCACAATTCGTGATCTGCTAGGCATCAGAGGCTGAGTTCGTCTGCCTTTGCGTTTAGGGAACCTGCCAGATGTTAAACCACCAGGGATATGCCCTGCTGTTCCAGCCATTTCCAGAGATGTAGGGCCTCTTGGGATAGGTTCCACAACCCCACCCTGCCTTGTTTGTTGCAGTACTGTAGGAAGCTGGCTCTGTATATGCTATACCGAAATGAGGTATAGTGTGCACAGAGTCCGGTGGATCCCCAGAGGCTTTACAGAGGTTCAAGTAGATAATACTAATGCTCTTTTTTGTGGTAGTGTGGGAGAGCAGTTAGGCTCATCAGAGGGCAGTGCTAAGCATTTGTTGTACATAACAGGCAATAAATGATACACACACTTAATGGCTAAATCCGAGACCAATGGTTTGTAAAAATAAAAATGTTAGTATATTTTTTTCTTCAGAACCAAAGATACTATGTTGCAAGTAAATACGTTTTGCAATATCAATGCTTTTCCATGTAAAAAGTGGACACTCTATTTACGATATTGAGTTTCTAGATAAAGAATCTGTACCAGGTAAGGTTCAGGTAAGTGACTAAACTGCACCACCAGTGGCACTGGATGGCCAGGTGCAGAGGTCAAACTCAGTATCTGGTGTGTGGGTACCCCTGCACGAGTAGAGGTACCCCTACAAACCCCGGACTCCATTCTCTGCGCTTTGCAAGTGCAGGGTAGCCATTATAAGGTATGTAGTGGACACTGGCAAGTCGAGATGTCCAACTACATAATGGCTACCCTGAACCTGGTCATGTGTGGTATCAAACATGTGGGAATCATACAACTACACCAATTCCAGTGTTAGTTGCATGATACCATGTACTGGGGGGCTCCTTAAAGGAGCCCCCAATACCTACCTGTGTAGCGTTACAGGGTCTGCCTGCCAGCCTGCGCTGCTACCGACCCTAGACAGTGTTCTGCCCCCCTGCTGATGAGCTTCACTTGGGCAGGGGAAGCTGAACAAAGGATTTCCTGCGAAGGAGAGGTGTGACCATCTCTCCTTTAGAATTAGATAGGGTGGGGGCACTGCCGAGTGCCACAAGACTGCATTGAAGGGCACATTTGGTGCCCTCCATGCATAAACCAGTTTTGCCCAGTTCAGGAGCCCTTGGCTTCCGCTCTGGATCAAAATTACACAAAGGACAGGGGAGTGTCCACCCCCCTGTCCAGCTACTCCCTAGGGAGGGGCCCAGAGCACCACCAAGTGGCCACTTCATTCTGCCATGTTGAATCTTGGCACCTGGGAGCATCTGACTGGCTAGGACAGATGAGTAGCGTCCCTGACCCCCTCTGATAGGTGGGTCAACAGAGAAGAGGTCCTTCCCCTTTTTACGGTTACTCAAAGGTTCACCTAAGGGTGGGTCCTTAGATTCGTCCCAAGAACAACTTCAAGATCCGACTGCCTGTCGTCTGAAGACTGTCCAAAAACTCTTCTGTTGGTGGACACTGGAACTCTGCTGTTCTTCAAGCCAGGACCAAAGACATGTCTGCTTTCGGCGGAAAGATTCCTGCTTCATCTTTGTCCCTGTGTTTCTTCAAGTTCTGCAACTCCGGGGGCCATGCGTCCTCCAAGTCACCAAGGACTCAGTCTGCATCCCCGCCAGAAGGAATCTCCCTTGGAGTGAAGGAGTCACTTCCCTGCTTCTGCAGGCACCTCTACATGGACAACCGGATCGCTGATCCTGTTGCCCCACGGACATTGCCCAGCTCTGCAACACAGGTGGTGGTTTGTTGGTTCTCAAGAGGCCTGACCATTCTTCCCTGCAAGTTGGACGACTGCAATCCCTCTCCAGCTGACGTGAACTGCCTCCCTTTGCACCGCGTCTGTTTGCCGTTACCGAAGCTTGTTGGTTCTCCTCACAAAAGATCTTCAAACTCCAAGAAGCCCCTGCCTCCAGCACAGCACAACTCCAAGAATGACGTCCTGTTTGCATCCTCTGCATCGTGGGTCTTCGTCTCCTGCGTGCTGTAGAGGCTTCTCTGTGACTCCCTGTGCCTGCTGCCAGAGGGTCGTTGTGGGGGCTCCACCGATTCCTGCTGGCTCTCCTGTGTGCTGAGGGCCGGCCCTGACTTACCCTTGCTGGGTTAGTCCCACAGACCTTGCTGGTCTGCAACACAGCATCTTCTCCTGCGAACCGTTGTTTGTGTTTGCCAAGGCTTATTGGTGGTCCTGCTGGCCACTGACATTCCTGCACCCGTCGACCGGCGTGGTACAGCTCGTGGACGGCTCCTGCATTGCCGTCTGGGCTCCACAGCTGCTACTACAACCTCACTGTGCTCTAGCAAGAACCTTCAACCAGGGCTGGTATTGTGCTCCTATGCCTCCTGGCCACTTCCGGGTGGTTTGGACTCTGTTGCGTCTGCTTTAAGGTTCTTCTCATCTGGATTCCATGTTCTGGTTCCACCAGGCTGGTCCATGAGACGCAGTAGCTGCTGATCTTCTACGAATCTCCATTGGCGTCTACGGGCAGTTCCAACACCAATTCATCCCTATGCACCTGAGCTCCCTGGTGTAGGTATCCTGTTTCCTGGGGTATTCACGGGTAGGGTGGTTCTCCAACCTTCCTTGATCTAAGTGGTTCATTCAGGGTCCTTTGGGAAGGGTCCTAGAACTGTAAAAGTCAACCACAACTTACCCTGTGTTGTACTATGGACGTTTTATCCGTTTTAACCACTCTGCCCGCGGGCGCCTTGGGGTCCCTGGTTACTCACCTTAGGTGGTTACGTGTTTCCCCTGGGGTCCTCCATCCTTGGGTACTAGTCCCGTTTTGGTACTTACCTCACATTCCACTATTTTAGAATATGGTTTGGCCCCCCGGTTGGGGGCTATGTGTTTTTCTATGTTACTTACCTATTTCTGAAATATCTCTTGTGTGTAACTGATATCTCCAATTAGGAGACACACCAAGTCAGTGTCTAGTGTGTGCTAATAAATACAAAGTATTTTTATACTCACCTGGTGTGGTTCTTTCTTGTGTGAAAAGCTTAATGACTGACTATAGTGGTGAATGCACTTGCTTACACCCCTTCTGATTAAGCCTTAGCTGCTCACCACAGCTATTCCTTGAGAGCTCTGGGACCTAAACACTATTACTAAGGGTTGCCTGGACTCAGTGCGACTCCTTTTAATGACTTTACCTCTAGGAAGATGCCTAAGAAGGTGAATTGGACAGTTAGTTGTCAAGAGGCCTTTGATACTCTGAAGAAGGCCATGTGCTCAGCTCCCATTCTGCAGAGTCCTGACTACTGCAAACAATTTATTGTCCAGACAGATGCCTCTGAAATAGGAATAGGAGCAGTGTTGTCACAATGTAATGAAGAGGGCCAGGATCAACCAGTAGCTATTATCAGTAGTAGGTTGAACTCAAGAGAGAAAAAGTGGTCACTCCAGGGTTTTTTCTAGAATCAATATGTTTTTAAAGCAACCATGGATGTTCTGAGAACAATCATAAATGTTTTGAAAACAATCACCGATGCTTTTCTAAACAAGTGTGATCATGCACAACTGGCTGTTGGCCAAGAATGAAAAAAGTGGTGACCCTTATAAAGAATAAATGTGCCGTGCCTGGGCACATGTTTATGTACGACAGGTACAGGGTTTATGATAGAATACTTAGATCCTGGTGTCGAGGAGACAGGAGCAAGCTACTAGGTAAAAGGTAACCTGTTTAGAATCGTTATTGTCGTGTGGATGGGACAATGTATGTAAAAATGAGGTATACATCGATGAGACTATCCTAAAAGACATGACACCCACTCCTCATCAAAAGGTCAACAAGGTCAGCTAGGTAATGATAAAGCTAAAGCTATAAAAAGGCATAAAATCATTTATAATAAAACATACTAAAAAGCACTTGAAAGCCTGAAAAATGTCCATAATAGAAAAGTCATTTTTCCCTAAAAACGCGTTCAAAAGGTTCTCTAAACTTGTATATATTGTGATTATTGCACTGAGCACCTTGAAAGCCATGAAGCTCAGTTAGAGCCGAGAAGAAAAATAAAACAAAGTCAGTTTCGACCTTCAATTTTAGTAAATGTTTAAAAAGTAGCCAAACGGTTCCCAGCACAGGAGAGGCCAGATTGTTTTAAGAATCCTGCACTGAAGACTCAACATCGCTGAACAACGTATCCGCAGATGGCAGTCCCTCAAGAACGAGTGCAAAGACTTAAGGCAACTAACTGCTTATTCATCAGCACAATATTTGCAACATGGAATGAAAGAACCAAAAAATACTTTTTTATCCAAAAATCCAGAACATGATTTTATTGTTACTAATGAATACACATTACAATTAAAACTCACTCATACTAGCTCACTCATGTCCACATGCACGCATCATATCAAAACATTCATTTAAAAACACAATATACAAAAATAATCAAAAGGTGGTTGATATAATTTTTTAGCAGGAGCCAATCTATTTTGCTCCAACGATGATTAAATAGTTTGATACAAATTCAAGTAAAGGTTAAAAGTTCCCCCAAATTTTTTTTGCATTAGGACAAGCAGTGTGGCACAAACTCAGTTGACTTCGATGGTTTCAATTTATTGATCCCTGCCTTAAGGAACGTTCATTCTATTAGCAGGTGGCCTCTTGCTCTTTACACAGTCCCTCAAGAACTTCCAGTATCATGTCCAATGAGCAAAGATGGTCATCTCTGGTTCCCACGGCAGCCGCCGAAGAAGAGTTAGAAGCCTGCACGCCTGATACTGATGCCTGAACCTCTGAAGCAGAGATGATATTCCTTCCAACTGGAGCGGAAGCATCCCTTAGAGGCTCTAGAAATGGTCATCAACATGGGAATGCGATGTGGACAACTGCACGTGTGGGCCTGCAAAGGCACCAGCAGCGCTTCTATGTCCGGCGGCGCACCCAATGGAAGTGTCAGACACAGGCCCAACTCACAGCCAAATCCGCAGAAGAGGCAACGGAAGACAGGCAGGACACAGTCTAGCCAGACCGATCTGAAAGACAGGAACCAATGCTCACTCAGCTCTCGAAGCCGAGGCATAGTTAGGTAGAACATCATGCGCTCACGACAACGTCGTTCCAGCAGTGTTCTCTCCATTTCGTGAGGGATTGCGACGTCCATTGCGAAGCAAGAGTATTAAAATCAGGATACCCGAAACCGAAGCAGGACCAAAGGAAGCCCTCCAAAAACGCTTCCAAGTACGGAATGTATGAATGCTGGAATTACTCCGAAGATGGTCTCAAAGGTGGTTAAGAGACCTGATCCAAGTCGCTTAAATAAGTGTACGATCCCACTCATATCAGACATGTTAAAGATACGATGAACCATTTCTCCGAAATGGATGGGTAAGTTCGTACGGACCAGGGCCTGTATCTCTGCTGAAGATCTTGCAACCTGGAGATCAAAAGTCTCTCGGGCTGAACTTAAGGCCACATTTTGTTGTAACATGGCTTTCAGTCTGCTCAGCGAATCAAACCTTATACTGGAAACATTCAATGAAGGGAACAGTGGTGCCTCCCTAACTGTGCGAGCCGGGGAAAACAATACTTGCTTACAGCAAACAAACCTGAATTTTACTGTGACTAGATATGCGATGCCTGGCGCCTTTCCACAACAGCCTTAATCATTCAGCACAAAACAACTTCCATTTGAAAGCAATTTAAAAACCAGATGAATCACGGCAGCTGTGGAGCCTTTCAAGTAGCAAGATAAGTTCACTTTTGACGCATTACACGTTCCATGAAGCGACACTTCTTTGCACACTAAAGACCCACTTAAAGCCTTCCTGCAGTCTTTACCACTTAAGAAAACTTCAGTGTCCTTATTCCTGCACCTATATCTTTACGGTAACTCCCAGGTTTCCTGTATGAACCCTTCACCCAACGCTTTATATCTGCTTGCTTGGATGTATCTAAGGCAGTATTGGAACTGAAATGTTGTGAATGGCAGTGTGATACAGCCATGAATTAACCATTCAGTAGATGGTGACTCTGCTATAGTGAAAGGTAACTTCTCCAATTTCTCAATGAGCAGCATGGTGTACTTTGCATCTCTGCATGCCATAGTCAACTGTCTGTTGGTCAGACTAAACTGAAAACAAACTTGCGCTGTTAATGTATTTCCATGGCACGTGGCATGAACGCAATGATTGCAGCGTCCTGCTTAAAAGCATAATGGAGCGCAATTGAGATTGCCCATGTTGTAGAATAGAAAAATCTTGTTCCATTATGTCGATTGCTAAGGACACAATGTTGCCCAATGAATAAATACGTGAAGAAAGTGTGGTCATACCATTGTCTACCACAGCCAGGGAGTTTTTCGAGGTTAATCCTATCAATTTCACGTAATCTCTCGCAGCATCCTGTTGGGAGACTTTCCACTGTTCATTGTAGATGGCATACAAGAAGCGTTTCTTATGCGGTTTCTTGGGACCTAACAAGAAATCCCTAAGATCCATGTTGTCTGATGGAAGGGACAAGTGTTGTTTCACCTGTTGTAGTGTTGAGGTTTTTAGCCATTCTAGGCATAACTTCCCAACACTATAATAAGTCACTACCCCTGGATCGTCTGTGTGTACATAGCGCGGGCAGGCCTATGGAGGTTAAACCCTTTGGTGTTACCCTTGAATCTCGCTTGACACCTATTTGTGTTGATAGGCCAAACCAACCATCCCTTCCAATTGGGAGCTGAAGAATTGTATGTACCATTCTGTAGCATTGCACCCAGTGACTCCTCACTAATCAGTGTGTTATTCGATACACCGTCAATAGGTATGGGTAAGGGGATGCGTGGTGTTTTCAGGTCTTTAACTTTTGCAAACCCGTAGCAGGTAGTCTGTTGCACCGTTCTGTTCAGGAATATTATCTGTAACGGTATGAGGCAAGCTCTAAATAAAGGCTCTGTTCCCTGAACTTGACAATCTTTCATCCCCCAGATGGATTTTGTGTCTATAGTGTCCCTCCAATAGTCGAAACCTTGTATAGACAGTTGAGAGATGAAAGGTGCTGAATATATAAGCTTTGTGTTAGTCAGCATCATTTTCTACGCAGTTGCATTCATCTGTACAAACTTATAGTAGTATGAGATTGGGTCTGATGTACTGAACCCAGAAAAGTATGCAAATTTCTGTGTGAATGTGGCAGAACTACCTTTCGGTGGTGTCGGGCAATTTCCCATTGATGGTAAGTGTTTACAGTGCGTGGAGCACTAGCTCTGTGCAAAAAGTGATGACCACAATGTTGGTAACAAAACATGCTATCGTAGTCAGGTGTATCTTCATACAATTCCCTGTACGAAAATGCAGCAGATTGTTCTAAATCTGAAAGCATAGTATTCACAGTCTCAATGTGCCAAATCATCAGAGAGTGTACTCGGGGTATTGAAGTCATTCATTGAAATTTTGAACACGTTTGGAATTTTCAAATGTCCAGTAGGACCAAATACATCATATGAAACTCTATCCCATACTATACCATTCGGTACTGGAATTGCTGAAATGTTCACTAGGGACAGGTCTCTCTGTTCACGGTGTGATGACGTATGAGGTTTCAAGACCAAGTTCACAGGTTGGACTGCAGAGCGTTGTGGGAGATAATGTCCATTCAGTAGTAGGAAAAAGACAGTTACTATACCAATCCAAATTAACAGGAACAGGATCCCTAATGCCGCCGAGCAGGAGCTCGCCATAGAAGCTCCGGGGCTTGGGATCACTTTTTTGTGAAAATCCCTGGTTATGCCCCCCCATCCACCCTTCTACCCGACAACCCTGATGAAAAAAAAGTGGCTGCAACACCACTATCCCTGCTACACCCCCGCAAAGAAGAGATCTTGACCAAGAAGCCTACCTCAAGACTTTTGCCGACCGCGACACCTCCACGAGTCTGCCTCTGTCCCAGGAGGAGTTCGGAGCCTCCCGTGTCTTGGTTTGAGTGGACGCAGAGTCCAGCCGCAGTCTTTGCGGGATGAGTCTCCTTGCCTAGCATCGCGCCCGAGCTAGTATTGTCCTGGCATTGTTTCTTGGGCAAAACAAGTCGAGACTCTGGCTATGGCGCTGGCTCGATGGCATGGTCTTCCCCCGTGGCAGTGTTGACGATCACCGCACTGGAGATTCGTGTGCAC
This sequence comes from Calotriton arnoldi, assembly GCA_963921515.1. Lineage (NCBI taxonomy): Eukaryota > Metazoa > Chordata > Amphibia > Caudata > Salamandridae > Calotriton > Calotriton arnoldi. The sequence goes on along the minus strand of CAWUFW010000074.1, from coordinate 6,331,371 downwards.
GGGCGTCAGGGTGCGGTTAGACGAGCCCGCCTCTGAACGAGAGCGCCGAGCGGCTTTGGTACTGTGGGGCTGGCCCGTGGTGCCGTGCTGCCGACGAGAGGTCTATGCGACCGGACGGCCTTCCCAGAGAGACAGTGCCGCAGCGGTGAAACCTGCGCCCGCCTTCTTACCTCGACGAAGTACGGTGAGAGGGGTGGCGGGTGGTGACGCCGACGACCCCAAGCAAACTGGGGGTCCCGAGATGCAGCCGCCGCAAGTTTTGGGGGCAATCTTTTGGTGATTTATGCCTGCCTCGGGCTGCCTGACCTCAAAATGGCCGTCACAGACATCTCACCAGGATCTCTCGGCAGTACTAAGCGGTGGGCCCCCCAGGGAACAAACATATACTGGTGGCCAAAAAACAGCAGCAAATGCCGAGTCCTTGTTCCTGGGGATCTTCACCCTAAAAGTTATACACGCCTGATTTACAGTTGATCCATTTGAGGCCAAGGACCATCAGTACTTAGACAGTACTATGATGGCTGACGAGCTGGAGCTAGACAAAGAAGCTCCCAGGGCCGAGATCATTAACATTTAATTATCCCGCCGATACCCTGCCACCCACCAACTTTTGTAACCAGCAGCGCTACTAGAAAAGAGCCTAAATCGCTCTCTCACAAACGATTCTTAGTTCTCCTGAGATGTAACAGGAGTTCCCTCGATGATCAACTCGTCCCCCCAGTGACTATGAAGCCCGGCCTGTGATGACTGCGTCGGCACGGGAGCACCCCGCACCACATCGGTCGGGATTCCCGGGTACTGTTTTTCCAACGCTGGGCTACTCTGCCTCACCTCCACAGTAGTTTCTACATGGAGTGACCTTTTATCTCTCTCCATGGAAATAGAAAAAAGGGACAACCTTTGTACAAAGAAGATAGCAACCATCTTGGATTGATCAGTAATTTGGCATTTCCCTCATTATTTAGTCCAACCATTCACCGCAACAAGACGCAAATGCGCAACTAACCTCTCCTCCCATCGATTCATATAGAGCCTGAACTCTCAGTCATTAACTATGCACCCGCCAAACCCCACCCGGAATTCTAAACTCGTGCGTTACGGACCCAACTCATGGTCCATAAAGTTCCCAGAAAATCTGACCAGTAATGCTAAAAAGAACCTAAAGCACAGTACCTTAAAACAGCACCCGGAAACACTTATAGTAGACAACTACCACACCGCGACTAAGGGCAAGATGAAAACTAACTTAATCTTTTACACAAATCGCCTGACTAAGTGGAAAAACACCTTCCTCCTTCACTTTCAAGTCACCAAATCAGTAAATATTCCCTATGGCGAACAAATCTCCACAACAGTCACCCCTACCTTTCAAGGGGAACTCACAATTTCCATCTTCAGAACAGGAAACATTCTCATACAGGCCACTGACCTGCACCTCACCATTTTTGATCGGCACTTCCCAACATTACTCTCCTCTCTAACTCATCAGTACCATCAAACCCAATCTCCCCCATCCCCCCCCACCATGACAAAAAACCCAGAACCGTCCCTACTCCTCCTGCGCCAAACCATCTCCATATCCAACGTCACCGATAATCCCTCGGACACTGACCTCCCTCAAACCACTGCACACTCTCCCCCCCGACGCACCGCCACATGCCCAAACCGCCCCCACTTCTAATCACACTGCCAATCCCCTGGACATGGACTTCCTCCTAACCATTGCTCACTCCCTTCCCTTGGACCCGAGACCCACAACACCTCCTCCTAACCTCTTGACCAGAAGCAACAACGACCCGACTCCTCACGTCCAATCTAACCCCACTCCTAATCCCAATGATGCCACTCAATCCCACAACCTAGTACCCTCTCCTTCCACAGACCCTAGTCATACACTGCTTCTGACAAAGGCAATATGCCCTTTTAGCACACTTAACCAGCTACTGACCCGAATGGAGCAGAAAATAGACTCCCTAGTGGCAGATATCCTACACCTACAACAAGACCTTCCCAACCGGATTAAGCCACCTTGCTCACACACTCCGGGTAGCTGCACACCTTCCCCCCATACAGCCTCTTCCATGGCCCCACTTGGCACCCCATGGTCCACCAATCCTATGAGGAATCAGGCACATCGACCTAGCCGAGCTCGCCGCCCCATTTCAGAACGAGAAGCAGATGATATCAACGACTCTTACCTCGCAATAAGCCAGAACACGGCCCCTTTTGCAATCCCAGTTTTAGTGAGCACTAATAGAATCCCTAGACCTGTCCTCTCGCCCAGACCCCCTGCTCAATACACTTCTATACATACAGCACACACCAACACTGAGGCGCCCCGTCCCCTTTCGTGCATGCTCCTCAACTGTAGATCAGCAGTACAACACGCCACAGATATTGCTGAAGTTATACTCGCGGAAGAAATAGACATCGCATTCCTCACAGAATCCTGGCTCAATGACCATTCTACCCCCATCCTAGACCTTCTCACCCCTCCAGGCTACAACATCATCAGACACGACAGACCGATCAAAACAGGTGGCGGCCTAGCTATCATTCATAAAGAAGGAATACAGCTTACCAGATGAAAATCCACAGAATACCTGACTCTTGAGTACCTAGGTGTTGAACTTACAGTCAAAGCCACCACGCCCATCAAATTTCACACCATCTACCATCCTCCTGGTAAACGTACCCTCTTCGCTGAAGAACTAACCGACCTAATAACTCGTTTCTCCCTAACTGACACGGAAGACGTGTTCCTGGGTGACTTCAATATCCACTGGAACAACCCAGAAGACACTACAACCCAGAACCTCTCCAACCTGCTTGAAATTACTAACCTCAAACAACTCTGCAATGAACCAACACACATCATAGGAGCAACACTGGATACGATCATCACCAAAAATGAGCTGGTCTCAATGAGATCGATTTCTCCCATTGACTGGTCTGACCACCACCTCATACTGTTTAATATTGACTCACATGTCATAAACCAACCAATACGACCTGACAAACCTAAGCACTGGACCAGGAACATCAAAGGAGTCACCATAACTGAACTGGAATCCAGGATTCATGCCCATCTACAACCCCAGCCTTCCAATATGACGGCCGATGACCTCACAGCCCACTTTAATTCCACAATGACAGAGGTGTTAGATCAAGTAGCACCACTCAAACTCAAACATTTGAGATCTATCAAATCTAAATCTTGGTTCAACGTGGATCTTAATAACGAAAGACGACAACTCAGACAATCAGAAAGGACTTGGAGACTAAACCCTTCGACTTTTCACCTAGCGCAACTTAGATCAACCCGGTTGGCATATAAAAAACACATTTTTAGAGAAAAGGCCACTTTCTTCCGCAGCCAACTAGACCAGGCGAAGAATAGACCTAGAGAACTCTTCAACATTGTCAAAAGTTAAACAAACGGCACACCCCCACAAGAAATAAAAGCCACCAAGGATCGATGCGAAGAAATTGCCAGCTTCTTCACAGATAAAGTCACAAAAATTGAGCAATCCTTCATCCAAACCTCAAATCCTCCCTCCCTCGCAACCTGCCCCCCTTTAACCACCCCTGAACAAACAGATCGAAATCATACCACGGACAACCAGGCCCGCTTCCAACTGAAAAATGACGCTAATTGGTCGAACTTCGAACTCATGTTGGAAATCGAAGTCTTCAATATAATTGCAAGCTTAAAGCCTACTTCCCACACTATGGACCCCCTCCCATCCACAATAGTAAAAAAAACTCAACCACATCATTGCCCCTTTCTGGACAAAAATCATCAACTCCTCTCTCACATCAGGTTGTGTCCCAGACTCCCTTCAGCTAGGACAAATCACACCTATACTCAAGAAACCAGGGGACGACCCCAACGAGCTCAACAACCTCAGACCTATCTCCAACCTTCCGTTCCTAGATAAAACATTGGAGAAGTGCGTTCTCCAACAACTTAACAAACATATTGATGACTTCAACCTCCTGAACACCTTTCAGTCGGGTTTCAGGAAAGGTTGTAGCACCGAAGCACAAGTTACTAACTTGTGTAACGATATATCTGTAAGAGACAGTAGTTAGTGACAGATTCCTTACCTTAGAATATCCCCAGGCGTCAGGCTGGATCCGGAAAGTTTTTTGCGTAGCAGTACCCTTGCGCGTCGGTAGGCGGCGTCGTGCGGCTCCGCGTCCGTCGTCGGCGTCGTGATCGCCGGGATGACGTCGCGGGCAGTACTTAGACGCCGCCCCTGCGCGCTGACGTCAGTTCTGTACACGACTTTCCGCGCCAGGAACGCAGAGCCATGCAAGAAGCTGACATAGGTGTCTGAAAAATACTAGGGCCCTGAAAGGGATGTCCTTAACCCTAGAAATCAGTTCGCAGAACGGGAGGATGGGTGGGCGGTAAGGAATCTGTCACTAACTACCGTCTCTTACAGATATATCGTTACACAAGTTAGTAACTTGTTCATCTGAAAGAGACACGTTAGTGACAGATTCCTTACCTTAGAATAGATACCCCAGCAATACCAACCCCGGTGGTGGGTCTGCGAACAAAGATCAGACAAGGAAGTCCTGGAGGACAGAACGGCCAAAGAAGCCGTCCCTCCGGACCTGACTGTCAAGGCAGTAATGCTTTGTAAACGTGTGCAGCGAGGCCCACGTAGCTGCCTGACAAATAACCGGCAGCGGAACACCGCGGCCCAAAGCCGTGGTAGCAGCCGTTGCCCTGGTGGAATGGGCCCGCAGCCCAACAGGAGGCTCCTTCTTAGCCAAAGAATAGCAGGTCTTGATGCACAAGGTAACCCAGCGGGAGATGGTCCTCTTGTGCACCGCCCGACCTTTTGGCGCCCACGTAGCCAACAAAGAGCTGGTCATCCACCCGGAAGTGTTTTGTGCGGTCAATATAGAAGGAGAGCGCACGTTTTGGGTCCAGACGGTGGAGCCTCTCTTCCTCTCTGGAAGGATGCGGAGGCGGAAAGAAGGTGGGCAAAGTGATGGTCTGCCCAATATGGAAAGCAGTAACCACCTTAGGCAAGAAGGACGGACGCGTCCGAAGAACAACCTTGTCCGGATGAACAGACAGAAAGGGAGGTTTGCAAGATAGAGCCTGGAGCTCACTCACCCGCCGAGCGGAGGTGATGGCCACCAGAAAGGCTGTCTTCAGAGTCAGAAGACGAAGAGGACAGTTATGTAGAGGCTCAAAGGGAGCGCACATTAAAAGGTAAGAACCAAGTTCAAGTCCCACTGAGGCATCACAAACGGAACAGGAGGGAAGAGGTGAGTAATGCCTTTTAAGAACCTGTTAACAACAGGGGACTTGAAAAGGGAGGGCTGATCAGGAAGCCTGAGGAAGGCCGAGATAGCACAAAGATAACCCTTGATGGTACCCAGGGCAGAACCCTGTTGGGCCAGAGAAAGAAGGAACAGAAGGACCTCAGAAAGAGGGGCAGAGAGGGGATTCACAGCCTTTGCTGTGCACCATGCCACAAATTTGTTCCACCTGCAGGCGTATACCACCTTAGTGGAGGGACGCCTGGCTGCCAGAATCACATCACAAACTTCGGGAGGCAAGTCGAAAGGAATCAACTGCCGCCGCTCAATCTCCACGCAAGCAGGTGTAGACTGGACAGGTTCGGGTGGAGGACCGTCCCCTGCTGCTGCGACAGAAGATCCTCCCGAAGAGGCAGACGGATCGGGGATCTACGCTCATATTGAGTAGCTCGGGATACCAAACTCTTCGAGCCCAGTCCGGAGCCACAAGAATGACTTGGGCCCGGTCGTGCCGAATCTTCTTCAACACTCTGGGTAGAAGTGGTATAGGCGGAAAGGCGTACAACAGACCGCAACTCCACTCGTGACGAAAAGCGTCGCCGAGCGAGTTGCGCCTTGGAAATTCCAACGCGCAGAACTGATGACATTGCGAGTTCTCTTCGGTGGCGAATAGATCTAACCAAGGCTCTCCCCATTGTAGAAAGAGTCCTTGCGCCACTTCCGAGTGAAGACGCCATTCGTGATCCATCATGCACCTGCGGCTGAGTTCGTCCGCCCTGGCGTTCAGGAACCTGCCAGGTGTTGAACCATCAGGAACATGCCCTGATGTTCCAGCCATGTCCAGAGGCGCAGAGCCTCCTGACAAAGGGTCCAAGACCCCACCCCGCCCTGTTTGTTGCAGTACCACATGGCGGTGGTGTTGTCTGTGAACACCTGCACTACCTTCCCTTTGACAGAGGGAAGGAATGCCTTGAGTGCAAGTCGGATCGCCCGGAGCTCCAGAAGGTTGATATGGAGCCGGTACTCCGCCGGAGACCAGAGGCCTCTGATCTCCGCCTCTCCCATGTGACCGCCCCATCCCAGAAGGGACGCGTCCGTCACAACTGTGTGCTCTGGCTGGGGAAGGGAGAGGGATCTGCCCATGACCCATTGCCGGTTCGAGAGCCACCACTGCAACTGTCTTGCAGTCCCCTCCGAGATCTGGACGTGATCGGACAGGTTGCCCTGGTGCTGCGCCCACTGGAACTTCAGGTCCCACTGCAGAGCCCGCATATGCCATCTGGCATGAGTGACCAGCAGGATGCAGGAGGCCATGAGGCCCAGCAGCCTCAGGGTCATCCGTACCGAAACCCAGGATAAAGGCTGAAAGATCGGAATCATAGCCTGAATATCCCGGACTCGCCGTTCGGGAGGATAGGCCCGAAACTGCGTCGTGTCCAGAACTGCTCCGATGAAAAGGAGCTGTGGAGAAGGAATCAGATGCGACTTCGGCACATTGATGGAGAACCCCAGCAAGTGCAGGAGTTCGGCCGTAGTCTGGAGGTGGGAGACGACTGCCTGGGACGAGCCCGCCTTCAGCAGCCAGTCGTCGAGGTAGGGGAAGACTGAAACCCCTGCCCGGCGCAGATGAGCTGCGACCACCGCCATCACTTTCGTGAACACCCGAGGGGCACTGGTAAGGCCAAAGGGGAGCACGGTGAACTGAAAATGCTCGGGGCCTACCGTGAACCGAAGGTAACGCCGGTGGGCCGGCAGGACGGGGATGTGGAAATATGCGTCCTGCAAGTCCAACGCTACCAACCAGTCTCCAGGGTCGAGGGCAGTCAAGACCTGAGCTAGGGTGAGCATCTTGAACTTCTCCTTCCGGAGGAAGCGATTGACGTTCCGGAGGTCCAAGATAGGACGCATGTCCTCCTTGTCCTTTTGGGCACCAGAAAGTAGTGGGAGTAGCAACCACGCCCTACTTCTGGGGTCGGAACATGCTCGATGGCCCTCTTGGTCAAGAGGGCCGTGACTTCCTTCTGTAGAAGCACCAAGTGATCCCCTGACATGCGGTGGAATTGAGGTGGCATGGCTGGGGGTGGTCTCGAAGGGGAGGGAGTAGCCCCTTCGGACAATGTCCAAGACCCACCTGTCCGAGGTGATGGTGCGCCAGTGGGGAAGGTGATGGCGGACCCTGCCCCTACTGGCGTGCTGTGCACCTGAAAGGAGGGACTAGGAGGGCTTGGAGGCCGCGGACGGGTTGGAGGTGGTGGCCTGACCCGCACGCTGGTTGCCCGATCCGCCACGGCGGAATCCACGTCCTCGGCCACGCGAAGACGCCTGCTGCGCGGGCCGGTGGCTGGGCTGCTGACGTGAAGGGCGCCCCTACCGTGGCCACGATAGGGGCGAAAAGCAGAAGTCAGCGGAGGGCGCGTAGCAGAAAGGCCCAGGGACTTGGCAGTAGCCCGTGAGTCCTTAAAGCGCTCCAACGCATGGTCTGCTTTGGACCCAAAAAGACCGACTCCATCAAAGGGCATGTCCATGAGAGTATTCTGGACATCCCCTGAAAAACCAGTGGTTCTCAGCCAGGCATGGCGTCCGAGCGCCACCGTCGTTGCAATAGACCTGCCCAGCGAGTCGGCGGTGTCAAGGCCACAACGTATAGTGTATTTAGCCGCATCCCTTCCTTCCGCAATGGCGCGGGAAAGCAGTGTCTGGACCTCCTCAGGACACTGGGGCAAAACATCCGCCACCGAATCCCACAGGGAGTGGGTATATCGGCCCAAAAGACAAGCGGTGTTAACGGACCGCAAGCCAGCACTGGAGGAAGAAAACCTTTCTTCCCAAACTGATCCAGGCGTTTGGATTCCCTATCCGGAGGGGCGGTAGGGAAGGCGGTTTGGGAAGCGGAGGCTTGGACAACCAAGCTCTCAGGAGTGGGGTGGACAGAGAGAAACAGGGGTCGCCCGGAGCTGGGCGATGGCGTCGTGACACGTTCCGATCCACAGGAGCCCCTGTGTTGGGCTTGGACCAGGCGCCCAAAGAACGTCAGTGAGGGCGTCGTTAAACGGCAGCACAGTCTCCGCAGAGGAGGCTGCCGGCTGAAGCACCTCTGTCAAGATGTTAGGCTTGACCGTCAAAGTAGCGAGTTGGAGACGTAAGGCCCCAGCTGCCCTACGCAACACCGTACCAAAATTCGCTCCCTCCTCCGTAGCCACGGGAGGAGACAGCATGCCAGTGTCAGGGGAAGTATCCAGACCACTGGCCTCCCCTAGACTCTCTGTCCAGTCCTCATCGTACTGACAGTGTCGTGTCAGAGGGTCATCAGACCCCTCCCAGTCCAACTGGTCCTCCTCTGGTTCAAAATAAGGAGGAGGAGGAGGAGGGACAGTTGGGACCCAAGGTCCCATCGGCGCCGGAACCGGCGTCGAGCGACGTCGGTCCGGATCCATGTCCGGAGCCGGAAGGAACTGGGGGACGACGCCGCCCGGAGCCCAGGGCGGCGTCGAGAACGGCACCGGAGACATCGGCGCCGGCGGAGGTGTCGTTAGGTCGACCGGCGTCGATGGGGGTTGTGGAGCCGGGATCGAGGCCGGGGCCGGAATCGAGGCTGGAGGCACGGGCGACGCCGGGGCCGGAGCCGTCGGCGACGCCGGAGCAACCCCATCAGGGCCCGCGGGGCCCGAAGGCGCACAGGAGGGGCCTGGAGGCCCGAAGAGGCGGGCCATGGCCGACAGGAATTCCTGCACTTTGGCCGGATCCGCCCCGAACCCGGGAAGGGCGGGTATGGCGGGGGCGACTCCACAGGCATGTCCGGGGCCGCGGGGGCGGGGACGGTGCCGGGAGGGGCCTCAGCCGAGTCGCGAGACCGGCGAGGCGAAGTCCTAGAGCGATGATGCTTTTTGGACTTCTTGTGTTTCGACTTACCGGACGAAGAAGACTTCGACGCCGACGACCGGTGTGGACTCCGCGATCGACCCCTGGACCTCTCACGCGACCGGGGCTTCCGCGGAGCCGAATGCCGGGCCTCGAGGAGCTTTCGAGACCGCTCTCGCAAAGCTTTCGGGTTAAGGGCCTGGCAGTCGGTACAAGACTCCGTGTCGTGGCCTCGGCCGAGGCAGAAGAGACACTCCCAATGCGGGTCGGTGACGGACATCATCCGCGCACAGGCGCCGCAACGTTTGAAACCGGGCATCCCTACGACACCTTGAGAGATGAAAAAACAGTGAAAAAATTCACCAAAAAGTATGGTCAAAAAATGACCAGGGCACTGCTCTTCCCGGATCTGCGCTTGCTGGCGCGGAAAAAGAAGAACTGACGTCAGCGCGCAGGGGCGGCGTCTAAGTACTGCCCGCGACGTCATCCCTGCGATCACGACGCCGACGATGGACACGGAGCCGCACGACGCCGCCTACCGACGCGCAAGGGTACTGCTACGCAAAAAACTTTCCGGATCCAGCCTGACGCCTGGGGATATTCTAAGGTAAGGAATCTGTCACTAACGTGTCTCTTTCAGATACAGCAATGCTCAATATTGCAGATGATATCCACAGAGCCTTAGATGAAGGTGAAGCCTGTCTCCTCATCCTGATTGACTTATCAGCGGCATTCAACACAATAAACCATCTAGCTTTACTTGAGACTCTGAAGAGGCGCTCTGGCATTAATGGCACAGTACTAGAATGGTTCACTTCCTTCCTTCAGCACCGTTCGCAACAGATTAAAATCAACTCCTGCCTCTCTGTACCAACACGAGTCAAACTTGGAGTCCCGCAAGGATCGATCCTCTCACCATCCCTCTTCAATCTCTTCATGGAACCCCTTGCAATTATTCTGAAACAAGCAGGGGTTCAATACCACCTATATGCAGATGACACACAAATATACTACAAAATCAAATCACCCTGTGACGTCCGACACCTCAATGTCACGCTAACCAAGATCCAAACCTGGTTTAACGCAAACCACTTAAAACTGAACCGGGACAAAACGGAATTAATACTGTTCTCTACGAAAAGTAACCACCGACCAATTCAAGACTGGCTCAAGGAGCTTGATGCTCTAAACTGCTCCCTCGTCCTATCTGACTCGGTAAAGTCACTAGGCATTACCCTGGATAAGAATTTGTCAATGAAGGACCACATCAAGAACTCTGCAAAAGGTGCTCTTTACTCTCTAAAACACCTCAAGAAAATTAAACCTTTCATTCCCCAAGATGATCTCAAGACAATAGTACAATCCCTAGTCCTTTCTAAACTGGACTATGGGAACGCCATCTTAACAGGGTCACCAAAAGCTCACCTAGCCCCACTAAGGTCAGTCCTTAACATGGCAGCTCGACTCATAACTGGTGTAAAAAGATTTGAACACATCTCACCAACCCTCAACGCACTCAACTGGCTTCCCATGGAAGGTAGATGTATTTACAAACTGGCCTGCATCACACACAAGGCCCTTCACGCCCAATCCCCCAACTACCTAAACAGCAAACTAGTAAAAGCAGGAAAATCCAGAACGCTGAGAAGCACCAACTCACTTCTTCTCATCCCTCCGAAACTGAAAAGGAAAACGACCCAGTGCTGGTCCTTCTCTGGTAACGTACCCAGGATGTGGAACGCACTCCCTATTGACCTCAGATGCAACCCCTCCTTCTCTTGCTTCAAAAAGGACCTGAAACTCCTTCTCCTCAAACAATACTTTACCGACCAAGTCAACCAACCTAGGCATCAATAACCTAATGGACTCCCCCCTCACTTTGACCTTCAAGGATGGTGGTGATCTGACTGTTTCAACCACCTGCGTCTTTCTCCCCTCACTGGATACATAAGTATTATGTCTTTGCTTATATCTTTATGCATCCTCATGTCTTGCGATGTTATGCAAATTTTTCTTTTCCTTTGTGTATGTAAAGCGCTCTGATACCCACGGGTCTAGCTAGCGCTATATAAAACTTTATAAATAAAAATAAATAAAGCCAAGGGGACACAAAGTAAGTCTTTTTTCAGCCAGATATAGAATTGTCAAAATTGTTCTTTCTTGGAAATGGGTGGCGTTTGCTCAGGTTCACTTGGATCTGAAGAAAAGTCATCGAAGTTGATGAAGTAGCCATACGCAGTTCGATCTATCTTTGGGAGCTCAGCATTGTGTGTAGAACTGGCAGTTGCTTCTTGTGAAGGTACGTTGATATAAAGTTCACTGTTGGGCCGAATTGCAATTTGCATTTCAGTGGTATTTTGGTGTTGTTCTGTTTCAACTGGTGTGATTCGTCCTCCGTTATTGGCTACTCCTGCATCTTACGCAGAGGAGTCTTGAAATGTTATTAGTCTTTCCATCTGAACTTCCTGTATAGTAACGAGAGGAGATCTGCAGCTACTCAGGACTCCACGCGGCCTGCTGTTGAGAATCGGCCACATAGTGTGGTTTGATCAGATCAATGGAGACAAATCTTTTTTCTTTTCGGCTGGGAAGAGGCGGAAGAAGTACTGTTCTTATTCCTTGAACCGCCAGGACAGGCACAGGTGTTCTGTAGGATGGCCCAAACTCCTTCTTGTCCACAATCTTTTCTATGACCAGGCCCCCAACCTTTGGGACCCAGACAGGTCTTGCTGGAACCAGTTTCACTTCCCCAGTGGCGGTGCGTTTTACTTGGACATTGCTTTGCAATGCCCGGCATTCATCAAGTTCCTGTAAAACAGCCAAACGATCATTCAATTCAAATGGTTTTACATCCGCCACTGTGCTGGCACAATCGAGGTCAGGTACCCACATTCTTGTCCCAAACAGGATTTCACAGGAGGTACGTCCTCCCAAGGATTTTCTTGGCATATTATTCAGTGCCCTCTGGACCCCATATAGGTGATTGACCCAACGACCGCCCGCACCTAATACCCTTGCTGTTAAGGATTGCTTTAGGTCCCGGTTTTTCCTCTCCACCACCGAATTTCCCTCGGATGGTAGGGGGAGGAGTACCGCAAGGCCACGCCCATATTTTCCATGGCTTCCTTGTAAGCCCGAGAGCTAAACGCAGTGCCACGGTCGGAATGTAACGTGCCAATTGCGTATGTCCCCATAAAGACTCGCAAAGCCTTTATAACAGTTCGAGCGTCAGCCGAGCGCTGAGGCCAAACCCATATAAATCTAGAGCATGAATCGACTGCCACCAAGATATACTTGTAAGCCCCGTCTGAATTTAAGGGGCCACAGTGATCCAAATAGACACATGCAAGAGGTCTGTCTGAAATGAGTAATGGTGTTTGTGGTGGCCGTGCTACGGTGGAACCTTTCATCTGCTGGCAGATGTCGCACTTTAAGACATAAGCCTTTGTTTGTTTAGACAAACTTGGCCACCAGAACCGCCGTATCAGTAACAAAACTGTAGCAGTGACTCCTGCGTGTGCAGAGCCCAGACCCTCGTTCGCAGCTAGTATTAAACCTAATCTGCGATCAGTGTTTGGTATAACTCTATCCCCCACTCCTGGAATTTGAGCATACAGTGTGTTTTGCGCATCTAATTTATAGGAATATTTAAGTGGAAAGCCATTTGGAACGGCAGAGCCGTTCTTTGAGGTGTTGATAGCTATCAGTATGTCTCCGTCTATCCTCGTGCTAGACCGAGTGATTGCAGCAATGGCAGCAGTTCGCACTGTCGCCTTTGTGGCTTCATCAGTCAGTGAATTCCCTTCAACATGTCTGCCAACACGCTGGTGACTCAAGGTGTGAATAACTTGAAACCGTGACAGGCATGCGTTCAGCTGTGCCACTTGTTCCCATAACAAGTTATGTTTAATTGTGCATTACTTGGAATCTCTAAATCCATTCTGGCCCCAGTAATGAAGATATTAATTGTAAGACTGCACACAGTAAAACTAATCGCACACTATCAGTGTGGGAAATTCCCGATCTGTATACTGTAGTGCCAATATCAGGGCTTTCAGTTCTGCCAACTGCGCTGTACAATCTCCCAGAGATTGCGTAGTCGTATTGCTGGGATGGAACTTACCGTCCCGCATACGGCCCTTCACTATAGCACATGCATACTGCTGTTTACTTCCTATGGCAGGCTGAGCAGATCCATCAGTGTAAATGATGTATTCATACTTCTCTAGAGGCAAGATTTCATTCGGCAGAGGGTTTTCTTGTTCGTACTGCAGGAACGCTTGTGTTTTTAATGTAGAATCGTCTCTGTAATCAACATCTGTTGCAGTGAGAGAATTAGCCCATTGTATCCATCGCGGATGTAGTCCTTTCGCATTTGGAATGCTCGCTTTGGTAACTCGCTTTGATAACTCGCTTTGGTAACAGCTTCTAAAGTTGGTACCAGGGTAACAACGATGATGCGTTTCCCCTGTGATTGTGCTCTTTCTCTCACTACAGCAGTCTGTCTTGCGGTCAGTATTTTTTCTGTCGCTGCAAATTGCATTTCAGCATTTGTGTACAAATGTGATTTGTATGCAATTGGAACTGTCTCACCTTCATTGATAGTGAGATAAGTATATCCTGATAAACCAGGGACGAGCCGGATCACCAAGTATTTTTAATTTACACGTGTGCGCAAGTGTTTAGATGCTATCATGTCAGCCTTAACTGAACGGAGAGTATCTGAGTGTTGCTGTGTCCACTGATGTGGTGTGAAATCAGGTCTGATTAAGTCGTAGAAGGGTTTTACTCTTTCTGCGTAATATAGAATGTATGTTCTGCCAAAATTTAGAAATCCTAAGATGGATTGCAAACCCTTTAGATTCTTTGGAGGTTGGAGTAGCGCACACTTTTTTAAAAAGTTGGCTGCCAGGCTCTTGTCTTCACTTGATAGCTCATTTCCCAAAAACAGGACATTGAGATGGACAATTTTACATTTCCTGAAATTAAATTTGTAGCCCAAATTGGCGAATCCCACAATTATGTTGTTCACCCTGCTCAAGTGTTCAAGTAATTCATTGTCCGTCAGATAGATGTCATCTACATAGGACACAGCCTCCACATCGCATGTTTGTAATATTTCTGACACTCTTGCCGAGAATAGCCCCGGGCTGTTCTTATACCCTTGAGGCAAACAACAAAAGTTTTGCTGGGTGCCGATCGCAGAAAATGCTGTCAAATATCTGCTTTTTGGAGCTATATTCTGGCAGAAGAATCCATTCGAGATATCTAATGTTTTGTATTTCTTCGGCACAATGTTATTCATTAATGCAGCGGTGTGTATTTTGAACTGCAAATGTTCGCGTGCATGTGTTTAAATGTCTGTAGTCTAAAACTAGACGATATGTGTTGTCAGGTTTCATTACTGGAAACAAAGGATTATTCATTGGGGAGGTGCAAGTCTCAATCACACCTTGGTATTCGAGTTGGTCTAAGATTTGCTTGACCTGTCGTTTTGCATAGTTTTTTTATATGGTACTGTCTCTGTGGATTTGGAGTAGATTTTAATGGGATTTAGTGGTGGGTGGACTCCACGTCCCACCCTACATGGTTGCGGTATAATGCCGGAGCTAGCGCTAGCGCCCACTCCTGCGCTTATGAGTGTTTTAAAGATTCTGGAATGAGGTTGGAGAAAGCAGGCGAAAGGATGTTTTCCCCCTTTGGGCAATCCAGCACAAACTCAGGCGGCCAATCCCTTTCTTCTAGAAGTATGTCATATCCAAAGGTCAAATTCTCCCAAAAGAGACCTCTAACCTTCTTTCAGATGTCCCCCTCTATTTGAAGTGTAATTCCATACAGTCTATGCGGGACACTAACTCTGGTATCAGGTGTTTCCACCGTGATGCACAAGTTACTAACTTGTGTAACGATATATCTGTAAGAGACAGTAGTTAGTGACAGATTCCTTACCTTAGAATATCCCCAGGCGTCAGGCTGGATCCGGAAAGTTTTTGCGTAGCAGTACCCTTGCGCGTCGGTAGGCGGCGTCGTGCGGCTCCGCGTCGGGATCGCCGGGATGACGTCACGGGCAGTACTTAGACGCCGCCCCTGCGCGCTGACGTCAGTTCTGTACACGACTTTCCGCGCCAGGAACGCAGAGCCATGCAAGAAGCTGACATAGGTGTCTGAAAAATACTAGGGCCCTGAAAAGGATGTCCTTAACCCTAGAAATCAGTTCGCAGAACGGGGAGGATGGGTGGGCGGTAGGAATCTGTCACTAACTACTGTCTCTTACAGATATATCGTTACACAAGTTAGTAACTTGTGCATCTGAAAGAGACACGTTAGTGACAGATTTCTTACTTTAGAATAGATACCCCAGCAATACCAACCCCGGTGGTGGGTCTGCGAACAGATTCAGACAAGGAAGTCCCGGAGGACAGATCGGCCAAAGAAGCCATCCCTCCGGACCTGGCTGTCAAGGCAGTAATGTTTGGTAAACGTGTGCAGCGAGGCCCACGTAGCTGCCTGACATATATCCTGTAACGGACCACCGCGGCCTAAAGCCGTGGTAGCAGCCGTTGCCCTGGTGGAATGGGCACGCAGCCCAACAGGAGGCTCCTTCTTAGCCAAAGAATAGCAGGCTTTGATACACAAGGTGACCCAGCGGGAGATGGTCCTTTTGTGTACCGCCCGACCTTTTTTGGCGCCCACGTAGCCAACAAAGAGCTGGTCATCAATCAATCAATCAATCAATCAATCAGGGGTTTGTTAAAGCGCGACTACTCACCCGTAAGGGTCTCAAGGCGCTAGGGGTGGGGGGAGGGTGCAGGTTCCATCCATCAAGGAGGGGGTCTGTCGAAGAGCCAGGTTTTGAGGTTTCTTGCGAAGATGGGGAGCGATGTTGTCTGTCTGAGGTGGAGCGGAAGGGCGTTCCATGCTGTGGCCGCGAGGAAGGAGAAGGAGCGGCCTACCGATCTGGTCTTTCTGGTGCGGGGGACCACGGCGTAGGAGAGCTGGGCTGATCGTAGGGTCCTTTGGGGTGCGTGGAATTTGAGACGGCTGTTCAGGTATGCTGGTCCGGTGCCGTGGAGGGCCTTGTGTGCGTGGGTGAGCATCTTGAAGGTGATTCTCGCCTCGACAGGGAGCCAGTGGAGTGTGCGCAGGTGCTGGGAGATGTGGCAGTGTTTTGGCAGGTTGAGGACCAGTCTTGCGGCGGCGTTCTGGATGTTCTGTAGCTTGCGGGTGAGGTTTTTGTTTGCAGGCCCGGAACTGTTGTGTGCGGTTGATGTAAAAGGAAAGCGCACGTTTTGGGTCCAGACGGTGGAGCCTCTCTTCCTCTCTGCAAGGATGCGGAGGCGGAAAGAAGGTGGGCAAAGTGATGGTCTGCCCAATGTGGAAGGCAGTAACCACCTTTGGCAAGAAGGACGGACGCGTCCTAAGAACAACCTTGTCTGGATGAACAGACAGAAAGGGGGGTTTGCATGAAAGAGCCTGGAGCTCACTCACCCGCCGAGCGGAGGTGATGGCCACCAGAAAGGCTGTCTTCAGAGTAAGAAGATGAAGAGGGCAGTTATGCAGAGGCTCAAAGGGAGCGCACATTAAGAAAGTAAGAACCAAGTTCAAGTCCCACTGAGGCATTACAAACGGGACAGGAGGGAAGAGATGTGTAATGCCTTTAAGAAACCTGTTAACAACAGGGGACTTGAAAAGAGAGGGCTGATCAGGAAGCCTGAGAAAGGCCGAGATTGCACAAAGATAGCCCTTGATGGTACCCAGGGCAGAACCCTGTTGGGCCAGAGAAAGAAGGAACAGAAGAACCTCAGAAAGAGGGGCAGAAAGGGGATTCACAGCCTTTGCTGTGCACCATGCCACAAACTTGTTCCACCTGCAGGCGTATACCACCTTAGTGGAGGGACGCCTGGCTGCCAGAATCACATCACAAACTTCGGGAGGCAAGTCGAAAGGAATCAACTGCCGCCGCTCAATCTCCACGCAAGCAGGTGTAGACTGGACAGGTTCGGGTGAAGGACCGTCCCCTGCTGCTGCGACAGAAGATCCTCCCGAAGAGGCAGACGGATCGGGGGATCGATGCTCATACTGAGTAGCTCGGGATACCAAACTCTTCGAGCCCAGTCCGGAGCCACAAGAATGACTTGGGCCCGGTCGCGCCGAATCTTCTTCAACACTGCTGAAAGAGACCTTGCGCCTCCTCCGAGTGAAGACGCCATTCGTGATCCATCATGCACCTGCGGCTGAGTTCGTCCGCCCTGGCGTTCAGGGAACCTGCCAGGTGTTGAACCATCAGGAATATGCCCTGATGTTCCAGCCATGTCCAGAGGCGCAGAGCCTCCTGACATAGGGTCCACGACCCCACCCCGCCCTATTTGTTGCAGTACCACATGGGGGTGGTGTTGTCTGTGAACACCTGCACTACCTTCCCTTTGACAGAGGGAAGGAATGCCTTGAGTGCAAGTCGGATCGCCCGGAGCGCCAGAATGTTGATATGGAACCGGGACTCCGCCGGAGACCAGAGGCCTCTGATCTCCGCCTCTCCCATGTGACCGCCCCATCCCAGAAGGGACGCGTCCGTCACAACTGTGTGCTCTGGCTGGGGAAGGGAGAGGGATCTGCCCATGACTCATTGCCGGTTCGAGAGCCACCACTGCAACTGTTTTGCAGCCCCCTCCGAGATCTGGACGTGATCGGACAGGTTGCCCTGGTGCTGCGCCCACTGGAACTTCAGGTCCCACTGCAGAGCCCGCATATGCCATCTGGCATGATCGACCAGCAGGATGCAGGAGGCCATGAGGCCCAGCAGCCTCAGGGTCATCCGCACCGAAACCCAGGATAGAGGCCGAAAGATCGGAATCATAGCCTGAATATCCCGGACTCGCCGTTCGGGAGGATAGACCCGAAACTGCGTCGTGTCCAGAACTGCTCCGATGAAAAGGAGCTGTGGAGAAGGAGTCAGGTGCGACTTCGGCACGTTGATGGAGAACCCCAGCGAGTGCAGGAGTTCGGCCGTAGTCTGGAGGTGGGAGACGACTGCCTGGGACGAGCCCGCCTTCAGCAGCCAGTCGTCGAGGTAGGGGAAGACTGGAACCCCTGCCCGGCGCAGATGAGCTGCGACCACCGCCATCACTTTCGTGAACACCCGAGGGGCGCTGGTAAGGCCGAAAGGGAGCACGGTGAACTGAAAATGCTCGAGGCCTACCGTGAACCGCAGGTAACGCCGGTGGGCCGGCAGGACGGGGATGTGGAAATATGCGTCCTGCAAGTCCAACGCTACCATCCAGTCTCCAGGGTCGAGGGCAGTCAAGACCTGAGCTAAGGTGAGCATCTTGAACTTCTCCTACTGGAGGAAGCGATTGACGTTCCGGAGGTCCAAGATAGGACGCATGTCCTCCTTGTCCTTTTTGGGCACCAGAAAGTAGTGGGAGTAGCAACCACGTCCTACTTCTGGGGTCGGAACGCGCTCGATGGCCCCCTTGGCCAAGAGGGCCGCAACTTCCTTCTGAAGAAGCACCAAGTGATCCCCTGACATGCGGTGGAATTGAGGTGGCATGGCTGGGGGGATGGTCTCGAAGGGGAGGGAGTAGCCCCTTCGGACAATGTCCAAGACCCACTTGTCCGAGGTGATGGCACGCCAGTGGTGAAGGTGATGGCGGACCCTGCCCCCTACTGGCGTGCTGTGAACCTGAAAAGAAAGACTAGGAGGGCTTGGAGGCCGCGGACGGGGCAAGGTTGGTGGCCTGACCCGCACGCTGGTTGCCTGACCTGCCACGGCGGGTGCCACGTCCTCGGCCACGCGAAGACGTTTGCTGCGCGGGCCGGTGGCTGGGCAGCGGACGTGACTGGGCGCCCCTTCCGTGGCCACGAAAGGGGCGAAAAGCAGACGGCTGCGGAGGGCGTACAGCAGAAAGGCCCAGGGACTTGGCCGTAGCCCGCGAGTCCTTAAAGCGCTCCAGCGCATGGTCTGCCTTGTTCCCAAAAAGACCGATCCCATCAAAGGGCATGTCCATAAGAGTAAGTAAGTCCGTTTTTATATAGCGCAGCTACTCACCCTTACGGATCTCAAGGCGCTGAGGGCCGTCGTGGAAATTAAGTGAGCTATTGCCCAGAGTCACATGGTGCTGAGCTGAGCTGCCGCCGGAGCCCGAACCGTGAACCCCGTGCTCCGAAGTCAGTTGCCCTGGCCGCTGCACCACACCTCTCCACCTCACCAGGTTTTGGACATCACCCGAGAAACCAGTGGTTCTCAGCCAGGCGTGACGGCGCAGCGCCACTGTCGTCGCAAGCGATCTGCCTAGCAAGTCGGCGGTATCAAGGCCACATCTGATGGTGTACTTTGCCGCATCTCTTCCCTCCGCAATGGTGCGGGAAAGCAGTGTCTGGACCTCCTCAGGACACTGGGGCAGAACTTGCGCCACCGAGTCCCACAAGGAGTGGGAATATCGGCACAAGAGGCAAATGGTGTTGACGAACCGCAAGCCAGCACTGGAGGAAGAAAAGACCTTCTTCCCAAATTGATCCAGGCGTTTGGATTCCCTATCCGGGGGAGCGGTAGGGAAGGCGCTTTGGGAAGCAGAGGCTTGGACCACCAAGCTCTCAGGGGTGGGGTGTTGGGAGAGGAACAGGGGGTCGCCCTGAGCAGGGAGATGGCGTCGGGCCACGTTCCTATCCACAGGAGCCCCTGTGGTGGGCTTGGACCAGGTGCCCAAAAGAACGTCTGAAAGCGCCTCGTTAAACGGCAGCAGTGGCTCCGAGGAGGTAGCCGCCGGCTGAAGCACTTCCGTCAGGATGTTAGTCCTGACAGCCACTGTAGGCAACTGGAGGTGTAAGGCCCCAGCTGCTCTACGCAACACCGTTGCAAAGTTTGCTCCCTCCTCCGTTGCCACGGAAGGAGGAGACAGCATGCCAGAGTCAGGGGAGGTGTCCAGACCACTGGCATCCCCAAGCTCCTCAGCCCAGTCCTGATCAAACTCACATTGCTGTGTGAGAGGGTCATCAGACCCCTCCCAGTCCTCTGCGTCCTCCAATTCTGGTTCAAAATAAGGAGGAGGGACATGTGGGACCCAAGGTCCCATCGGCATCGGAGCCGGCGTCGAGCGACGCCGGTCTGGCGCCATGTGCGGATCCGGAGAGAACTGGGGAACGACGCCGCCCGGAGCCCCGGGCGGCGTCGGGAACGGCACCGGAGAGATCGGCGACGGTGGAGGTGTCGTCAGGTCAACCGGCGTCGATCGGGGTTGTGGCAGCACCGGAGCCGGGCGAGGCCGGGGCCGGGACCGAGGCTGGCGTGACAGTCGGCGCCGGGACCAGAGTCGCCGGCGGCGCCGGAGAAACCCCATCAGGGCCCGCGGGGCCCGAAGGCGCACCGGGGGGACCTTGAGGCCCGAAGAGGTGGGCCATGGCCGACAGGAACTCCTGTATCTCGGCCGGAGTCGCCCCCGACCCTGGGAAGGACGGGTAATGCGGTGGCGACTACACAGGCACTCCCGGAGCCGCGGGGACGGTGCTGACAGGACCCTCAGCCGAGTCGCGAGACCGGCGAGGGGAAGTCGTCGAGCGATGACGCTTCTTCGACTTCTTATGCTTCGACTTACCGGAGGAGTGCGAAGACTTGGACCCCGACGACCGATGAGGACTCTGCGATCGGCCCCTCGACCTCTCACGTAACCGGGGCTTGGCGTGGCGCGGAGCCGACTGCCGGACCTCGAGGAGCTTTCGAGACCGCTCTCGCAAAGCCTTCGGATGCAAGGCCCGGCAGTCGGAGCACGACTTCGTGTCGTGGTCGCGGCCGAGGCAGTAGAGACAATCCTGATGCGGGTCTGTGATCGACATCATTCGACCACAGGCGTCGCATTGCTTGAAGCCAGGCATCCCTACCGACACCTTCGGAGTCGAGAGACTTCGAGAAAACAGTGAAAAATCACCAAAAAACAGTAAAAAATTACTAGGGCACTGCTCTTCCCGGATCTGCGCTTACTGGCGCGGAAAAAGAAAGAACTGACGTCAGCGCGCAGGGGCGGCGTCTAAGTACTGCCCGCAACATCATCCCGGCGATCCCGACGCCGACGACGGACGCGGAGCCGCACGACGCGGCCTACCGACGCGCAAGGGTACTGCTACGCAAAAACTTTCCGGATCCAGCCTGACGCCTGGGGATATTCTAAGGTAAGGAATCTGTCACTAACATGTCTCTTTCAGATATGTTCATTCTATACTGCTGTCACCAGAAAATCCTTCAGGTTCTGGCGAGCTATTGTTACTTCTGCCGCGCTGTCTAGCATAGTGAGAGCCCATTCAGAAGCTGAGTCCTCAGTAACCTGGGCATGTCTGATTTTAAGCCAGCTACTTTCTTCTTTTTGAATTGAGGTTTTGCTTTAGGTTGCTCTTCCTGTTTGATAATGTAATCTGAAGTGTGATGTGTTTCCCTTTTTGTCTTTGGTCGATATTCATTCTTTTGTTCTGATCGCCCGTCCCTCTCCGAGTTTTTTGATGAACCCTGGAAGGAACGAAAGGAACTTTTATCAGTTTCCTGATACCTATCAGGTTTTCTAATGTAATCACGATTTCCAAGGTTGTACCTCTTTTCAGAGGACTCCCGTTGGGGAGACCCACCCCTTGATCGTGAATTCTTTTCTGAATTATTATTTTTAGAATTGTTGTTTTCCCATTTCTTTTTAGAAAAAGTGGGTGCTTGCTTCGAGTTGTCCTTGTCGGGACTATTCGCCATTTGTGTCTTCCCGGCTTTGGTTCCCAAATTATCTCTACCTAATTCAGCATAGCTTTCTTCGATAATTTTTGATAATTCTCGCTCCCTATTTCTAGGTGCTATTTTACTTAGGCGGCTGTGTATGGCCACTGCTGCTGCCTACACCGTTATATTGCTCAGCATGATTGCAGAGAATTGGGCAAAATTATCCATCAGTTTCATTTCCAAGTCCAGGGCAGGTCCTGCCCTGTACTCATTCTGTATTTGTTTTCATACTTCTGGAACAACTGCTAAGGAAGGAGTACCGTGTATTCTGACGTAAACGGCAGCAAAGATTGTTCCCCAAGTGGTACAATCCTCAATCAAGGGAACCATCCCCATTGGCAAGCAAATTGTTATCATTCTATGTTTTTCCTGCGGACCCGTATGGGGAAATACTGCTTCCAGCTGTGCAATTTTTTGTTCTATCCAGAACGGAATTTGCTCCAGTTTGGAAGGAATTGTCCCTAGTACTGATTTCAGTGTCTGTGGGTTAATTGTATGTGTGGTCTGATGTGGACCAGCTGGAGCATTTCTCGCAGGTTGGACTGTCAATGTTCGCATGACAAACTGGACAATGTGTATATATTGCCTGACTATATCTTTGCATATTGTACGGACTTCATCCACCGGTAGTCTATCTATCTCGGGATGCTGAGCGGACCGAGTCTCACGACAGATGTTGTGTGTGGGAGGACACCTTTAAACCAGCTTTTATGCTGCAGGTAAGTTAACGGGACTTCAATGTCTTCGTATGGAATGTAGTAATCTGGTTGTTCAACTACAATATATGTGTGGAACAATTTAGTCACCGGATCTGCAGGTGGGAACTCAACCCAGGAATAGAATACCTCTGATCCGAACACCTCGTGTGCCTTAATCACGAAGGTAACACAGCCACCTGTTAAGGGTACGCCGTGTTCTAACAATTTCATAGTCACTGCATGTCTGCAGTTTTCTGTAATGTTAAGAGCGTTAGCCAATTCGTCTTCCCCTGAGCTACTCGCGGGCTCAGTCATTTTAGAAGAGAAGAGTAAGTTTAAGAGGTAGGCTTTTGCACAATTTGGGGAACAGTTTATCCTTACAAGCATGCTAAACCTTCAGCCAATACACAGAGTATATCTGCTCAGCTGAGGCGGATTTCCCCTTCCCACTTCAGACGTCTCTGAAAATGTGTGAGTAGGGCTTTCAGAGAAAGCACGACTGAACTACTCAGATTTTCCCTGTGAAATTGGGATTGAATATAGATAATGAAATGCATTACTTCCTTTAGGGGTAATATTCTGCTGAAGCATATCCTTTCTACTGTATCTTTGCACGAATGGACAATGTCTGGATTTTTAGATTGGAACTATCTTTTTTCTTCTGTAACAGCCCGGTGGTTTAAGTATGCCACTGAGTTGGTTCCAAAACGAATGGCCTAGGAATGTTCTGGTCTTTATGAAAACATTTTTCCTGTTTTTCTATGTATTGTGCTATTTGGGAATTAATCATGCTACAAAATTATACAGGTGTCCCTTCTCCAAGTACTTGATTTATACGTGCTATAATAAGTATCTTTGCAGTTGCTGCCGCTTTCTTCTGTTGCAGTCCGGTGTTTGAATATGTTACTGAGCCGTTTTCAAAAGATAAGGACCTAAGATTGATCTGTCCTCGATGAGAATATTCATTTTTGTATTGTGCTGTTTGAAAATTTATGATGCAGTAACACAGTTGTCCCTGTTCAGAATATTTGACTTGTATGTGTTATAATAGGTATCTTTACAGGTGTTCCTGAATTTGGCTACACGATTATCTTTCCTTACGTTTTTCTTTTTTCTGTCCCTCTTATATTTCTTCCTTCATGTACTATACACGAGGTTGAATTTGGATTGCCATTAAGAATATGAATTAGTATGAGCTAGTGCATTTATGGAATTTTTACACAGTACCAACCTGGTCAAGTAATTATTAGGTGACTTTTCTGTTTCCGTGTAGGGCTTTTTATATAAAAACCGAGAAAAAAAATGTAAGTTAACAGACCATGTGAGACTGATATTTTTTTGTTTTAAGACGGACAATCGCTAGACGCAATGCAATACGGAAGTGAAGTTGGTCTGTATTGCTGGTAATGTCCAGTTAGCGGTCTAGTGTTGCGGGGAGGTCACACACTGGGCCGCTTCAACTTCCGGTAGCCGGAATCGCCTTAAGAAAGGAGGAGAAGCGAGAGGAGCAGGATGACCCATACGACTTGAGGAAACCCCATAAAGATACTTGTGAGTAAATGAAAGTATGCACTGTATGGGAGTTTACAAGGTGGTTACCCTTACTGGACACGACTATGTGGATCGGTCGGGCGGTTGTGGTGGATTACAGACGGACTGTATTTGGAGGTTGCAGTCTGTCGTTATTTTTTAAAATCGGGCGTTGGATATAAACTTGTGAATTGCCACATTCGCTACCTGAAGGAATAAGGGTTGTGTGAAATTCTTAGCCTTATTCAAATGAAGGGAGTTGTAGGTTTACATTTTACGTTTTACTGATGAACCGGGTACTGAGAATATACTCAGTGAGTTGCCACAAGCACTACTAAGCTTACGTTTCCATTTGGTACTAGCCGATACAGGAATATGAACTTCCAAACCATGGCTGTTCCTTTACATACGCTGGCCAGTTTCTACTGAATGCCTGATGATAACGTACTTAACTGAAACACAATCATCTGATGTATGCTTTTACAGGTATTGTGAAATGCGTGTCATTTCGGACTTGCATGTTAATATCATGGGTATATGGGCATTCACTATGGGACATAAGAACTGTTGTGTATACTTATTACATGGCTTTTGCATAGTATTATCACTTGGCGAATGTCTTGCTCTCTCACATTGGTTCACAGGGCGGACTTTCTCTAGAAATATATATGCGCACGACGAACTTTGCTTGAATTTCCCTTCATCTTGATATGGGTTGATGGAACTTGATTTTCTAAGGACACAGAGAATGTACATAATATTCATTCAATAATGCGCGTATTCAATAAACTTCGCATATGGGTTTCTTCATCTTATACATTTGTGATTATTAATTTTTGAAGGATGACAGGATTAGGAATACTAAGAGGAATTGAAGAACTGTGGCAGAGATCTGGCGTTTCTTATCGTGATCAACACTTATTGATATTACATTATAGTGGTAAGCCTATGTTTATATAGCTTTATTTCACTATTTGGGCTATACGGTGGTAGAGTGCACCTGTTGGTGTTTTTTTACTTGGACCCTTCCCAGGTTGGTCGCTGGTTGAAACCTTCTTAGACTTAGGTTTTCTCTGTTCTAACCTCTTTCTGCATACAACTTTCTGTCAGCTATTAAGGAATTCTGTTCTTTTTTACTCTGGGTAATTCCCTATATGTGCACTTTTTTGTTCTGTGTATAACATGGGATCTGGACACAGGCCTTTATGAAAATAGATTTTGAAACACATCTCTTGAATGTATTTGTAAAAAGAAATAGATTTTAATGCATGTCAACATGAATTTGTTTTTTTGTTATCAGTGTTGTTCACTGTTGGGTTTGTTATTATTTTCTTTGTTGAAACATGGAGTTTACACTGTGTTGTTTTTTAAGTTGTGTAAAAATGTCTAATTATGTATATGTCTTTGTAATGTACTCTAGTTCTAAATTGGTATATACATGTGTATTTTTATATGTGCTTGCAGCCCTGAAGAAGCCCTTGTTGTAGGGTGAAATGCATTGGCTGTGCCCACATGATATTGAAGAATTTGGAATAAAGAATTTCCTGCTCACATTGAAAACAGTGGATTGAATATTATTGAAATGTGGACATTTTTATTAGGATCATATTGCTTCTCATCTTTTTGTTGAATTTTCACTGTTAATATAAGAACCAAACAAACGTTGGCGGCGCCATGTTGTGTAGTTCTGCCCAGGACCTGCCCGTTTTGGATGATCTAAACTAAGGGCTTGGTGTCCCAACCGCTTCCGGACACCCTCACAGGATATGTCAGCCATTAGACCAGCTAGCTCTACAGTGCCACTACCACCCCCCTGTATTTTACAGTGGTGTAGGTATTCTCTGGCAACCACTGAACATGACAACCCTGATTCCTCAGGGATCGTGGAAAACAGTACAGTATTTTTTGCTCAGACACTCGTGCTTGCTTTCTCTCAGAAAACACACAGGATGGCGATTAGGACGTTTCAATAAGAATTTATTGGTCCAGCGACAACCTTGTGTAAAACATATGTGCTGCGACAATCAGGAGACAGAATCATACAAAAGAGATTGCTAGTACCAATATAGTGAATAGTAGATACATTTCTACCATAGTGCTAATAAGATGAACAGAAACAGTTCAGATAAAAACAGTAGCACTTGCATATTCCTAAACTGCGAGCCCTAAGTAATTTGCAAAAATGTACCTAGCCTAACCTGGATGTGTAGGTGTATATGCTTATAGATATGTGTATCTGTAGCCAAGAAAACCCTAGGGAAGAACCAGCCCCCTAACCTGATGGTTTGGAATGAAGGACCCAGTCTCTGCGTGGAGGAGGACAACCTGCGAGGGATGTCAGACCGCTGCGTATCGGAGATTCGGCATGCAGGACCCCCGTCTCAGCTTGGAAGGAATTCCCCTCTAATTTGTTGGGGGGAGTGAGGGTCTTTTATACTAAAGTGGTCACTCCAGAGTTTTTTCTAGAATCGATATGTTTTTAAAACAACCATGGATGTTTTGAAAACAATCAAATGTTTTGAAAACAATCACCAATGCTTTTCTAAACAAGTGTGATCATGCAGAGCTGGCTGTTGGCCAAGGATGAAAAAAGTGGTGACTCTTATACAGAATAAATCTGCGGTGCCTGGGGGCAGGTACAAGGTTTATGATAGAATACTTAGAGCCTGGTGTCGAGGAGACAGGAGCAAGCTACTAGGTAAAAGGCCACCTGTTTAGAATCGTTATTGTCATGTGGATGGGACAATGTATGTAAAAATAGGGTATACATCAATGAGACTATCCTAAAAGACATGACAGTACCAGCCTTTCAGGGTCTAACAGCAAGCTAGTGCTGCTGCCGAGCACAGAAACGATTCTGCACTCCTGTTTCAGAGCTGAGCTCGAGCAGGGGAAGGTAGAACAATAGGTTTCCTGTCACAGAGAGGTGTAACCCCCTCCCAGCCAGAACTTAGGGGCTGATTACGATGGCAGAACGATCGCCACCGCCGGGCCGGCGGTGAGCTCCGCAAGCCCTGCGGGCCGCAATTCTCCGACCGCCATATTACGATGGCGGTGGGATCCAGACCGCGGCGGAGGCAAAGCCCGTCCGCCACGGAACCACCACAGGCAATCGTTACGATTGCCTGGCGGAGCGGTCAGCATGCTTAAAATGGTGGCGAAGCCTAGCAGGCTCCGTCCGCAGAATTATGATGCTGGCGGAAGCCAGCCTTTCCGTAGCGGTTGAACCGCCATTGAAAGGCTGGCGGGGATTTTTTCGGGGGCCCGTTGCAGGCCCCCCTTGTGTTGGGGGGAGGTGTGGGTTCACTGAGGGGGTACCCATGGTACCCCCCTGCATTTTACTGCACCATGTGACAGGCACAGTGTAGTGCCTGCCACGTAGTGCAGTAAAATGCACAACATGCTCTTTTCGACATCGCGGCGGTGCTGCTGTCAGCAGCCACCGCCGCAATGTTAACGGTGCGGAATCTGACCGCAGCGGTGGCGGTCCCATCATAATCGGTTATGCGGGACCGCCGCATACATGGCGGACGGTCCCAATCACCGCTACGATGGCGGGAGGACCAAGTCCGCCCGCCATCGTAATCAGCCCCTAAGTGTATTGGGCTGTGGTGGGGGCGCTTGCCAGCGCCACCAGACTGCTTTGAAAGGCACATTTGGTGTCATCCTTGCATACTCCAGTTGAAACCAGTTCAGGGAGCCGTTGGTGCGAAAACTGGACAAAGGACATGGGAGTATCCTCCCTCTGTCCAGCCCCTCCTGTGGGAGTGATCCCTAAATCGTCCCAACCCTTTCCCTAGGGTACTTAAGGGCTTACCTGTGGGTGGCTCTTCAGATTCGTCCTGGGAAAAGATTCAGATCCGAAACTCGTCTTCCTGCCAATCTTCTACACCATCTGTGCCTGTGCTTCATCCAGGTTCTTCTCCAGGCCTGTGGGCATAAAGACACCCGAAGGAATCTCCCTTGGAGTGAAGGAGTCACTGCCCTGCATCTGCAGGCACCGCAACTAAGCTGACTGGTCTGCTGCTCCTGACGTCCCATGGACTTTGAAAGGCTCAGCAACACAGGTGGTGGTTCTGCAACGCCTGCACTGTCTTCTCAGCAAGTTTGAAGCCAGTATCCCTCGTTGGAACCGCTGGAAGAGAACCCCTGTGAACCGCGTCGACTTGCCATTGCCAAGGCTTATTGACTCTGTCCTCCAGAGATCTTCGTGCTACAAGAAGCTCCACCCTCAAGCATCTCCTGCAGCCAAGATCTTCGCCTGCACCGCATACTCTGCATTGCAGGCCTTCATCATTTGGTGAGCTGCTCGAGGTCCTCTTGCTACTCCTGTGCCTTCGGCCTGTGGGTACTCTTGAGGGTCTTCTTTGGCTCCAGTGGGCTCCCCTGCTTGATCGGGGCCTGCTCTGACTTATCTGGTTGTGGTGAGTCAAGTGGACCTTGCTGGTCTCGGCACCTTTTTCGCATACTACGCTTGTTGCCATTGCAAAGGCTTGTCGGTGTTCTCGACGGACACCGGCCTCCTGGCTCTTGACATCCGACGTGGGACAGCTCGTAAACAGCTCCTAGTCTTCCACAGTGTCGCCTGGTCCGCACAGCTGCAGCTGCAAGGGCATCGTCACCTCTCCTGCATCTCCGACATTGGTGGGCATTCGTCTCCCGTGCCTCCCGGTCACTCCTGAGTGGCATAGACTCTGTCCCGTCTGCTGCAGGTACCTCTCATCTTGAATCCAACTTTGGGTTCCACCGGACTCTTTCACCTTCTTCACCAGCGGCATCGTCACTGAAGTCCTCCATTTTGGTCTACGGCGGTTTCTAACGTCACGTCGCACCTATGCACCCAGCTTCCATGGTGTAGGTCTCCTGGTTCCCGGGGTATCCACGGGTGGGGTGACTCTTCAACCTTCCATCTTCCACAAGGTTTCTTCAGGGTCCTCTAGGAGGGGTCCTTTTTCTTAAAAACTGCAACCGCGACTTACCCATTGACTTGTATTGAGCCTGCGGTCGTGTTCCCACGCTGCACACGGCCTCCGAGGAGTTCCTGGGTACTTACCTTGGGTGGTTCCTTGGGTCCCCAGCTCTTCTAGATCTTCTGGGTCCAGTCTTGACTTAGGTCGTGGTTCCCATTCCACTTTATTAGTATATGGTTTGGTCTCCCCCTGGAGACCACTGTGTATTTGTGCTACTTACATGCTCTAGTACTAAAGTATTGTGTGTATTGTGGTTATATCTCTGGGTAGGAGATATTGCAATGTGTTATTGAGTGTTTATAATAAAATACATATTTTTATAACTACACTGTGTGGTTCTTTTTCACTTACCCAACACTATATGATTAGTATTGGTAAAACAAGCTGCTTTACAGTGCTTCTGGACTAAGCCTGAAGGCTGCTCTCCACAGCTACCACTTAGAGAGCTTTCTAAGGTTTTCTAGGACCACTAAAATGACCATAAGGGTTGTCTGGATTAGTGCAGGGTGCTACACTTACATAAGTGAGCACCATATACTAAGCCAGCCTCCTACACCCCCACTTTTTGCCTGGTGTCAGTGTGTTTTGACTCTAGTTCACTGGGATCCTGCTACCATACCCCCAGTGATAGTGCTCTTTCCTCTAAATTTGCTGGTAAGTACTTTGTACACCCCACAATTGGCATACTGGGGTACCACTATAAGTCCCTTGTATATGGTACTGAGGTAACCAGGGCATTGGTACACCACGGGTCTCCCAGGGCTGCAGCATGTATTATGCCACCCATGGGAGCCCGTGCACACTGTATCTGTAGAGCTGTCATCGCAGTCTGCATGACATGTGCTAGCACCTTTCACTTTAGATATAAGGTTTCCCTTATATCCTGGTCACTGCACTTTTAACCTATAAGTCACCCCTAAGGTAGGCCCTTCAGTCCAAGGGCAGGGTGCATGGTTTTAAGGGTGTGAGTTCCCCTGCATGAGTAGAGGTACCTCTACCAACACCGGACTCCATTTTCTGGGCTTTGTAAGTGTGGGGCAGTCATTTTAAGGTATGTAGTGGACACTGGCAAGTCGAGATGTCCAGCTACATAATGGCTACCCTGAACATGGTCATATTTGGTATCAAACATGTTGGAATTATGCAACTACACCAATTTCAGTGTTAGTTGCATGATGCCATGTATTGGGGGGGCTCCTTAGATGATCCCCCAATACCTACCTGTGCAGCCTTACAGGGTCTGCCTGCCAGCCTGCGCTGCTGCCAACCCTAGACAGTGTTCTGCCCCCCTGCTGATGAGCCTAACTCGGGCAGGGGAAGCTGAACAAAACATTTCCTGTGAAGGAGAGGTGTGACCACCTCTCCTTTAGAATTAGATAGGGTGGGGGCACTGCCGAGCGCCACCAGACTGCATTGAAGAGAACATTTGGTGCCCTCCTTGCATAAACCAGTTTTACCCAGTTCAGGAATCCTTGGCTACCGCTCGGGGGCTTAAATACACAAAGGACAGGGGAGTGTCCACTCCCCTGTCCAACTCCTCCAGGTGGCCACTTGATTCTGCCATTTTGAATCTTGGCCCCTGGTAGCTTCTGACTGGCTAGGCCAGCTGAGTAGCATCCCTGATCCCCCGGATAGGTGGGTCACCGCACAAGAGGTCCTTCCCCTTTTTAGGGTTACATAAGGGCTCCCCTGAGGGTGCGTCCTTAGTTTCGTTCCGACAACAACTTCAAGAATCCACTGCCTGTCATCTGAAGATTGTTTAAAGACTCTTCTGCTGGTGGACACTGAAACTCTGCTGTTTCTTCGTGCCAGGACTAAAGACAAGACTCTGAGTCCACAAAGACTCTGACTGCATGCAAGCCAGAAGAAATCTCCCTTTGAGTGAAAGAGTCACTTCCCTGCAACCGCAGGC
The DNA here is from genome assembly GCA_963921515.1 of Calotriton arnoldi. NCBI lineage: Eukaryota > Metazoa > Chordata > Amphibia > Caudata > Salamandridae > Calotriton > Calotriton arnoldi. The sequence continues at coordinate 6,300,372 of CAWUFW010000074.1, read as the reverse complement.
ACCTCTAAGTCGATGACCGGTTTGCTGATCCTGTTGTCCCACGGACATCGCCAGGCTCTGCAACACAGGTGGTGGGTTACTGGTTCTCCAGAAGCCTGACCAGTCTTCCTTACAACCTGGACGACTGTAATCCCTCTCCAGCCAACGGGAACCACCTCCCTCTGCACTGCGTCTGTTTGCCATTGCCAAGGCTTGTTGGCTTTCTTCAAGGAAGATCTACAAGCTCCAAGAAGCCCCATGCTCCAGCATTGCACAGCTCCAAGAACGACGTCCTGCCTGCATCCTCTGCATCATGGACCTTCATCTCCTGTGTTCCGCTGAGGCTTCCTTTCGAATCCCTGTGCCTGCTGCCAGAGGGTCCTTGAGGGGGTGCCAACGATTCCTGCTGGCTCTCCTGTGTGCTGAGGTCCGGATCTGACTTACCCTTGCTGGGTTAGTCCCACAGACCTTGCTGGTCTGCAACACAGCATCTTCTCCTGCAAACCGTTGTTTGCGTTTGCCAAGGCTTGTTGGTGGTCCTGTCAGCCACTGACCTTCCTGCACTTGTCGACCGGTGTGGGATAGCTTCTGGACGGCTCCTGTGTTGTTGCCTGGTCTCCACAGCTGCTGCTTCAACCTCACCGTGCTACTGCAAGAACCTCAAAAAGGGCTAGTTTTGTGCTCTAGTGCCTCCTGGTCACCTCTAGGTGGTTGGGACTCTGTACCCTCTGCTTTCAGGCTCTTCTCATCTGGATTCCACGTCCTGGTTCCACCAGCCTAGTCTTCGAGCCTCTGTAGCGGCTGATCCTCCACTGGCATCAACGAGTGATCCTGACACCACTTCACCCCTATGCACCCGGGCTCCCTGGTGTAGGTATCCTGGTTTCCTGGGTATCCACAGGTGGGGTGGCTCTCCAACGTTCCTTGATCCAAGTGGTTGCTTCGGAGCCCCTTGGGAAGGGTTCTAGAACAGTAAAAATCCAACCGTGACTTATCCTGTGGTATCCTATGGATGTTTGACCAGGTTTAACCACTCTGCACCCGGGAGCCTTGGGGTCTATATACTGAGCCAGCCTTCTACACAAGTGTTCTACAATCCCTTCTAGAAACCTATACTGCTAAAATCCCCATGGTTGGACGCTATGCAATTGAAACTCAGCCATTAAGCTTGATTGAGTATTATTCTTTGGTGATGTATAAACTTTTTAGGCCTTAGTAGTTCTAGTTCCATCAAAATGATTCGTCTTGAGTTAGGTCTAACAGGACCTTTGCAAATAGGGCTTTTTGTCAGGTCATTTGTTATGCCTGTTGTATTTTTAGTAGTCCTCAAAATGTATTTTAAAAAAGTATTTGTAAAGAATTTACGCATGCAAAACGTCAGATTTATTTGTTGTCTAAAACGTTTACTTCTTGGTTAAATAAATTAGGACTTAAGTACAAAGAAGTGTTCAAACATAAAAATGATAAAACCTTAGGGTTATGGAAAAAAATGTGCGGCTAAAAAGCTTTCATGATGATTTGTATCAATATCTTCAGATTTAAAGTTTGCACCGAAATTGTTTATTAGCAAGATGTGGGGTATTGCAATTTTATTTGAAAGCCAATATCTGACCTTCTGTAAATAAAGTTTTTAGGAAATTTAAATTTGGCTTACTTTCAATACAAGAAAATGCCTGGATCAAAAGGAAAGAGATCCAAGTTAATCCAGGCTGTCCAAGGTACAGGACATGAACTATGTACTCTTTTTTTTCTCCCATACTATTACATCTTCAGGAGAAATTTATCAATCCATTATTTTTTTTAATTTTCAGTTGAATCGTATGAGGATGCACTACATATATTGTTTAACCCTCCCTCAGTAAAGATTTGTTTTCTCTTAAACAAATGTTTTTTGGTCCTTTCTTAAACTATAAAACTATTTTCAACAACATTTTTTTGTCCCTAGTCTGATTAAAAGGGAATGAACTTGAATCCATACGGTATGTTAATATTGCAACTCTGATGTCTATTCAGTCTGCAAGAGAAACTCAAGAGCAAGCTGTTAGATTTATATTTTTTATTTTTCAAATCTGCTTGTTGAAATTTATGTAGCTCGACAACCACAATTATCATTCTATCTATCTGAAAATATGGCTCATCTTTTAAATTGATTATATTGTTTTATGAAATGTGAATGGATGCTTTTGTATTGAAGTAGTGTTCCTGTAAAAACTAATGAAATAAATATATTTTTGTTTCCAATTTGTAATTAATAGTTTTGGACACAAAAAAAGAAAAGTTAAAACATCACTTCAAACAGGGTCAAGGAGCATGTTGCAAGAGAATTAGTCCAGTAGATTTTATTTTAACAATCCACAAAATACTCACTGCATTCTGACTGCTGTTCAGAATTCTGTTGATTTCATCAGGCACTTCCCAATGACTAAGAGAGTCGCTATCTTCATTCTCTAATCCATTGTCGTCTGTTTGGCATACTGCTTCTTGTTTTGTCGTTTTTCTGAAAAATTCTCTCCCGGATCTATCATATGCTATGTCTAAGTCAACAAGAAAAATGATAAACCTTTGAATCTCTGAACTTATTATACACAGTAATGTAATTCTGTAAATTGTTCTGAAGCTAAAGAGTCATCTTAACAGGTATACTTAATGTAACAACGGTGAGTCTATCAGTGAGATATTTCTAGAAAACTGAGTTTATGATGATCTATTTATTGTCTAACTATATAGAAAAATCATATTGAATTTAGAGGATCATAGACATGACAGCTTGAGCCATTTGCTTCACTACAGTCAAACCCAAAGGTACTGGCCTCAGCAATCCCATTTAAGGCTCCCACGATCCAGTTGCTTCAACTCATACCCACCAATTTCACAGATAAAATCCAAGAACTAAATAAATGATGTATTAGTTAAGATTACTTTGGCGACTGGTCACCTACAGAAAACAAACTCTTCCAGCAACATGAAGATGAAGACTAGTGAGTAAACAAGATTTCATAGGCATTCCAGAATCCTACAGCCAGTAACACTTTATGAATGGATTAATAGAAAATGACTTGATGGTTGAGACGATTGTTCAGAGACACAAATATGTGAACATTTTTTTAGTCATCTTCCGTGTATCAACACTGCCTGAGATTACCTAACATGAAGACTTTCCACAAGTCAAATAAAACAATGAATATAATCCAGTGGGATTGTTTATCACCCGCCTGCTTTTATGTGCTTGCCAGGGCCAATATCATTATTTTACACTCTGTACATGCAGGAAGCTGGCTCTCTAAAATGAGAGTCCAGGGAGTCCCTAATTGGTTTACAGAGGCAAAAGTAGATAATACTAACAGTCTATTTGTGGTAGAATGGGCAAGCAGTTAGGCTAGTGCTAGTATTTGTTGTACTCGCAGAGGCAATAAATGAGACACGCACTCAAAGAATAAATCCAAGACCATTTCAGAAAAATAGCACTTATTTCGTATACATATTTTCAAACCAAGAACTTCGTTCAATGGTAAGTAATGTTTTTCTTATAAACTGTCAAAGTTTGGAAAAAAGTTCACAGCTGTGCACAATTACACACAATAGATTCTTATGGGAGGAAAGAGCAGAAATGCACAGAAAATCAGGCAGACAGTTCTAGGGATTCACCTTCTGGGATCAGAGTGGTAGCAAGCCAAGGTCCAACGTTCTACCAGCGGTTCATCAGGAGAGTCCCGGATTCGGTCGAGAGCAGGGTGCTGAAGGCATTGGTAGCTGGCGAAATACGAAGAAGGGGGGCCACCTAGAAACAGGCTGCAGAGGAGGACTTGTAGGCAAGTCCGAGAGCTCCCAAGCGGGGGCTCAGGCCTTAATGGACTAAGCAGCACAGTAGCACAGCCAGTTCGTCTTTACCCAGGCCGGCCTGGCGGGGTGCAAAGCAGGTAGGTCGGCCAAACTCTGTGCGCAAAGGCGGTCTTTGCGGTCAGGAGCACACAGCTATCAGGGACGATTTCAGGACTGCTGGGCCACTCCCAGAGTGGGTCTCAGGGGTGCTGACGCCCCTCGATGGGTTCTTGCTTCCAGAGCAGGTGGAGTCCCGACTTGACTCTTTGTGGTCGGTCTTGGTACAGGACGTCCGGTACCCCGGGGATGGGTACTGCACGGCACTAGTCGGTCCTGGTGCCTCCACACGCAAGTGGGAGACAGATCTGACCTTCCAGAGCACAAGTACCTCTTCCTGGTCGGTTGCTGCGTCGGTCAGGCCAGAGAGCTGCAAGTTTGTGGACCGGAGTCTGCGGTTTTCGGTGTCTGCGGACTGCAGGGGAGTAGCTCCTCTACTCCAAGGGAGTAGGCAAATTGGTGAAGGCTGGTGGTCTTCTGGGGTTCTTAGAGGCCACACAGCAGCAGCAGGAATAGACAGCTTACCTTGATTGTCAAGTCTTAAAGTGGCAGGCAGGGTTTAAGTTCTTGGGTTCAGCAGCTCTTCTTTCTCCTATTCTTCTTTAGGTCAGTTGAATCGGAAGTTCTGGGTCGAGGGGTGCCACCTAAATACTCAACTTAGGGGCGTTAAGGGGAGTACCAGTTAGCAGCCAATGGGCTACTTACCTTAGGGTGACTACACCCTCTATATGACCACTTCCTGTGGGAAGTGGGCATAATCCTGACCCTAATAGGCCAAGTCTCTCCAACACAAGATGGAGGATTTGGAAGAGTGGGATCCACATCAGCTGCCCCACCTTAGGGGTGGTGTTGGCTAGGTGTGGGCCCACCTCCTACTCTAAAAAACAAGTTACTTACCTGTACACTGTGGTTCTCCAGTATTGATATCTTTCATAGATTCACATGCTTGAATCTTCCCCGTCGTCATGGTGGGAGTCTCACGGTATTAGAAATATAGCAGTATAAAAGAAAAATTCCATGAAAACCAATACAGAGGTATTATACTTTGGTAACCTATTACCATCATTATATGGTCCAAAAGTCAGCCAATGAGACGCCAGCCCTGAGATCACAATCCCCTGCAGAGCCACCATACCTCAGATTTCCAGCACCAGTGTGAGCCAAGGATAGTCATCGTGAGGTAAAAGTGGTCTACCAGAAAAACGGGGAGGTGGGCGGGCCGCATGTGAATCTATGAAAGATATCAATACTGGAGAACCACAGTGTACAGGTAAGTAACTTGTTTTTCTCCAGCATTTAATCTTTCATAGATTCACATGCTTGAATCAGAATAGAAAGCAGTACCTCACCCATGAAATGCGTTTTAAGGGTAAGCCCCTTTTTCCTTATGGTCAAAACAGTGCAGTTTCAAAATCTACTAGATCTTTTAGCCTATATAGCGGATTGTGTGTCTCAGAATGTTAAAAATAACAAAGACTACATATATAAATATAAAGTATCATGAAAAAACAATCATATCGGGGGCGTGGCTAACCGCCGACGGGAATGGCCGCTGGGTAGCTTAGCTCCGGAGCGCCACTCCCGCAATATCCTGAATTCCCTGACTCCCACTGGCCCTATCCCCGCCCTGGTACCGCCGGAGTGTAGCTGAGGTGCCTGGCGACTCACCCACCGAGTTTGGGGACGATTGCTGAAGCGGCCCTGCGAGTGACCCGCGGATCGGACCCGCCCGGACTGCTCTGCCGCTCGAGGTGAGGAGACGTGCGGGGCGCGTTTCACGCGAGCCCGCGTCTGCGGCCTACCTGCTCGAGGCCCCCAGGAGATTGCGGAGGGGCCCCTCGCTGCCCGGTGTTCTGGCGGGAGGGTGGACGGCGGTGGCGGTGATCCTCCTCAAAGACCAGTGAGTGACGAGGGCAGATCGGAAGAGGCGACAGCCCCCCGCGGGACGCAGCTGACGCTGGAGCGCGACAAGGGTGAGCGGGCCTCCGGGAGCCCGAAGGAGCCCGGGGATCTGTAATTCATCGCTGCCATAGTGACTGCTTGCGGCCTCCCGACCGGAGGTTCCCCTAAGTAGCCCGCGCAGCGGCGCAGCGAGGGGCAGAAGACCACGTGTGGGCCAGAACGAGCCCTGAGGCCTGTGGACAGTGGCTGGACACAGTGTGATTGGCGGCCTCCCGGCTGGGATAGCTGAACCCGTGCTCCCGGGCCCCAGTTGCGCTGCAATCGAACGGTGATACAGCGGTAGTGCGACAGGCTGGAGGCACGGTGGAGCTGCAAGACTACACCTGATTGCTACTGGGCCCAAAAGAACGCGACATAGGCCGCTGATGTGGCTGCGGCGCCTGGTGGGGGACCCCAGCGAGTACTGAGCACATTGGCCATTCGAAAGGGGCGCAGCCGACCGTAGAACAGAGGGGGTTTCCACTGTCGCTGTAAGTTGAGTTTGGCCCCATACCGGCTGCCTACAACTCAGATATTGGAGTGCACGGTCCCCGCGGCTGCCAACCTACGACGCAACATCTAACCTGACACCCTGCTGTATAGGGTGCCTACTGCGAAAACCGACAGGCCGGGTGAGCGTGTTCCTCACTGCTGGCGGCGGAGAGTAGCGGTGGTGCCCTGACTTCGGGGGGGGTCTCAACGCCGCGATTAAAAGATGGCATCTGGACGCACTAATCGAACGACGGCCTAGTCCAAGCTGGAGAAGTTTGCTTGGCAGAAGTAGCATGCTGAGGACCGACCGGAGACGGCGACCCCTGGCGATGCCGCGGAACCCTCGAACAAAGATCTGCTGGAGGCGATCACAGCGATACGGACCTCCCTGGAGGTTAAAATCGACACAGTAGCCACGGAGGTGGCCCTCATCCGTGCGGACATGAAAAAAGTAACGGAAAGAGTGGGTGCAGTAGAAGACACCACCAAGTTGGTTACGGATACTACACTGCTTAAGAAACAAGTTGACGAGCTGCGCTCCGCCCGGGAGGCGATGACCCTCCAACTTGACGACTACGAAGGGCGAATGCGGCGCAACAACATTCGCATTATTGGCGTTCCGGAGCGCGCAGAAGGTCAGACAGCGGACCTTTTTGTAGAAGATCTGGTTCTTACACATTTATAACCTAGAGGTCTTTCCAAATGCTTTACTATTGAAAGAGCTCACCGTGTGCCTGGGGGCCGTCCAAAGCCCGGGGCGCCCCCTAGACCACTCCTGGCTCGAGTGTTTAACTTCCGAGACCGGGACATCATTCTTCAAACAGCACGGGTGGCCCCACCGCTTACCATGGAAAACAGCAAGATCCTGTTCTTTCCGGACTTCACGCTGCGGGTGCAGAAGCAAAGCCGAGGCTTCCTTGAAGTAAAGCGGGCCCTCCGAGACAAGGCAGTAAAATACGCTATGATGTTTCCGGCCAATCTACGGGTGGAAGCCAACGGGAAATCGTGGTTCTTCACTCGGCCTGGGACTGGCTGGAGGGATGGCGTACGGTCGAGAAGAAATCACAGAAAGGACCCTCGGCGGCGGATGATCATGCAGACTGGCGCCAGCAGAGACGATCGCCTCCACACTCTGACTCAGACTCTCAGGGACATACAGGAGGGCGCTGATCTTATGAGTGGTAAGACTGTAATTGCTTGACTCTGAATTGGTGAGATTTCCCGGGGAATCGCAGAGAGTAATCTCAAGCATGGGAGCTTCTGAACTGGCGATTTCAGATGTTTAGATCTGGTGGCGAGATTGAGGGGAGCTCCCTCCATTTGCACGATGATACTGTCCCGATTTGAGGGAGTGTCCTCTGGTTTTATGGCCTGCCAGTTGTGTGGATTGCTAAGCTCACCCAACAGGTTTCATAGTTCTACGGGTGGTAGGGGTTGTCCTTCTATATTTTTGATATTATGCCACTCGCAGGGGGAGGGGGCTGCGGGACATTTGCTGTGGACTGTGATAGGCCTCTGGGCTATAAGTTATGTTATGGGGGGGTGGGGCTGGGGAGTGAAGGGCTGATTGAATGCATGTGATCATCGGGGGAGTGGGGTAGCTCGCGTTCCCTAGAATTGTTGAATGGGTGGGCGACAGGCACTCTGCATGTTGGGGGTGGCGGGCGGTTTTAGTCCCGTTAAGCAGGGAGGCAGGGAGGGGGGTGTTTTCAGGGTTCGGGGTACATTTGACTTTCATTTGTTGGAGGGATTATATTGATAGAGTGTTTTGCAGCAGAACAAGTTGACAGCTCGAAGATGCACATTTTAGCTGACATCCATGATAAAATTGTGGTGAGAGAGGCTCGGCGCATGGTGTCCGGAGATGCGGTCCTCGGGGAGGCCCAGATCGGAATTGGTGACGGCTCACGAGGCTGTGTGCCCCACGACGTTACCGTAGTATTGTTAATTATCAGCCATGGCACGAGGTCAGGGACTTAAAGCTATTACGTGGAATGTCAATGGGCTGGGTGACAAGATTAAGAGAGGGATCGTGCTGCAATATATCCACTCGATTTATATAGGGACTCGATTTAGTGTTGTTACAAGAGACCCACTTGATTGGTAACTCCTGCAAGGCCCTGGATCGGAAGGGTTATCGCATGGTGGCACATTCGGGGTTCACTACTGGGTCCAGAGGGGTAGGAATCCTTCTTCGTAAGGGGTGCCCCTATGTGCTGCAGACTGTCTGGACGGATCCGCAAGGTAGATATGCAGCTTGCACTGGTCTGTGGGAGGGTAAGGTTCTAAATGTTATAGCTGTGTATGCCCCACCAGGTTTGCAACGGTTGACACTGATAGACATAGGGCCACTGTTATTAAACTTACCTGTCGGAATCTTGCTCATGGGAGGTGATTTTAACTTGACAATAGACGACCTGCTGGACAGGTCCCCGCCCAAGCGCGGTGCTACACAATGCTCCCAGTTACGAGATTTTATAGACGCTTTAGGGATGGTAGATGTCTGGAGATGGTCACATCCACATGAAACACGATTTACATTTCAATCTGGGGTACATGGCAGTCGCTCACGACTTGATTATTTGTTTACACACGCCCAGCATATACACGCATTTTCTGACTCGACATGTTTGGCGCGAGGTATTTCAGATCATTCCCCTGTTTTCGCGATTCTCGGTGCACCACACACACCACAACCAGGTCCGATCCGGATCCAACCCTGGGCCCTAAAAATCCCACACATCCGAGAAGCCCTACGGAGGGACACTGACTACTTTTTCACAGAAAATACAGGCTCGGTTAGCTCCGCAATTACCTTGTGGGGGGCATATTGGGCCGTGATTAAAGGTAGGGCCCTATCAGCGATGCTGGGCCACAGGGCTGAGCGCCGTCGGAGGGTGGTGGAATTGGAAGCCGAGATTCTGCACCTTGAGGGCTCCGGCGACCAGAGCCCGGATGCTGATACTCAACATTTGCTGAGTATTAAAAGACAAGACTATAGGCAGTTGCTCCTGGAGGACGCTAATAGACGCGCTTTTGCCACTCGACATCGGATATACGAACAAGGGGAGCGCACTGGTAAAATGCTGGCATGGCTGGAGCGCAAAGAACAAGCCACGCGATGGGTGCGTGCCATTAAGAGACCGAACAACGAGCTCGTGACTGACCCCCAAGACATTGCCGAGGCCTTTGCGAAATATTGTGAGGAGGTATACAGTGTCCCACCTGACTCCCAGGCGTCCATGGCGACAGAACTCCTCGCCACTATCAGGGTAGTGGGCCTCTCCGAACAGGATAGTGCGACGTTAGACAAAGACCTATCGGTAGAGGAAATTCAGAAGGCAATTCAAGACATTCGCGCAGGCAAAGCTATGGGCCCCAACGGCCTCCCTATTGAGTTACTTAAGCCCATGGCCTCCAAACTCGCACCCCATTTACTCAACTTATACACTGAGAGTTATGAAAAAGCTGTCCTCCCGGCTCATATTCGTGTAGCTACCATCGTGGTTATCCAAAAACCAGGTAAGCCGATAGATGAATGCGCCTCCTACAGGCCTATCTCGCTCATAACAGTGGAGGCTAAAATTTTGGCCAAACTACTGGCGAACCGCTTGCTCCCCTATCTATCGGACTTGGTCCATCCGGATCAGTCGGGATTTCTGCCGGGGCGGAACACAGCGCGTAATCTACGTCGGGTACACGGCGCATTAGGCCGTGTGGCCACCCTGGAAGAAGCTGGGGTCTTATTAGCGCTTGACGCAAAAATGGCGTTTGACACTATAGCATGGGATTATTTGTTTGCTGTTCTCACCCGTATCGGTGTCGGACCCAAATTCAGGGGTTGGATTAAACTTCTATATACCCTGCCCATGGCCCACGTATCGGTTAACAACCACCGCTCTACTTCCTTTCCCCTTAGCCGGGGAACACGGCTGGGGTGCCTGTTGTCGCCGCTGCTCTTTGCCCTTGTTCTTGAGCCGCTAGCGACTTGGATCAGGGGTGACCCTGGTATCAGAGGTCTTAAATGGTCAGATGACCACGAAGACCGCATATCACTATACGCGGACGATATTTTGCTTTACCTCGCCTCACCAGAGCGCTCGCTCCACCGCATATTACATATTTTTCACATTTTTGGGGTACATTCGGGGTACCAGATCAACTGGTCTAAATCCCAACTATATTATCTTTGGGGGGCCCCCCCACGCAATCCACGGGGATATGATATACCAGTGGCGGCCCGAGGCTTTCGGTACCTGGGAATTTTTGTAACAACTGACACCACACTATATTTTTAGCAGAATTTACTAGGCCCGTTGCAGAGGTTTCGCGCGGACATCACAAGCTGGAAGACGCTCCCACTCACACTGCTGGGGCGTGCGTCGTTGTTTAAAATGCTCGCCCTGCCGCGCTTTCTTTACGCCCTCCAAAACACTCCCATCCCTATCCCTCCCACTTATTTTTTACAAATCGAGGCAGCAGTGAGGGACCTGTTGTGGGACGGTAAACAACCTCGCATAGCTATGGCCAAACTCACCATGGGCTGGTATGATGGGGGGATTGGACTACCGGACTTGCGCCTCTACTATCAGGCTTCGCAACTTACGGCCATTAACCAATGGGTGTTCGGGCGGCAAGATGACCCTGGTTTTCGGACTGACCATTGGCTGATGGGGAAGGGGGGCTATAACAGAGCACTGTATACCAATCACAAGAAGTTGCGTCTCACGGGCCCGACGGCGCGTACGGTGGAGGTGTGGCATTGTGTCCAGCGACGGATGGGCTGGCAGGGGCGCTTAACGAAGGCTACCCCCTTGTGGGAACCCGACATTTTGGGACGACTTAGTGCATACGCGGGCTTCGATAAGTGGGACCTGATTGGGATCTCAACAGTGGGGGACATGTGGATTAAGGGCACTAAGGCATTGTTCTCGGATCTTCAAGTTAAGTATCACCTAGCCCCAGGTGAAAAATTCCGGTATCTCCAAATTAGTCACGCCATTGACTCCGCCCTCCCTAAAGACGCCTCCTTGCCGGACTCCTCTCCGCTGGAAGATAGGCTCCTGTTGGATCCTATGCCTCGTAAGGCTATCTCCCTCACATATAAAAAATTGATTAATAATCGGACTGATCCACTGGTGAAACTACGTGTGACATGGGAGGCAGACCTGGGGGACCTGGCCGATGAGGACTGGATGGAGGCACTGGTCTCGCCCAGAGAGGTAGCCATCCCGATGCGCATACGTTTGGTCCAACTTAAAGTCCTCCACAGGGTATACTTTGATGCCCCGCTGCTGTATCGGTTGGGTAGGAGACCGGACGCCCTCTGTCTTCTACACTGTAATCAGACAGGTACCTTTCTGCATATTTTATGGGACTGCCCCCACATACAGCGGTACTGGGCAGACGTCACCAGACAATTAGCTAGGACCTGTGACAAGCCCCTACACCCAACGTCCACACTGTGCCTCCTTAATATTTGGGAAGCAACTGACCTCATACAAGCCGAACAAACATGGGCCATGAAGGGGTGGGGCATAGCGAAACGGAACATAGCTCAGAAGTGGGGTGTGGACACACTGCCATTGCTGACAGACTGGGCTAGAGATATGGACCACGCCATGATTGCTGAGAAAACTGTTTACAAAGGAAGGGGATGCCCACGTAAATGGGACCACAAATGGGGACGATGGAACAAATACAGGGGTGAGATATGTGTTTCCCCAACGGTGGAACTGAGAAGAGAGAGATTGGTGGAGTGGGACGGAGCGGATGATGAGTTGAGAGTATGTATTGAGAGTAATAAGGATTAGCTTAGATTGTTCTCACTTCCCAACCTGTTGGTGGGTTCTTCCCACCCCACCCCCCGAAGGATCGTACTGTATTGCTTCGGGTGTACTGCGCTGGGCTTCTACTGGGTCAAGAACTGGAATTATTGTGATGTCCTCTTACTCACCTTCTATCCAAGATGTCAATGTACTGTCATTTATTGCTGCATATGTTCTAATAAAAATTGTTTAAAAAAAAAAAAAAATCATATCATGCATTACTTCATATACAAGTATATTCTTTTAAAATAAAAAGTACCTTGAAGAAACAGTCGGCGGAGTACAGCCTGTCCCATCGCTGAATCTCCTTTCCATGCTGTGTCCAGACAGTAGTGCCTGGTGAATGTATGGACATTTGACCACGTTGCCGCTCTGCAAATGCCTGGGAGCGATACTCCCGCGAATAATGCGGCAGAAGTAGCCAACTTCCTTTGAAGTCAGAGGCCTTCCAGCCTTCTCGTGACAGAATGCAATCGCTGAAGATATCCATCTGGAAATACTATTTCTGGATAATGCCAAACCCTTCCTGGGGGTGGCAAAAGTGATTAACAGTTGATTTGATTTTCTGAAAGACTTTGTTCTCTCAATATAAAACCTTAAGCATCTTCTGACATCCAACGTGTGAAGGGATCTTTCCGCTATAGAAATTGGATTTTTGAAGTATGTAGGTAGGACAATAGGTTCGTTTAGGTGGAATCATGTCGGAACTTTCGGAATGAATTTTGGATTCGTTCTCAGCACACTACCTCGTCTTTCTTGAACTGCATAAAAGGTTCCGATATTGAAAAAGCTTGGATCTCACTGATTCTTCTGGCTGATGTCAGAGCCAGAAGTAGAGCTACTTTCCATGACACAAACTTCAAATCAGCATTATGAATGGGTTCGAAAGGTGGCTTCATCATCTGTGCAAGGACTGTGTTAAGTTGCGAAGGCACTGCTGGACGTTTCATTGGAGGGAAAACCCTGAAAAGACCCTTCATAAACTCCTTTATTACTCTGTCAGATCAAAGAGAAGGTTGCCCCGGCCTTCTGCGATATCTTGAGATCGCCGCAAGATGCACCTTCAGAGATGAATGGGTTAATCCTGCTTTGGCTAAATACAGTAAATATGGCAGTATTTGATCTGGAGTTGAAAGCAAAGGGTGTAGAGAGTGATCCACACACCACTGGCAAAACCTTTTCCACTTTGCCGCATAAGTCTTATTGGTGGAAAATGCACTTGAGTGAGTCAGAATATCACGACATTCCTGAGGAATATCAAGGATTGGAATTCGTGGTCATGAGGTTCCAAGCTGATAAATTTAGCGAGCTTATTTGAGGATGCACCACTTGTCCCTTGTTCATCGATATTAGATCGTGCACCTGTAGAAATTGAACACGAGGGGATACCGACATTTGTAGAAGCTCCGTGAACCAGAACTGTCTCGGCCATGCCGGAGCTATGAGCATCAGGTGGCACGGTTCCAATTTCATTTTCCTCAGCACCTTCGTAATTAGAAGGAATGGGGGAAATGCATAAGCAAACATTCCCGTCCATCGTAGCTGAAGAGCATTCCCCCATGAGCCTTTTTGAGGGAATCTGCTCGCAAACCTTTTGCATTTCTTGTCGTCTCGAGTGGCAAAAAGATCCAACCCTGGAGTTCCCCATAGGTGGAATATCCGGAGAAGCCGATGTTGATCTAGCTCCCATTCGTGGCATAGGCTTGCCGACCTGCTTAAGGAATCTGCCCACGTGTTGTGGATTCCTCGGACATGTTGAACCTGTAGAGTGATATTGTGCTTCAGAAGCCACTGCCAGATTTCTTGAGCTTGTGCTGATAAAGTTTTCGACCTTGTTCCCCCTTGCTTTAGAAGATAAAACATAGTGGTCGTGTTGTCCGTTCTGGCAAGGACTGGGGAATCGTGAATTCTGGGGAGAAAAGCCTGAAGACCTAAAAACACTGCTTTTAGTTCCAACCAATTGATGTGCATCTTCGCTTCTTGCCAGTTCCAATGACCTTGTATTTCCAGGTCCTGCAGATGCGCTCCCCATCCCTGCAAGGATGCATCCGTTGTCATTATGTAACTGGGAGGTTGAGGTTCGAAAAGTAGGCCTGTAGAAAGATTTTTTCTTATCCCCCACCATGACAGAGCTTTCTTTATTAGTGGAGTGACAAGGACTAGATCTTCGAAAGATCCTTGAGCTTGAACCCATTGTAGGTCGAGAAGTTCCTGAAGTGGCCTCATGTGGAGTCGACAGTTTGGGACTAACGGAATGCAGGATGAGAGCATTCCCAGCATGGACTTGTACATCTTCACATAAACTGACTCGATACGCCTTTGCTTCTCTTGTGTTCAACACTGCCCCTAAAAACTGTAGGGTTTGTGACGGTATCAGAGAGGATTTTCCACGTTTATTTTCAGACCTAGGGTCACAAATAGTCTTCTGCAAACTCTTCGTGAGTTCTGAGTGCAATGATAAGTCGGACCTTTTATCAGCCAGTCGTCTAGATAAGGATAGACCTGGTGTCCTTGTTGTCTTAAATATGCTGCCACTGGCGCCATGCACTTCGTGAACACTCTTGGTGCGGAACGGAGACCAAAGGGTAACACTTTGAATTGGTAGTGGCACCCCGCCACCTCGAATCTCAGATACCGTCGGTGTTTGACGTGTATTGGAACATGGAAGTATGCATCTAATAGATCTAAAGATGTCATATAGTCTCCTCTGTTCAGCATTAGAAGAATCTCTTGCAGCGATAACATTCTGAAGAGTTGCTTTCTGATATACTTGTTTAAACCTCTTAGGTCCATCACCTGCCTCCATTTGGTACTTTGTTTTTTCTTTATTAGGAAAAAATGCGAGTAGAATCCTTTCCCTCGATGATATTGAGGAACCTCCTCTATTGCCCCTTTTATAAGGAGATTCAAAATCTCTTTCTTTAGTAAGGATAGGTGTTGATGTTTCTTGGGAATGGGAGGTCGGGCCGGTGGTTTTTGAACGAACTCTAGGGTGTGACCATGATGTATAATGTTCAACAGCCATTTGTCTGATGTTATTGACAGCCATTGTTGGTAAAAATGAGAAAGGTAGTGGTTCTGATGAGGTTTATTTTCTGACGAGGTGGTTGGCGCCCTGAGAATGTCACTGCCTCCTACCGCTGTCCTGTGATTTTCCTCTAGCTGATGTCTTTCTTCTATTCGCCTGTTGATGGTAAGGCGCATTGGTCAATCGAAACTGTTGTTGATTCGGATATTGTCGATACCCTTGTTGCTGTTAGGGTTGGTACCTATATGATTGAAACGACGGCCTTTGTTGGTAATGGCCTCTTGCTCCTCTACCACAAAAGGACTGAAACCTTTGTTGTTGAAGGATCCCTAAAGCACGTGCTGTGTCTGTATCAGTCTTAATTCCCTGAAGAGCATCATCCACGTGTTTACCAAAAAGATTTTCACCATCTGGCATATCAACAATTTGGTGGCTTTGAGCCAGCCCTGTCTGCGAAGAGCGACAGCCCCTGCCATCTGCCTAAAAGCCACTGATGAAATGTCCATGGCTATGTCAATCATTTCAGAGGCTGCCCTAGCCCCATCTTGAAGAATTTGCGTCGCCTCTTCCCTCTTATCCTCAGGAAGGTGAGACAGCACAGGCGCTAAATCAGACCACATTTGTCTGTCATATCGGCTTACTATGGCTAAAGCATTTGATGCTTTGATGGACGCGGCTGCCATAACTGCAAATCTTTTACCTGTGCCATCTAGTTTTCTACCTTCCTTGTCTGGTGGAGCGGAACATGTAGCTGCCGGGTTTCTAGAGCGCCTCTGCGCAGCTTGCATGACAACTGATTCCGGTCTGGGATGACCTATCAGACATGCCGGAGACGATTCTGGGGCTTTATATTTCTTCTCCATTCTCGGGACTGATGCCGAAATAGAAGCTGGATTTCTCATAATGTTTAGTCCTTCCTCCCATATATAGCTCACCAATGGGATGGTCCTAATTGACTTCCTAGCCGAATCTTTGAAATCGTATAAGAAACAGTCTGCCTGTTTCACCGGAAGAGGAAGATCAAACCTTTTTGAGGCACGCTCCATTAACTCATGGAATCCTCCTATATCTTCCGGCGGAAAATTTGCTGGGGAAGGTGAAGGGGATGACGGAGCAATATACTGATCCCATTCGTCACCCACAGGCTCTTGCTCCTGTGTCAACTCTCCTTCTATCTGGTTGTTCTTCCACATCGCTCTCTATATAGTCATCCCTGATGGCTATTACTGTCTGGGGACGCGTCTTCTGTGAGGCTTGCGGTGGTGCTGCCTTCTCAGCGGAGGGTGCGCTCTGCGTCTTACTTGGGGTGTTAGGTAAAGGAGCATTTGCTTCCGGAAAGCGTCTATAATAGTCCTTAATCATGTGCCTCAGATCTGTGACCAACGAAATTGGCACTGACATAGTATCTTCTCTGGGCATTGGAGGATTATCCTCCTCCTCCTCATACTCATAAGTGTCCTGAAAATATTTGTGCCTCTGTGATCTTGATGGAGGGCGATCATTAAAAGAGAAATCCTCATGTAAATATTCAGTTTTGTCCTGATAGTCTTCCTCATCCGTGTCTTGGCATTTCACCTTGAGCTGAGAGGGACTATACGCAGGTCCAAAAGAACCTTCCTCCACTGATTCCTGCATTTCCAACAGATGGGATGGTGGTAGCGGTGAGACTTTGCTCCAGGATGCCAATTCTGATGAAAATCTTCCTGAATCAGGTATGACTGAAGACCTTTTTCTTTCCGTCGGCGGTGGAAACCTCTTCAGTGAAATGGTCATCGACGAACTCTGTATATTTGGAGATTTGAATACCATCGTCGATGAGGCCGTCGTCGACGAGGTCGTCGACGGAGATGTCGTCGACGGTGCCATCGTCGTGGCGGCCGTCGACGAGGCTGTCGTCGTCAGAGTCGAAGTTCCTGCCGTCGACGACGCTGTCGTCGGAGTAACTATCGTCGACACCGTCACTCTCATCGACGAGGCTTTTTTCTCCACAGATTTCTTATGAGGAGTGTGAGGCACTGAAGAAGAAGAAGACTTCTTAGGACCACCTTCAGGAGGTAGTAATTCTGGCACCTTGTCCTTAGATTTACTGACCTTTTGTTTTTTAGAGTCAGTTTTTGAAACAGTAGGCTCTAGTTTCCTTTTTGGAGTAGAATGAGCCTCTTCAGCCTCTGAACCAGACTCTGATCTGGATTTCTTCTTCTGTAGCCACAGAAGCGAACGTGCCTCTCTGTCTTTTAGAGTTTTGGCAGAGAAAGTCCTGCAATGCTTACACTCCTTAGGAACATGTTTTGGATATAAGCAATATAAACAATCTTTGTGGGGGTCCTCAGAGAACAGTCTAGCCTTCCCACAAGATCTGCAGGGTCTGAATCTCTTCTTAGAGCCCTCAGACATCTTCCCAAATGAAGTAAATAACAATACCTCTTTTCCAGAGAAATACTGAGATGAAAGCAAGGTCAAAAGTTCACCACAGAGAGAAAACTGAGCAGAGCTCGGGGAGACTCCTCACACGACGTGCGGTTAGAAATCTGAGGCATGGTGGCTCTGCAGGGGATTGTGATCTCAGTGCTGGCGTCTCATTGGCTGACTTTTGGACCATAAAATGATGGTAATAGGTTACCAAAGTATAATACCTTTGTATTGGTTTTCATGGAATTTTTCTTTTATACTGCTATATTTCTAATACCGTGAGACTCCCACCATGACGACGGGGAAGATTCAAGCATGTGAATCTATGAAAGATTCAATGCTGGAGAACTAATTTTCCAGCCTGTCCTCCCCTCCGAAATGTAGTGTCAGGACAGGGGGGTTGGGATCTTCCACTATCTGGAGAGGCCTGGGTTGCATTTCAAAGGATGGGCGCAGATGGGCATGCCCAGTCCGTGCTGCTGCCATTGTTATATATGCGGGCTTAACCAGGTGCCTAGAACACTAGAACACTGCTGATCGCAAAATGGCGCCTCTTTCTTTCCCAGTGCACTGCCCTACTACTGCGACCTCATTCTTAGCTCCTTGCCACAATTAAAAGCAGGTAAAAATCAGCAAGTAAAATCACTTTCCCTCCCCCCTCCCCACCTAGCAGCATTTAAATTCAATACATTATCAATGGAGATTACCTCAGTTATGGCTGCGTGCCTATCGCTTCCACGCTGCGGCCATCGTTTTAAATGCAGACTTAACCAGGTGCATGGAACATAAAAGCATTGTCGATCGTAAAATGGTGCCTCTTTTTCTCCCAGTGCACCGCCCTCCTACCACCGACCTCATTTTTAGCCCCTTTCCACAAAATCACCAAGTAAAAGTATTAAAATTTCTTTGAAGTTCAGAGTAAAATCACTTTTCTCCTCTCATCTAGCAGCATTCAAATTCAATACAGTATCAATGGAGATTACCTCCATTATGTCGGAGTGCCTAGTGCATACGCGCTGCGGACATTGTTATATATGTGGGCTTAACCAGGTGCCTGGAACACTAGATCGCTGCCGAAGGCAAAATGGCACCTCTTTTTGTCCCAGTGCACCACCCTCCTATCACAACCTCATTCTTAGCCCCTTTCCACAAATTAAAGCAGGTAAAAATCTGCAAGAAAAAGTATTAAAATGTCTATGAATTTCAGAGTAAAATCGCTTTCCCCCACCTAGTAACATTCAAAATCAGGAAGCCTCAATAATTGTAAGTAGCATTCAAGGGGGTGTACGCAGGAGCTTTAGCAGTATGCCAACGCCTTGTACAGGCTCCGTTAGCGGATCAAGAGCATGAACTACCAAAATTTATTGCTGAAACCTATACCTCTATAGGTCGAGATAATTTAGCAGCCAGTTCTAATAAACCACAACTAAAGAGTAATTCTGAAAAGGATAAATCGAAACAGGCACCAGAGTCTTCTAAAAAAAAAAAGTCACGGGGTGGATCTCCCCAGCTTACCACTTGTAAGTCCCTAGTAAATGGTAACCCTAGTACCAAGGGCATTGGCAGTGAACAGGGACCCCAAGGGTAGCAGAACGAATTGTGCCACTCTAGGGACCCCTCACCAAGGCCATGTACACCGCCACTGCAGACTGCGTGCCTCGGTGCAGACAAAACCGAAGTGTCGGCATGGCACACATCCCTGTGTGCCCTCCCTTAGACACTGCATGAGATATAGGTAAGACACCCCTCTAGCAGGCCTTCTAGCACTAAGGCAGGGTGCACTATATCTCCTGTGAGGACATGTCTGCATGAGCAGATATACCCCTGCAATATCCATGTCGATTTTTGGATATTGTGAGTGAACAGGGAAGCCATAGAGAGTAAATGGGGCTGGACATTCGTCATTACGAGTTCCCCAGCTCCATGATGGCTTCACTGTATTAAGGGGTGCTTGGTACCAAACATCTCATCTTCATAAACCTGCAGTGATTCCAGTGTCAGATTTATTATTAATTGCACACAGAAACCTACCAACCCTTAGTGTGGTCACCAACTAGTCTAAACCAGCCTGTCACCGCCAGAGTTCTGACCTCATGGGGTGAGTGCCAGAGTGCTTAGAGGTCGAGAACAAAGCCTGTCCTGGGCGGAGGTGTTCACACCTTCCCACGGTAAGGAAGAGCCATTTGTGGCAGGAAACTTCAAATGCCTTGCCCCCTTTGAAACGTGACTCCAGCCTCTCCTGATCTTTGTTTGGTTTGATCTGTTTATTAACTTTTTCATTGTACAGTTACAGAGCAATTGTAGGCATGATAAAAGTACAAGGGTATCAGTATGTGACTGATCGTCAGGGCAGGAGACTTGTGGGAACATATTATATAACTGGTCTGGAATATGTATCCCTACAGATCTAGAATGTGCTGATATATACAAGACAACACAAGTCCGTAAGGTGCCCTCTGGAGTAAATAATCTGTGTGTAGTCTCATTGATCCCAGCATTCCATTGTAATAGCATCAAACATGCTTAAATTACAGAACAGAGATGAACAATATGGGGATGGGGTAATGGGTTTGGGCACAAAAGGGGGAAAACATAAAAAAAAAAAAGGTTCGCTGACACTCAACGCAGTCCCAAGTTTGCCCTGGGTCAGGTGCCATCTTTGCGTGACCTGAAGTACACCTCTCATTATTTATACATTGGAACATCATTAGTAGTGGTATTATATCCTATGTAGGTACTTTTGTTTAGCGATACCAAAGGGGATGATGGACGGAGCGTTAGAGCAAATCAAACACTCGCCCCCAGTCAACTGATCTGGGTTTAATCCATTATCATTCTTTAGCTCACTCCACCACCCCAGTTCAGACATGGCCATATGCAAATCAGTCTGACCCTGTGCCTCATGGGAACAGTCCAGCCCGAACTGCCAAGCCATGTCTTCCCTGGACCTGGAAACAAGCATCCTGGGACCGGTTTCGGGTTCAAAACCCTTATCAGCCAGGCTATCTTGATTCCAGTGGCAAAGTGAGCAAGGGACCCACGTCTGGGCATACCCTGCCAACTTAGGGCGAACAAAGCGATACCAAAGGGGATGATGGACGGAGCGCTAGAGCAAATCAAACACTCACCCCCAGTCAAATGATCTGGGTTTAATCCATCATCATTCTTTAGCTCACTCCACCACCCCAGTTCAGACATGGCCATATGCAAATCAGTCTGACCCTGTGCCTCATGGGAACAGTCCAGCCCGAACTGCCAAGCCATGTCTTCCCTGGACCGGAAACAAGCATCCTAGGACCGGTTTCTGGCATTCCAGCCGTCATCAGCCAGGCTTGCTTGAATCCAGTGGCAAAGTGAGCAAGGGACCCACGTCTGGGCATACCCTGCCAACTTAGGGCGAACAAAGCGATACCAAAGGGGATGATGGACGGAGCGTTAGAGCAAATCAAACACTCACCCCCAGTCAACTGATCTGGGTTTAATCCATTATCATTCTTTAGCTCACTCCACCACCCCAGTTCAGACATGGCCATATGCAAATCAGTCTGACCCTGTGCCTCATAGGAACAGTCCAGCCCGAACTGCCAAGCCATGTCTTCCCTGGACCGGAAACAAGCATCCTGGGACCGGTTTCCGGGTTCAAAACCCTCATCAGCCAGGCTATCTTGATTCCAGTGGCAAAGTGAGCAAGGGACCCACGTCTGGGCATACCCTGCCAACTTAGGGCGAACAAAGCGATACCAAAGGGGATGATGGACGGAGCGTTAGAGCAAATCAAACACTCACCCCCAGTCAACTGATCTGGGTTTAATCCATTATCATTCTTTAGCTCACTCCACCACCCCAGTTCAGACATGGCCATATGCAAATCAGTCTGACCCTGTGCCTCATGGGAACAGTCCAGCCCGAACTGCCAAGCCATGTCTTCCCTGGACCGGAATCAAGCATCCTGGGACCGGTTTCGGGTTCAAAACCCTCATCAGCCAGGCTATCTTGATTCCAGTGGCAAAGTGAGCAAGGGACCCACGTCTGGGCATACCCTGCCAACTTAGGGCGAACAAAGCGATACCAAAGGGGATGATGGACGGAGCGTTAGAGCAAATCAAACACTCACCCCCAGTCAACTGATCTGGGTTTAATCCATTATCATTCTTTAGCTCACTCCACCACCCCAGTTCAGACATGGCCATATGTAAATCAGTCTGACCCTGTGCCTCATGGGAACAGTCCAGCCCGAACTGCCAAGCCATGTCTTCCCTGGACCGGAAACAAGCATCCTGGGACCGGTTTCGGGTTCAAAACCCTCATCAGCCAGGCTATCTTGATTCCAGTGGCAAAGTGAGCAAGGGACCCACGTCTGGGCGTACCTGCTGGTACTTTTGTTTAGGCACAATTTAAGTTGCTGTGGTGGCGTCGATGTCCTCCTCTGAACTTAATGCAGCCTGGAGGGCAGTTAGGATTGCGTTCCAGTTGGAGGAGATGGGGTATTTGCGTAGTCCCAGAGTGTCCTCCCTGTAAAGAGAACCCCCCTCTGCCCATACCAGGATGGAGTGTGACCAGGCTGTTATGGACATTGGTTCGCTGGACCTCCAGCGCCTCGTAATGAGGCACTTTGCCACTATGAAGCCAAGATCCAGGAAGCGTGTGGTGGCCCTATGTTTCTCATCTCTCAGGAGGATACCCAATATACATACTTCCCATGTGCACTCAAACTGTCGGTCGGTACATGTTGAGAGATGTCGTGTGACCTCACCCCAGTACTGTCACAGCGAGGGGCATGACCATAACGTGTATTATATCTGCTTTGTAATGGTTGCAGCGGGGACAGGCCGCATCTAGTCTACGAAAATAACTATTGATTTTCTCGGGAGCAAGATACGCCCTGTGTAGTATATAAAATTGCATCAACCGGAAGAAAATAAGTTACTTACCTGTAACTATGGTTATCCAGTATTGGTATCTTTTATAGATTCACATGCCTGAATCATTCCCCGTCGTCGAGATGGGAGTCCCACGGTACCATAATCAAGCAGTATTTAAATAATGCTATAGGCTATGATGGCCCTGGGCCATGTTTAACATAGCCTATCTATGACCTTTTTAAAAAAAGGACTAAATGTTCAATGCAGCCAATCAGCTGCTAGCACTCTCTAGAACCTTCCCAGCAGAGGCAGTTTCCCTCAGATTTTCCCAGCACAAGTGAGAAGCGAGTGTCTTAATGAATAATATGGAAACAGCCTCTACGTGGAGGAGGGTGGGTGCATGTGAATCTATGAAAGATACCAATACTGGATAACCGTAGTTACAGGTAAGTAACTTATTTTCTTATCCAGTATTGGGGTATCTTTCATAAATTCACATGCCTGAATCAGAGTAGCAAGCAGTCATATCCAGTCTAAATTTGTCTGTTGTGGATGGTGGGTGACTTCTATCACTTAGTGAACCTCAAAACATTTGAGGTCACCTGAAAAAACTCCCTGAGGGCTATAGATGTGCTCATTGCTATATTTATCAATGTACGAAATATACTCTTAAAAGAAAGGTAAATTATGCCTTAAATACTAGCATTTCCATATACACAGCATTAGCAGTAGGAAAGGAAAAAGAAACAAGAGCGTAGTTAGTAGTACACCTTACTTAGTTATGCTTTACATCTTCCAATACATGTCAGTATTTGAAATTACCAGAAGAGCAAAAGACTCTTTCCAAAGGCCGGAAAGAGGGTTACCTTACTGGAAGAGATGGCGAAGCACTGCCTGTCCAACCGCTGCATCTGCATCTGCATCCTGTACGGATTCCAGGCAGTAGCGCTGCATAAAGGTATGAGTGATCCTCCAGGTTGCAGCACGACAGATCATCTCCAGAGACACTCCAGCGAAGAGGGCCGCTGACGTAGCGACAGCCCTGGTGTAGTGAGCCTTTTTTGTCCTTTCCAAAGGTTTGTTAGCTTTGACATGACAGAACTGTATCGCAGCCGATATCCATCGTGCGATAGTCGCTTTTGTTACTGCAGTCCCTTCTCTGCCCTGGCCATAGGCCACAAATAATTGATCAGTCTTTCGAATGTCCTTCGTTCCCTGAAGATAGAATTTAAGGCAACATTTGACATCCAGAGTATGCAGCGCTTGCTCCGCTGGGATTGATGGTTTTGGAAAAAATGATCGGAGTATCACCGGCTCATTGAGGTGGAATTGTGCCGGTACTTTAGGAATAAACGTAGGATTAGTCCTCAGGATCACAGCGTACTCCTTAAAAATTAGGAATGGTTTCTTAATGGTGAACGCCTGTATTTCGCTTACCCTCCTGACTGAGGTGAGGGCAAGCAGAAGGGTAACTTTCCAAGTTAAGAATTTCAGCACAGCTTTATGAATGGGTTCAAATGGTCTTTTCATACGTTGTGCAAGGACTACGTTGAGGTTCCATTCCGGTGGAGGTGCTCGCACTGGAGGGAAAGTACGAAACAGCCCCTTCATGAATTGTTTGATCAGGCTGGAGGCACAAAGAGAAATAGCACTGGAAGCTCTTCTATAGTGAGAGATGGAAGCCAAATGCACCTTAACTGAAGCGAAAGCTAAACCAGACTTTGCCAAGGAGAGAAGATATGGTAAGATCTGTTGAGGGGATACTGGAAACGGATGCAGACCATTTCGCTGTCACCAAAACCAGAACCTTTTCCATTTCAGTTTGTACGTCTTGTTGGTGCTGTCAGCTCTAGATTTTGAAAGGACATCTCTACACTCCTGTGAAATATCCATGTCTCTAAACTCTAAGAATTCAGGAGCCAAGCGTGTAAGTGCAGAGACTCCGGATTCGGCTGGCGCACTTGACCGTTGTCCCTGGACAGGAAGAGGAGGAAACGGCTGCAGACATAAGGGTCTGGCTTCTGAAAGGTGAAGAAGTTCTGGGAACCAATGTTGCCTGGGCCACCTGGGTGCAATAAGAATCAGGCGACATCCTTCCCGCTTCATTTTGGTCTGTACTCTGGGAATCAACGAGATGGGGGGAGAGGCGTAGGCATATATCCCTGACCATCGCATCGAAAGGGCATTGCCCTGAGACCCCGGGTGGGGGAACCTGCTGGCATAGGACCGGCATTTTGCGTTGACGTTCGTGGCAAACAGGTCCAGAGTTGGTTTTCCCCATAGTGCGAATACTCCATCTAGCTGGAATTGGTTGAGTTCCCATACGTGGCAATTGTCTATAGCTGTGCTGAGAGCATCTGCTAGCGTGCTGTGTAAACCTGGAACATGCTCGGCTCTGAGAGAAATCCTGTGCTCTGTTGCCCAAGTCGACAATTATTTGGCTTCCAGAGAAAGCGTGAGCGATTTGGTCCCTCCCTGTTTGTTTATGTAGAACATACTGGTCGTGTTGCCCGTCCGGACCAGTACCGAAGGACCTACTATTCTCGGCAGGAAAGCCTGTAGAGAGAGGAATACAGCCTTCAGCTCAGGCTGTTGATATGACTGTTTTTGAGAAGTGGACCATTTGCCTTGAATTTGGAGGTCCTGCAAATGACCTCCCCAGTCTTCCATGGAGGCATCTGTTGTCAGGATGTAGTTTGGTATGTCTTGCAAGAACGTAAGTCCTTTTGAAAGGTTTGGGGTGTGGTCATACCATAACATTGCTATCTTCATGGCTTGAGTAACCCAAATGATATCCTCAAAAGATCCTGTCATTTGAAGCAGTTGCTTTTGCAGTTCTTCTGGAAGAGGTTGCATTTTGAGTCTTGCCAAGGGAACCAGGTCTATCGCTGATCAACACATCCCTAGAAGCAACTTGTATTTCCTTACTGAAACAGACTTTTTTCTTGAGTTGGCCATAGCCAAGTGCTGTAGACGGGCTTGACGTTCTTTCGACAAAAATGCTTTGCATTGGATTGTGTCAAATCTTGCTCCCAGGAATGGAATTACTCGATTGGGAACAAATAAAGACTTTGCGATGTTCACTGTCAACCCCAGTTTGCTGAACAGCCGAAGACATGCGTTTGTGGTCCTTGTTGCTTGCTTTGCCGTTGGTGCCTCTAGCAGCCAGTCGTCCAAGTAGGGGAATACTTGGTGACCTCAAGGGCGTAGCGCTGCGGCCACCGGCGCGAGGCACTTTGTAAATATCCTGGGTGCCGACTTGAGACCGAAAAGAATAACTTTGAATTGGTAGTGGGTACCAGCCACCGTAAATCTGAGGAATTTTCGATGCTTCCGATGAATGGGGATGTGGAAGTATGCGTCCTCCAGATCGAGGGAGGTCATGAAGTCTCCCTTGTTGAGACGTTGTAAGATCTTGGTCAGAGTTACCATCCTGAAAGTTTGTTTCCTCAGGAACTTGTTTAACTTTCTGAGATCCAAAATTGGTCTCCATTCCCCTGACTTCTTCATAATCAAGAAGAAACAGGAGTAGAAACCTTGCCCTCTTTGCAGAGTGGGAACCTCCTCGATGGCTCCTTTGGCAAGCATAACTTTTGCTTCTTTCTGCAATAAGTGAAGACGAAGGGAAGGGGCTTCCCTGGGTGACGTAGTTGGAGGTTTTTGTACTAACTCCAGCGTGTGACCGAAGGCAATCAAATCCAGCACCCAACGGTCTGATGCTATACTCTCCCATTGCCGGAAGAAACTGGATATCTTTGCACCCACAGAAGGGGAAAAAGAGGGGGAAGCTGGTACCCTGGTGAGATCATTGTTTTCTTCCATTGTCGCTGCCTTGGGTCGATGTTCTCTTTCGGCCCCCTTGGCGAGAGAAACCAGCCGTGGCCGGTTGACGGTAGGCAGCAGGTTGATAGGATTGCCTATATTGTGGCTGATGTAAGAGTTACTTACCTTCGGTAACGATGTATCTGGTAGAGACACAGTCTAGCCGCAGATTCCGTAACTTAGAATATCCCCAGGCGTCAGACTGTATCCGGAAATTTTTTGCAGCAGCACCTCTGCGCGCCGGGAGGCGGCGCCGCCTGGCTCCGCCCTGACGTTGTCCCGGACATGACGTCAGCGGAGCCATATAAGACCCTCACCGGCGCGCTGACGTCAGTTTTCTTCGGAGAAACTTTTCCGCGCCACAACGCGGAGCCACCACCAAAAACTGTGAGATTATGGGAACAGTGTGCGAAAAAATATGAAAATCAGTGAAACCAAAAGAATAGCATGGTGAGAAAACACCACATCCAACAGTGACAAGCACTGTATATGGAAAACGACCATAAACGACAGTGATGAGCACTGTATAGTGAAAGCAAGTCAAGGGAAAGAGCAGAGCAGCACTCTGAGAAGGATCCCTGCAAAGCGAAGACAACGCCCTCCCTGTAGGCAAAATGACATATGAAAGAATGCCAAGGCAGGCGATAGAATCCCGCACCAGAAGAACGGAAGGGAGAAAAGCAAAGCAGGACACTAAGAAGCAGTCCCGCAAGGAAAGACTATGCCCTCCCCTGAGGCAAAAGGACATATGAGAAGAACATGAAGGCAGACGACAGAACGCCTGCAACTACAAGATCGAACCGTGACAGGCAAGAAGCCTGGAACCACCGAATGAAAGACGAACTATTAAAGATCAGCAACACCTTCCCCTTTGAAGAGATCTAGTGGATTGAGGCACAGGCCAAGAGACCACAGGCCAAACGACCGTAGGAGAGTCAATGGAGCAGGTGGGAGGGTGGGAAAAGAACATCAGTAGGCCCTATACTGGGAGAACCACAGTCTAGGTATTGTTGAAGAAGACCTGAATCCACCTCCTATACATGATATTGGGAGGAACAGAACAAGTAAACAAAAGGAATGAACCTACCGTGGAGGGAGGTGAAAGATGTCACCCCGCAGGACGACAACCCGCAGGAGGACAAAGCCACCAAGAGGGAGTCGAATGCATAAAACCCCACCGAAAGGTTTCTCGCAGAACGGGGAGGATGGGCGGGCGTTAAGGAATGTGCAGCTAGACTGTGTCTCTACCAGATACATCGTTATCGAAGGTAAGTAACTCTTACATCTGATAGAGACATCTAGCCGCAGATTCCGTAACTTAGAATAGATACCAAAGCCATACCCCATAGGAGGTGGGTCTGCGAGCGAACCCCCCGTAGGGAGCGGGCAACAATGGGAGGCAAGGCATCACAAGCTGGCGAGGGGCGGCAGCAAAGCCCTTTCGTGTATACAGGGATGAAAGGGAGCACAGAACCAGGAGGTCAGTGCAGAATGCGATAGTCGAGCACTTCCGGAAAGGAAAACGAGCTGATCGCAGGAGCCGAGGGATCCGTAGGACCCGATGGGACTGCAAGAGAGAAAGGTCCTGCGAGGGGACAAAAAGGCACAATTGGCCCCGAGCAGGAAGGTCGAACATGCACAACAGTGGAGAAACACTGTGGAAGCGCACTAGCCAGGCACAGTGGACAGCAGCAGTAGGATGCTGACCATGCCCAGGAAGAGCCTGTGTACACGCGACACAAGACTCGCCATCGCCCAAGTGCCCTTGCACAAAAACGTGGGAAAGGGCAGAGACCAAAGCAGAATGACAGAGAAGCATGCGAGAAAAAAGAGCCACGCATGCGGGGAACAGAAGTACACCGGAGGGACCGGGTGGAGCACTAGAAACACACCAAGCACAAGGGAGTGCCGCAAGCGATAGCCCAGATGCTAGAGATGTATCACCAGGTAGACAACCTGTGAAGGGGACCCGGCAACCGTACACACACAAAAGGCTGGCTCCTACGGGGAAGCGGAGGCCAAGACCACGGGCAGCGTAGCAAGTACCTAGCATGCGTGTCCCCTAGGTGTGTGTAGAACGCCAGAAGAAACAGCAAGAAAGGATGCAGCCGTGAATGATGGTTTGCTAAAGAAAGCAAGAGCCGCTATAGGCATCAACAGTGATGTTGTATTCCAACCGGACAAATCAATGTCCAGAACTATAAGCGACACCAGCTCTTGGCAAAGGGGAGCCACGGTCCCCCGCGGGACCAATTGAAATGCTGAGTAGGAGTCAGCACGAACGTACATAGAGTAACAGGAGGTGTACGCAAAATAACACACACAGGAAAGAGAACGTCCTGAGGAGAACACTGCCACAGAGAGCAGCAACAGCAGCCCGAAGTAGAAACATGACAAAGTCCTGCGCGGAAGCAGCAGGGGAACAGGCCACGCCAGGGAAGTGCCCATGAAGTAGGGCACAAGGCAATGTACAGCAATGTGGAATGCGGCCAAGACGCCACCATGTAAGAACGAAGCCCAGATGGGACTGAACTACAAGAAAGTACTACTCGCGCGGAGAGGAGAGTAGAACCAAGCAGCGCAGAAGCGGAAGGAAAGCGGAAGCCTTCCGCGACAGCGAATATACCAGGGGGCATCCACCAGCCGCCCAAAGGGCACAGAAGAACCGTGCCAAGGAGCCCTGCGTGCCGAGGGGCAGCGACAGGGCTCCGCCCCGAGGCCGACTTTAGGCGGGGCGTCCGTTAACGAAAGACCCATGCACGAAAGGAACGGAACAAGGTGGTCCAAGGGACAACGGCTGACGAGAAAGGCAGCCAGAAAAAACCAAGGAGGGCCAAGCTGAAAAGACCCTCTTGGAAGAGGCAAGCGAGGCAGAACCTTAAGAAAGGGAGCATCGGCAGACGCAGGGGGTGGCCACAGACCATCTGCAGGCCCATCAGAAAGGCCACAGAGCGATGCCAGCCTGTGGCCGGAACAAGGCAGAGAAAGGCCCACAACAGCGGAAAAAGATGACAGTCACATCCGCAGGACAATGCCTGGAAAAAGACTCCACAGAAGCCTACCAAGTCTGGAGGTAGCTATACAATAACCAACGAACACCCCACATAGGGTAAGTCTCAACCCCAACTAGGGGCACCTCTTGAGCGTGAACGCATAGACAGAGGATCAATATAAGCAAAAGCAGCCGTCCAGCTGCAATAAAGCTAAGTAACCAAGGTGAGAAACCTTCCAGGCCATCTGGGTACCACATCAGGAACCCAGGGCCCATAGTAAACAAAGACAACACCGTATAGGGAATGGAAAAACCCGCAAACGGACTAGAACATAACAAAATCATGGGAGGTCAGACATGAGGCGGTCGACCGCTGAGTCCGCATGACTATCAAAAAGGGACACTCCATCAAATGGCAGATCCCGAAGACTTTCCCGAACATTTACCGGGAAATCCCCTCGCGCAGCCAGGCATGGCGACGCAGAGCAACGGACCTGGCCATCGCCCGACCCACCGAGTCCGTGGCGTCGATGGCCGACCGAACGGTAAATCGTGCCATTTCCCAGCCTAAATGAAGGAGACGGGCTAGGTCAGTACGAGGACTCTTGAGGAGGATGGGAAGAAGACGCTCAACGGAGTCCCAAAGGGCACAAGAAGTCCGTGCAAACACGCAAGCCGAGTTCAGAGCGCGGACGCCCGAACTAGTGGACGCAAATACATGGCGGCCACATGCCTCCAACCAACGAGACTCCCTAGTGGGAGGCAGCAATGGAAAAGGAGAGGAAGGCTGCGTGGCAAAGGCCACCTGGAGTACTCGACCCTGAGCCCCAGGATGAAGGGACAAACAGGCAGGATCCCCCGGAGCCGGACGGTGCCTATGAGCAACGGCCTGATCCACAGGGTCCCCCGAGGAGGGCCGTGCCCATGCGCCAAGAAGGGTGTCAAACAACAACCCGTCAAAAGGCAGCAAGGGCTCCATGTCCACCGCACCCTGGTGGAGGAGATCCACTAATGGATCAGGAGACAAGGAGACCGATGGGGGGTGCAAGTGTAAAATAGTTTCAGCCCTTCGAACAGCCCTTGAAAATGCTGCGCCAGCTTCTGTAGGCACACTGGGTGGTGACAACAGGTCATCGATGGGAGACGGTTGCAGGCTAACTCGTCCCGCAGCTGTAGCAGCACAGGGCCACTGCCCAAGGGGCATTGACCCGGGTGCTCCAGGTCTGTATCCTCCTCAAACAGAGGAACAACAGGGACCGGCGCTGGCACCGGCGTCGACCGACGCCGAAACGGCATCGTAACGAGGTCGACTTCAACCAGAGGCGACCCGGCCGTGTCTCGGACCGGCGTCGACTCACCCTCCACCGAGAGCTGCGGCGAGGGAAGAGGCCGACCAGGAGTCGACTCTTGTGGTGCAGCCGCCTCCGACGTCGACGCAGGGAGCCGCAATGGGCTATGCGGAGACATGGCAGAAGGGATCGACGTTTGACTGGGATGCCCCTCCGGGCCGTGTCCCGACGTCGCAGCGACTCCGGAACCGGAGTCGAGGTACTCGGCCGGCGCCGAGGACGAACCCGCCGGCGGAGACCCGACCTGAATGCCTACCTCCTCTGTGGGACCCGAAGGTGCGCCAGGGAGAGGAGGTGACCCAAAGATAGAGTGCAGAGCCTTGAAGTAGGCTTCCATCTGGGTCCGAGTCGCCCCCGCACCCGGAAAGGGTGGGTAGACGGGGCTCGACTCCTGGGGGCCCGAGTCCGGAGTGGGACGGGAGCTATGGGCCCCGGCGTCACATTTACGCGAGGTCGGCGACCTCCGTGACTTGCGTTTACGCTTACCTGTGTCCGGCGAACGACGTCCGCGGGAACGACTCCGGGAGCGGACGCGAACAGAAGACCCGGCCCGAGAGGGCGATCGGCGCGGAGGCGTCGAGCGGGAGATCCGGGCGGCTAACAGCTTCATCCGGCGCTCCCGCAGGGACTTCGGACGCATCTGCCGGCAGGCATCACACTCCTCGGAGTCGTGGTGTGCACCGAGACACCACATGCAAATCGCGTGCGGATCCGTGGCCGACATCTGCCGCGCACAGGTCTCACACGCCTTAAAGCCCGAAGGCATCGCACACTGTTACCAGACGCCACAGGCGTCGAAAAGGCCTGACAGAACAGGCCAGAGGAACCGCTTACTCCTGGATCCGCGTCGGGACGCGGAAAAGAAGGAAACTGACGTCAGCGCGCCGGGAGGGTCTTATATGGCTCTGCTGACGTCATGTCGGGGGACAACGTCAGGGCGGAGCCGCCTCCCGGCGCGCAGAGGTGCTGCTGCAAAAGTTTTCCGGATCCAGTCTGACGCCTGGGGATATTCTAAGTTATGGAATCTGCAGCTAGATGTCTCTATCAGATAGGGCTGATATTGTTGTGCCCTCTGGAAGTTTCCTCTGTAAGTGGTAAAACCACGTCCTTTTGCCCCCCTGAATGGTACTTTCCTGTATTGGAGGGAACCTAAGGATTTCGCTGTATCCATGTCCTTTTTGATGGATAGTAGCGCCTCATCTATATGTTTGCAAAACAAAGCGCCCCCATCAAACGCCATATCCAGAACCTTTGACTGGACCTCCGGTCTAAATGTAGTTGCTTTCAACCACCCTTGGCGCCTTAAGACTGCCGCACATGCCAGTTGGCGGAACCCCGTGTTGGCTATGTCCATAGCGCAGTCGATTGTCTCCGAGGCCTCCCGCTCTCAGTCGAAGAGGATCTTTATGGCTTCCTGCTTCCTGTCCTCAGGAATGAGGTCTAGTAGAGAGGCCATATCCGACCACATTTGTCTATCGTAGTGGCCGATGATAGCCAAAGCATTGGAAGCCTTGATGGTAGTTGCATCCATGGTGGAGAAACGCTTCCCCATGATGTCCAACTTACGCCCTTCTTTGTCCGGAGGAGTTGAGATCGGGGTGGCTGGGTTCTTAGATCTCCTTTGTGCCGCCTGCGAAATAACAGAATCTGTCCTAGGGTGGCCTGTCAGACAGGAAGGCAAATTTTCTGGGGCTCTGTACTTTTTCTCAATGTGAGAGAGTACTGGTGGTACCGTGGCCATCATTATTTTTATCCCCTCTTGCCAGATGTAGTCTATTATTGGAATTGTGCGAATTGACTTTCTGGCTTCCTCTTTAAAATCATACAGGAAGCAGTCTGTATGTGTAACATCCATGGGGAGATGGAATCTATTAGAAGCCCTCTCCATTAAGTTGTGGAAATCCCCTATGTCTTCTGGCGGGGAATCCGCTGGATGGTGTGACAGAGGGGAGGGAGTGGGAATGATGTAGTCCTCCCAAGGGTCTTCAGGCATTGGTTCTGAAATTTCGCCTTCTTCTCTCTCTTCATCCGAGGAGGAAGGGTCGACCAGATCCGGCTCTTGCGTAAAAGATCTTGGCACTGTAGGTGTTGCTTGCGAACTCGGTTTCTCAAGGGCCTGTGGTTGCACCAGCAGCTCCTTGTGAACATCTTGAGATGGAAATCTTTGTTTGCAGTCTGCCAGCATAGCTTGAAGGTCTTGAATCAAAGATGGCGGCAGGTGAGCCATCTCTCTAGGGTGAGGTTCGTGATATTCGTAGTGTTGATAATGACGTGGCAGTGCCAGATATGGCTGGTAGTATTGCTGGTCCTCATAGTCCTTGTCATCTTCCTGGCACTTAACGTGCAACTCCTATGGACTATGCGCCACTCCGTATACTCCATCATTTTCCTCATCATCTTCGTCTGACTCCTGCAGATCCAAAAGGTGCGAAGGAGGCAAAGGGAAGATCTTACTGTAAGCTGACATCTCAGGATGAAAATATTTCTTTGTCACCTTAATCATCATCGACGGTGGCATCGACGGACTCCTAGCCACCGACGATGGAAACCTGGCCGTCGACGGTGTCGCCATTGATGAAATGCAAAAAGGAAGAGGGTAGAGGCTGTTAGAGACCGCACCTAACAAATGAAAAGTGTCTTGAGGTATCCTGTAGTGCAAAGAACCAAAGAGTACTCCCCTCTGTACTCCTTAACTAGGAAAAAATCCTGCAACAACTTTAAACACAAGAGGGTTCAGCACTATACAGCAAATTTATAACAGTTCAATATCAGTGATTTAAGGAAGCAATGAGCACACAGAAGAATGTCCAGATCACCGATGTGAATGTCTTAAAAGGATTTTCTCTTTATTTCATTTTTTCTTAAAAGCAGAAGATCATAGCCATAGCCGACGCGTTTCGTCTCTGAAAGAGACTTCTTCAGGGCTTTACAGAGTAACAAAAGAGGGTGTTCACTTTGACGTTTATATAATTCAACCGGAAAACCGAGAATCCAATTTTCAGAAGCCTTCTTATATAGTAGACATTATCAGTAAAGGCATGGTAGCCCGTGACTCAAGTGTAACTGGTTTCTGGATTCGAATTCGATGGTGTCGCCATTGATGGTATCGTCGTCAGCTTTGTCGACGGAATCGCAACCACCGATGACCTCATCGATGGTGTAATTGTCGACGGTGTAGGTGTCAGCGACAGTAGTGACGTCGACTGTGTGGACGTCGAAGGTATCTCCGTCTGCTTTGTCACTGCAACCCTCGCCGACTGCACAGATGGGGCGGATGTCGATGATGATGGCGTCAACGATACCTTCGTCGACAGTATGGGCCCAGAGATGGGCGTTATCATCGTACCGGACGTCGACGGGGCCGACGACGTAATCGTGTAACTTGTCATCGTCGACGATCCAGTGACTGTCATCAACGGTGGAGTCGTCGATGGGTATTTTTCAGTCCTGCTCTTCCCCAAATCCGATGAGGAGGCTCTATGGTGCTTCTTTTCTTTCCTCACTGGAGTAGAGGAAACAGAAGACGAAGGCTCAGAGGAGACCTTAGAATATGTCTCCTGTTTTGAGCACCTGCTTTCTGGGGAGGGTTTGAGGTGTTTTGCCCTCTCCAGAGTCTTTCTCTTGAGATCTTGCTCTCTTGTGAGGCCTGGATGAGCCATCACTGTCCTCCTCCGATGACTTACGCTACTTAGTGGACTGTAGCCACAAAAGCAGCATCCCCTCTCTATCTCTTAAAGTTTTAGAAGAGAAAGTGCGACAGATTTTGCACTGTTTTACCTCTTGGGCTGGGTGGAGGCAATAAATGCAGTCCTTGTGAGATCATCAACATGGACTCTCTTCTTGCCACAGGTCTTGCAAGCAAAAGAGTCCTTTCAAATCAGACATTATGAAAAGAAATTTTTTAGAAGAAAAACCTAGAAGGAAGAAGAAAAAACGGAGAAGAACTCAGGGAGACTCCCTTCACACATGACGTGCGGTGAAAATCTGAGGGAAACTGACTCTGCTGGGAAGGTTCTAGAGGGTGCTAGCTGCTGATTGGCTGCATTCAACATTTAGTCCTTTTTTTAAAAAAAGGACATAGATAGGCTATGTTAGACATGGCCCAGGGCCATTAAAGCCTATAGCAATATTTAAATACTGCTCGATTATGGTACCGTGGGACTCCCATCTCGCCGACGGGGAATGATTCAGGCATGTGAATCTATGAAAGATACCCCATTACTGGATAACCTGGCATTGCGAGGGACATATATGGGGCCTGCCAAAATTATATCCCATTCCTTGGAAGTGCAGGGATGGGACATGTCCGCCTTCCATTGGTGCCGCAATGAAGACAATGGTGTGGCAGTGTGCAGTCGGAGTGCGTTCGCGAACCACCGGGTGAGATGCCGTCCCTCTCCCATAACATGTAAATATTGTAATGTGAGATGAGTCGGTAGTTCCTGTGTGACATCCCCCCCAGAGTCATTGCAATGTGCCAATCCAAGAGGTGTGACTACGGAAGTGTCCCGGGGGCAGCCCCTCTTCCTGTGTCAGAGCCTCACGCTAGCCTGAAGATGGTGGGACTTCTACAATCAGGGCTATGGCTGTAGAAATCCCATGTAAAGGCCCCATTGGTCATTACCTGTTACTCCCTTGTAAAAAACCCTAAATTTAGTATTTAGGTGGCATCCTCAGACCCTGAACTTCCACGGACACAAGAAGAAGACGAACGCAGAAACGCTGCTGGTCCGAGAACTGCAGACCTTGTGGTGGACTTTGGGCGGAAACTCCTGTCTGCCGGCACAGAACTCGACAATCGTCATCCTTCATGTCGTCTCGTCGCTGTGTGGCCTCCAGAAACCCAGGAGGGTCATCAGCACTTTGCAAATCGCTTAAGAACTCCCTCGAGATAGAGGTAGTATCTCCCTGCAGCTGCAAGCATCAAAACTAGCAAAGTCCAGTCCAGTGTCATCAAGCTCCCCAGCCCGACTGACATCTCTGAGTGCCATCCAAAGGTATGCCTGCTCTGGAGGGTCAGCTCGGCCTCTGCACCAAGTCTTGAAGCCCCAGGACCCACCGAAGCTGCAAGGCACCAATACCAGGGGTACCGGACCCCCTGCTGCAAAAACCTCCAAAACCGAGTCCAGGCGGACTCCAACTTTACAGTGAGCCAGCACCCGACTAGGGACTTCAGGACTCCGGCGACCTACCTCAGCAGTGGACCAGCAGCTCCAGAATCGTCCCTCCAAGGTGCCAACTTTTGACTGCAAGGTGTTTCTTTGTGCGCCATTGCCCAGCTGCACATGTTCACTGCACCCAGCCTGCCCAGGGCATCTTCAATCAAGCTGTGCTCCCTTGGCCCCAGAGCTTTTGCAACCTCTATTCTTCCTTGAGAGCCCTCGCACTTACCTGCAAGTCCCCCTTTGCTTTTACAGGTGGCCCCTTGTCTTTGAAGCGCCAGCTATTGAGGCCCTTTTTCCTCGTTTCCAGAGAAACCCGGGACGCTTCCCAGAACTTGGACTTGGCACTTTGGACCTTGGGCCCGAACCTTCTGATTTCCAAAAGGGTAACCACAACAAGAACTGTTCTGCATTGGTTTTTCCACTTGCCTTTTTCCTTCTATAGGAAATGAATTGTGCGTAATTGCGCACAACTGTGATAATTTTTCTGTGATTTAACGTATTGAGGAAAGTATTTACCTTGTACCCAAAGTTCTTGATATAAATATTTGTATAAAAAGAGAACGATTTCTCTAATTTGGTCTCAACTTCATTCATTGAGTGTGTGTATCATTTATTGCCTCTGTGAGTATAACAAATGCTTAGCACTACCCTCTGATAAGCCTAACCGCTCGCCCACACTACCACAAAATAAAGCATTAGTATTATCTACTTGGGGTCTCCACGACCTCTCTGCACAATGTAACCCATTGTGGTGCACTGTATAGAGAGGTGGGTTTCCTACAAACATTGTGCGCAAAAAATATAAAACAACATTAGACATTTCAAATGGCTTTTTCTGCCAAAACATAGTGCCTGAAGGACAAGTTACTTACTTTCGGTAAAGCCTTATCTGGTAGGGACAGTATCTACCCACTGATTCCTTACCTTTGAATTTCCCAGGTGTCAGACTGGATCCCTAAGATTTTTCTTCGAGCAATACACCTGTGCGCTGGTAGGCGGCGTCAGTCGGCTCCACGTGAAGTTGTCAGCATCGTCCGGGCCGGAAGTGACGTCCACGTTATAGGAAGGTACTTCTTTTGGCATGGTTACCCCCCCCCCCCCCACGTTTTGCCTGACTCTGATGCATCTTTGACTGAATATGCACTGGGTTACTGCTAACCAGGTTCCCAGTGTTCTTTCCCAAAACTGTACATTTGTGTCCACAATTGGCACACCTCTGGCACACATATAAGTCTCTTGTAAAAGGTACCAGTGGTACCAAGGGCCTTGTGACCAGAGGGGGTCTCTAAGGGTTGCAGCATGTATTGTGCCACCCTAAGAGAACCCTCACGAAACACAGGCACACTGCCACTGCAGCCAGTGTGTTTTGGTGCAGATAAAAGTGAGGAGTCGACCTGGCACACATCGACGGAGGACCGATGTGAGGCATTGACCCGGAGTGGTTCTTTGGAGTAAGTGTGACGATAAGACCACGGTCCCACAGAGGTCCCGGGTTCAGAGTAATCCTTGTGAACTCGTAAAAGGAGTCCTCTTGGAAATAACCCCAGAGTGAAGCAATAGTGGACATTGTCCGTCTGAGTATTGAAGGTAATAAATACCCTATTTGGGTTTGGGACTACAAAACGAGGGACCAACACCCTGATGAATGCCAGAGTGATCCTGTTGGACACATAGAATTGGCAGAAACATGTTGGTATTCGCAGCAAGGGTATAGGGGCCTTTACCTCCCCTGAATACCCCATTATTTTATTTTTAATCCTGCCAAGGGGTGACGGGAATAAAGAATGATCACGGTTGCCCTTTAGGTAGTTTTAATTATATGTGTCTGCACTGTTTGGTCCCGTTCTGAAGGGAATATTCTTTCCTATGTTTGTCATTGTCGTATATGTTCTTTTTTATATATACTGTGTCTTCACCACTAATCTTCATTCACACAAAAGATTATTTGCGCTCCACTCAGCGTGTTGGTCTGCACCTGGGTGTTTGATGCGGCCCTATGATGAAGCATGACACTGCAAAGTGTGTGAGGGCAGTATTAAGACAATTTTTGTCTTTCCCTGTTTCTTGTTGTCTTTGTGATCTGGACTAGTGGTCGGTGTGTGTAGGAGGTTTCGTGGAGTTCAGTACCTCCGGCAAGTTTCGTTTTGTCTAGTCCTTCTCTGTTGTGTGAGATTTCAGTGACGGTAGGGGAGTCAGAGAAGGCTCATACCCTTGTCTCTTCTTTGTGATTTGACACATCCCTGTGTGCCAGGCCTACCAGAATTGCAAGAAGCATAGGTATGTCACACCTATAACAGGCCTTACAACCCTAAGGCAGGGTGCATTATACCTCATGCAAGGGCATAACTGCATGAGCAGATATGCCCCTATAGAGTCTAAGTCCATTCTTAGACATTATAAGTACATGGGCTCGGAGCTTGTACCTACGAGTTCCACAGCTCCATGATGGCTTCACCGAATTCCAAGATGTTTGGTACCAAACATCTCAGATTAATGATCCCACTCTGATGCCAGTGTTGGATTAATTAATAAAAGCACTCAGAGGGCACCCCTGCAACCCTACCAAAACAACTAGTGTGTGCCTGACTGGTCTGCACCAGCCTGCTATCGGTAGACCTGTTTCTGATCCCCTGAAGTGGAAGCGATTTGCTCTCGTGGGTCAGAAACAAAGCCTGCTCTTGGTGGAGGTGCTTCACACCAATCCCCAAGCAGGAACAGCATTGAACGGCGGTGAGCCTCAAAGGCTTCCTGACGTTTGTTATGCTGACCAGGGCCTCTCCAGCTAGTGAAGATACCCGCCCCCCTGACTGAGCACCACTTTTGACGGCAAGGTCGGCGGGAAAATTAGTAACCAAGAGAGGTGTGTCACCTCTCAGTCAGGACCACCCATAAGGTGCCCTAAGCTGAAGCGACCCCCTCCTTTGAAAATCCTCCATATTGTTTTTGAGGATTCTAGCCAAAAGGGTTAAGGATATGCCTCCTCCTCAGAGGGAGCAGACATACAAAGGGTGGTATCACCCTAAAGGTAAGTAGCCCATTGGCTACTACCTTCTAACCCCTGTAACGCCCCTAAATTGAGTATTTAGGGGCACCCCTGAACGTTAATCCTCAGATTACTGACATCCTACGAAGAAGAGGACAAAGAAGAGCTGTGTAGCAGCGAAGACTGAAGACACCAACTGACTTGGCCCGAGCCCTACCGGCCTGTCTGCAGCCCTCAAAAATCCTACCGTAAGAGCGACTCATCCCGCAGACCAGTGACCTCCAGAACCCTGGGAGGACTGCCTGCCTTCTAAAAAGACTCCTGATCTCCTGTGGACAGCGGACCTGTACAGAAGAAAACCAACTTTAAAGACCAAGTGCTCTGCCTGTGGAACCGCCAAGTCAACCACCTCTGCTCCCGAAACTCACGGGCCAAGTCCAAGAGGCACACCGGTCCAGAAAAGGTTCACCAGCGATCCTGAGAAAGTGTCCCTTGTGGGTTGACCCCTGCCTGACTCCATGTCGACACCTGCAGCCTCTGCACAACAACCCCATCTTCGACCGCACTGGTAAGCTGACTTCTGACGCCAAAGGACACCCCTACACCCGGAGCACCTGGGCCTTGAGGAGATCTACAGACAGGTGTTCCAACACTCCAGCACATCCCAACTTACCTGTGCAGCTGTAGGTTTCTTTCGCAGCCTTTTTCCAAGTTCGAGATTCCCCACTGGTTTACATTGAGCACCCAACGTTGTGTTGGCATTCTGCACCCGGCCACCCCTGAGCTGCTGGAGGTGTAAGTTTGGTGCTGCCTTGTAGCCCCCCCCTGTGCTTACCTTAAGCTCCAGAGACTGAGTTCCAAAACCGTGCTACCCACCTGCAAGTAGTACCACTTTGATTGCCCCCTTTCTCCATTCGATAACATTGGCACCAGATCCCGAGTTTGACCTCTGCACCCGGCGACCCCAGTGCCGTTAATGGTGCAGTGAGGTCACTTACCTAAACCTTGCCTGGTACTGATTCTTTATCCAAAATCTCAATATTGTAAATCGTTTACTTACCTGTATATTGTTGATTGTGTTTCCTCCCATAGGATAACATTGTACTGATTGAAAAATGTCCACTTTTTAAATTGAAAAACAGGGATACTGCAAAACTTATTATACTGCAACAAAGTATCTTTGGTTCTATAAAATAAATATACTAGAAGTAATATTCTTACAAACCACTGGTCTCAGATTTAGTCGTTGAGTGTGTGTAATCATTTCTTGACTGTGTGTGTACAACAAAGGCTTAGCACTGCCCTCTGATAAGCCTAACTGCTCACCCACACTACAAAAAAAAAAGAGCATTAGTACAAACGTACAAACGTGCTTTCTCCGGCCTTGCTCCTAGAATTTGAAACGCTCTTCCTACTGATATTAGATCCAATCCTTCCACTGCCTATTTCAAGAAACGGCCAAATGTTTTTTTCTTAGTGATCATTAACTGCATCATCGTGTACTCTTTTGCTTGTCCCCTTGTTGACAGATTTGACATTTATCCCAACATATTGCTCACCATTTATCTATGATTGGTTGATAATTGTTATTTTACCCTAGGGCCCTCACCCTACAGTTTTGTCACTTATTTTATTATGTTGTGTCGAGTTTACTTTTGATTGTTTTGCTGAATGTTACAGGAAATATTTTGCACTCTAGGAGAAATTGACCTAGTGTGGCCCACTACCAGGTCCCTGATCTTGATTATGTACTCCTTGTTGTTTCACATTGTTGACCTCCATTGTACGGAGTTTATTCATGCTTTCGCCTTGTGTACAGCGCTCTGATACCCGCAAGGGTCATGTTCGCGCTTTATAAAACTTTCCAAATAAATAAATATTATCTACTTTAGCCCCTGTAAAGCCTCTGGGGATCCACTGGACTCTGTGCACACTACACCTTACATTGGTAGTAGATACAAAGTCAGCTTGCTACACATGTCACCTATATAGGCACCACCTCGGCGTGCTGACGTCAGTTCTTTTCTTTCCGCACTAGTCAAGCGCTGATCTGTGAAGAGAGCTACACTCTGTCACTTTTTGACAGAAATTTTTTACTTTTTCTCGACCTCGTTTTTCCTCGGTGTGTAGGAAGTCATGTCTAGGAAGACTTCAGGATTCAAGCTGGGCAGAGCCTGTCACAGCGCCATATCGGTGACGGACCCGCATTTGGTTTATTTGTGTTGTCTGGAGTGCGACCACGACTCCAAATCGTGCTCCGACTGCCGGGCCATGGCTCTGAAGGCTTTGAGGGAGCAGTCTCCAAAGCTGCTTGAAGCCCAGCAGGCGACGCAGTGCCGGTTTCCTTGGCGGTCTGGTCTCAGTCGAGAGGTCCCGGGCCTGATCCAGGAGTCCCAAGTCCTCTTTGTCCCACTCACGATCAGGACACTCAGCAGAGAGGCACAAGAAGTTGAAGAGTGCTATGACTTCTCCCCATCCATCAGCCAACGTGACGGAGGAGCATTCTGCATTCAAGGCCTTGTTCTCCGGAACCTGCGCCTCGGTCAGCGCCGCGCCTCCCTGCTTTTCTGGGAGCCAGAGCTACCCCTGCTCAATTTAAATAAGTCCATGCGCCTCATTTTTGAGTGGCATGACCCCTGTGGCACGCCTTCAGGCCTGGCAGGTTCAGCGGGGGCTCCATCGGGCCAGATGCTGATGTCCTCCACTGGATCCAGCCATGGATCCAGACCGGAGTCAATCATGCCATTGTGACCTTCCCCCAACGCCAATGCTCCCACCGCCCACCGGCGACGCGAGCCCTATTCTCATCCCCAACAACCCGGAGCCAGTACCACGTCGGCTGACGCAGATTCCAGCACCGTAAGGCTCAACAGGGCCTAGGTCGCTGCCTGAGCCCTATTCTGGATTGGGAGAAGAATGAGAGGGGACATGGACCCTTCAGAAGACCAGCCTTATGAGGAAATTAACTGGTATGAGGAGTTGGATGAAGCGAACAGACTGGATACCTCTCCAGATACCGTCATGCTTTCTCCCCCCCACCATGGCTACTGAGGAGGGAGCATTTTGCGCAGTGGTGGTGCAGAGGGCAGCTCATGTCCTTCAGCTATCCTCAATGGCGGTCAAGACTAACAAGTTTACGGAGGAGCTACATCCGGGAGCTTCTTCTTCTGAACCCTTGCTCTATTTTAATGAAGCCCTGATGGATGTCCTTCTGGGAACCTGGTCCAAACCCAGCACAGGGGCTCCTGTAAACAGGACGATCTCCTGCCGCCACC
The DNA here is from genome assembly GCA_963921515.1 of Calotriton arnoldi. Classification (NCBI taxonomy): domain Eukaryota; kingdom Metazoa; phylum Chordata; class Amphibia; order Caudata; family Salamandridae; genus Calotriton; species Calotriton arnoldi. Next base: position 6,258,371 of record CAWUFW010000074.1, on the reverse strand, counting down.
GCCCTGCATCAGGTTACCCAAACTTCCTCAATATCCACCCCAGAGAGCTTGGTGGTCCAGGCTGCTACTTCCCAAGGTGCATTCCCTGCCGTTCCCCCGGACAGGGAATCCAAGAGGCTGGACAGTTGGGGCAAGAAACTGTTTTCTTTCATCAGCCTTACATTGGGGTCGATTACTGTTGGTGAACACTGCATGATTATTAGGCTGTTATTCCCACTCTCTGTGGGAAACGGTGGCGCAAGTGCTGTCACAGGTCCCAGAGGAGGCCCGGACCATCCTCTCCCAAGCTTTAACAGACGGGAGACATGCAGCAAAGTTCGCCATTCAGTGTGGCTTAGATACGACCAACTAGCTGGGCAGAGCGATATCCACAATGATGGCTGTTAGACGCCATGCCTGGTTGAGAACATCTTTCGTTTCTGGAGATGTCCAGGTTTCGCTCATAGACACGCCCTTTGATGACACCTGTCTCTTCGGAGACAAGGCAGACAGGGCGCTGGTGCGCTTTAAGGACTCAAGGGCTATGGCCAAGTCCTTGAGCCTCTTAGTTGCCTCTCATCCCCAGTTTTTTTTTCGCTCCTTTAATGGCTATGGAGGGGGGCTTTCAACTGTGCCAGTCATACCCCAGCCACAGAGCTGCGCAAGTTCCACAACCCCTGTTCGGAAAGGTGGGTTCTCCAGATTATCCGAAGGGGCTACTTCCTCCCCTTCGAGACCACTCCTCCCTCCACGCCTCCATTCTTCCACCGGCTGACAGAGGATCACCTACTTGTGCTCCAGGAGGAAGTCATGGCTTCAGTGTTGTCAGTCAGTGTTTTATTATGCGATTGCTATTACTACAAGATGCATAGTACAAGCCTTTAACGGATGCTCCGGCTCCTGGATTCATGGATCATGGCTTCTCCTCTGCAGCTACACTACCAGCTGGCACAACATCAGCGGCTGCAGATTGGTTTAGATACGACCATGTTTGTTTTTTGGAACTTGTGGTCCGGGCCACAAAGAAATATTGTCTGCAATAGCTGGTTCCATCATGGTTCCGGATGACTCTCAGAACATGTAAAACAACCCTTGAGTCTCCTGATTTTTTAATTCGACATCTTTTATTTTTAAATTTGGTTTTATGTGTTTACATCTTGCGTGTTTTTAATTGCCATTTTTTTAATGTAATTTGGCTTTCACTTTTGTTTATTATTAAAGTGCATTATTGTAGGAAGCTGGCTCTCTATATAGTGGACTAAAAGCACAAGTTACTAACTTGTGTAACGATATATCTGTAAGAGACAGTAGTTAGTGACAGATTCCTTACCTTAGAATATCCCCAGGCGTCAGGCTGGATCCGGAAAGTTTTGCGTAGCAGTACCCTTGCGCGTCGGTAGGCGGCGTCGTGCGGCTCCGCGTCCGTCGTCGGCGTCGTGATCGCCGGGATGACGTCGCGGGCAGTACTTAGGCGCCGCCCCTGCGCGCTGACGTCAGTTCTGTACACGACTTTCCGCGCCAGGAACGCAGAGCCATGCAAGAAGCTGACATAGGTGTCTGAAAAATACTAGGGCCCTGAAAGGGATGTCCTTAACCCTAGAAATCAGTTCGCAGAACGGGGAGGATGGGTGGGGCGGTAAGGAATCTGTCACTAACTACTGTCTCTTACAGATATATCGTTACACAAGTTAGTAACTTGTGCATCTGAAAGAGACACGTTAGTGACAGATTCCTTACCTTAGAATAGATACCCCAGCAATACCAACCCCGGTGGTGGGTCTGCGAACAAAGATCAGACAAGGAAGTCCTGGAGGACAGAACGGCCAAAGAAGCCGTCCCTCCGGACCGGACTGTCAAGGCAGTAATGCTTTGTAAACGTGTGCAGCGAGGCCCACGTAGCTGCCTGACAGATAACCGGCAGCGGAACACCGCGGCCCAAGGCCGTGGTAGCAGCCGTTGCCCTGGTGGAATGGGCACGCAGCCCAACAGGAGGCTCCTTCTTAGCCAAAGAATAGCAGGTCTTGATGCACAAGGTAACCCAGCGGGAGATGGTCCTCTTGTGCACCGCCCGACCTTTTTGGCGCCCACGTAGCCAACAAAGAGCTGGTCATCCACCCGGAAGTGTTTTGTGCGGTCGATATAGAAGGAGAGCGCACGTTTTGGGTCCAGACGGTGGAGCCTCTCTTCCTCTCTAGAAGGATGCGGAGGCGGAAAGAAGGTGGGCAAAGTGATGGTCTGCCCAATGTGGAAAGCAGTAACCACCTTTGGCAAGAAGGACGGACGCGTCCGAAGAACAACCTTGTCTGGATGAACAGACAGAAAGGGAGGTTTGCAAGATAGAGCCTGGAGCTCACTCACCCGCCGAGCGGAGGTGATGGCCACCAGAAAGGCTGTCTTCAGAGTCAGAAGACGAAGAGGACAGTTATGCAGAGGCTCAAAGGGAGCGCACATTAAAAAGGTAAGAACCAAGTTCAAGTCCCACTGAGGCATCACAAACGGAACAGGAGGGAAGAGGTGAGTAATGCCTTTTAAGAACCTGTTAACAACAGGGGACTTGAAAAGGGAGGGCTGATCAGGGAGCCTGAGGAAGGCCGAGATAGCACAAAGATAACCCTTGATGGTACCCAGGGCAGAACCCTGTTGGGCCAGAGAGAGAAGGAACAGAAGGACCTCAGAAAGAGGGGCAGAAAGGGGATTCACAGCCTTTGCTGTGCACCATGCCACAAATTTGTTCCACCTGCAGGCGTATACCACCTTAGTGGAGGGACGCCTGGCTGCCAGAATCACATCACAAACTTCGGGAGGCAAGTCGAAAGGAATCAACTGCCGCCGCTCAATCTCCACGCAAGCAGGTGTAGACTGGACAGGTTCGGGTGGAGGACCGTCCCCTGCTGCTGCGACAGAAGATCCTCCCGAAGAGGCAGACGGATCGGGGATCTATGCTCATATTGAGTAGCTCGGGATACCAAACTCTTCGAGCCCAGTCCGGAGCCACAAGAATGACTTGGGCCCGGTCGTGCCGAATCTTCTTCAACACTCTGGGTAGAAGTGGTATAGGCGGAAAGGCGTACAATAGACCGCAACTCCACTCGTGACGAAAAGCGTCGCCGAGCGAGTGCCGCCTTGGAAATTCCAACGCGCAGAACTGATGACATTGCGCGTTCTCTTCGGGGCGAATAGATCTAACCAAGGCTCTCCCCACTGTAGAAAGAGTCCTTGCGCCACTTCCGAGTGAAGACGCCATTCGTGATCCATCATGCACCTGCGGCTGAGTTCGTCCGCCCTGGCGTTCAGGGAACCTGCCAGGTGTTGAACCATCAGGAACATGCCCTGATGTTCCAGCCATGTCCAGAGGCGCAGAGCCTCCTGACAAAGGGTCCAAGACCCCACCCCGCCTTGTTTGTTGCAGTACCACATGGCGGTGGTGTTGTCTGTGAACACCTGCACTACCTTCCCTTTGACAGAGGGAAGGAATGCCTTGAGTGCAAGTCGGATCGCCCGGAGCTCCAGAAGGTTGATATGGAGCCGGGACTCCGCCGGAGACCAGAGGCCTCTGATCTCCGCCTCTCCCATGTGACCGCCCCATCCCAGAAGGGACGCGTCCGTCACAACTGTATGCTCTGGCTGGGGAAGGGAGAGGGATCTGCCCATGACCCATTGCCGGTTCGAGAGCCACCACTGCAACTGTCTTGCAGTCCCCTCCGAGATCTGGACGTGATCGGACAGGTTGCCCTGGTGCTGCGCCCACTGGAACTTCAGGTCCCACTGCAGAGCCCGCATATGCCATCTGGCATGATTGACCAGCAGGATGCAGGAGGCCATGAGGCCCAGCAGCCTCAGGGTCATCCGTACCGAAACCCAGGATAAAGGCCGAAAGATCGGAATCATAGCCTGAATATCCCGGACTCGCCGTTCGGGAGGATAGGCCCGAAACTGCGTCGTGTCCAGAACTGCTCCGATGAAAAGGAGCTGTGGAGAAGGAATCAGATGCGACTTCGGCACATTGATGGAGAACCCCAGCGAGTGCAGGAGGTCGGCCGTAGTCTGGAGGTGGGAGACGACTGCCTGGGACGAGCCCGCCTTCAGCAGCCAGTCGTCGAGGTAGGGGAAGACTGAAACCCCTGCCCGGCGCAGATGAGCTGCGACCACCGCCATCACTTTCGTGAACACCCGAGGGCACTTGTAAGGCCAAAGGGGAGCACGGTGAACTGAAAATGCTCGGGGCCTACCGTGAACCGAAGGTAACGCCGGTGGGCCGGCAGGACGAGGATGTGGAAATACGCGTCCTGCAAGTCCAACGCTACCAACCAGTCTCCAGGGTCGAGGGCAGTCAAGACCTGAGCTAGGGTGAGCATCTTGAACTTCTCCTTCCGGAGGAAGCGATTGACGTTCCGGAGGTCCAAGATAGGACGCATGTCCTCCTTGTCCTTTTGGGCACCAGAAAGTAGTGGGAGTAGCAACCACGCCCTACTTCTGGGGTCGGAACATGCTCGATGGCCCTCTTGGTCAAGAGGGCCGTTACTTCCTTCTGTAGAAGCACCAAGTGATCCCCTGACATGCGGTGGAATTGAGGTGGCATGGCTGGGGGTGGTCTCGAAGGGAGGGAGTAGCCCCTTCGGACAATGTCCAAGACCCACCTGTCCGAGGTGATGGTGCGCCAGTGGGGAAGGTGATGGCGGACCCTGCCCCCTACTGGCGTGCCGTGCACCTGAAAGGAGGGACTAGGAGGGCTTGGAGGCCGCGGACGGGTTGGAGGTGGTGGCCTGACCCGCACGCTGGTTGCCCGATCCGCCACGGCGGAATCCACGTCCTCGGCCACGCGAAGACGCCTGCTGCGCGGGCCGGTGGCTGGGCTGCTGACGTGAAGGGGCGCCCTACCGTGGCCACGATAGGGGCGAAAAGCAGAAGTCAGCGGAGGGCGTGTAGCAGAAAGGCCCAGGGACTTGGCAGTAGCCCGTGAGTCCTTAAAGCGCTCCAACGCATGGTCTGCTTTGGACCCAAAAAGACCGACTCCATCAAAGGGCATGTCCAAGAGAGTATTCTGGACATCCCCTGAAAACCAGTGGTTCTCAGCCAGGCGTGGCGTCGGAGCGCCACCGTCGTTGCAATAGACCTGCCCAGCGAGTCGGCGGTGTCAAGGCCACAACGGATAGTGTATTTGGCCGCATCCCTTCCTTCCGCAATGGCGCGGGAAAGCAGTGCCTGGACCTCCTCAGGACACTGGGGCAAAACATCCGCCACCGAATCCCACAGGGAGTGGGTATATCGGCCCAAAAGACAAGCGGTGTTAACGGACCGCAAGCCAGCACTGGAGGAAGAAAAACCTTTCTTCCCAAACTGATCCAGGCGTTTGGATTCCCTATCCGGAGGAGCGGTAGGGAAGGCGGTTTGGGAAGCGGAGGCTTGGACAACCAAGCTCTCAGGAGTGGGGTGGACAGAGAGAAACAGGGGTTCGCCCGGAGCTGGGCGATGGCGTCGTGACACGTTCCGATCCACAGGAGCCCCTGTGTTGGGCTTGGACCAGGCGCCCAAAGAACGTCAGTGAGGGCGTCGTTAAACGGCAGCACAGTCTCCGCAGAGGAGGCTGCCGGCTGAAGCACCTCTGTCAAGATGTTAGGCTTGACCGTCAAAGTAGGGAGTTGGAGACGTAAGGCCCCAGCTGCCCTACGCAACACCGTACCAAAATTGGCTCCCTCCTCCGTAGCCACGGGAGGAGACAGCATGCCAGTGTCAGGGGAAGTATCCAGACCACTGGCCTCCCCTAGACTCTCTGTCCAGTCCTCATCATACTGACAGTGTCGCGTCAGAGGGTCATCAGACCCCTCCCAGTCCAACTGGTCCTCCTCTGGTTCAAAATAAGGAGGAGGAGGGACAGTTGGGACCCAAGGTCCCATCGGCGCCGGAGCCGGCGTCGAGCGACGCCGCTCCGGGTCCATGTCCGGAGCCGGAAGGAACTGGGGGACGACGCCGCCCGGAGCCCAGGGCGGCGTCGAGAACGGCACCGGAGACATCGGCGCCGGCGGAGGTGTCGTGAGGTCGACCGGCGTAGATGGGGGTTGTGGAGCCGGGATCGAGGCCGGGGCCGAAGCTGGAGCCGGGATCGAGGCTGGAGGCACGGGCGGCGCCGGAGCCGTCGGCGACGCCGGAGCAACCCCATCAGGGCCCGCGGGGCCCGAAGGCGCACCGGAGGGGCCTGAAGGCCCGAAGAGGCGGGCCATGGCCGACAGGAATTCCTGTACCTTGGCCGGATCCGCCCCCGAACCCGGGAAGGGCGGGTATGGCGGGGGCGACTCCACAGGCAAGTCCGGGGCCGCGGGGCGGGGACGGTGCCGGGAGGGGCCTCAGCCGAGTCGCGAGACCGGCGAGGCGAAGTCCTAGAGCGATGATGCTTTTGGACTTCTTGTGCTTTGACTTACCGGACGAAGAAGACTTCGACGCCGACGACCGGTGTGCACTCCGCGAGCGACCCCTGGACCTCTCACGCGACCGGGGCCTCCGTGGAGCCGAATGCCGGGCCTCGAGGAGCTTTCGAGACCGCTCTCGCAAAGCTTTCGGGTTGAGGGCCTGGCATTCGGGACAAGACTCCGTGTCGTGGCCTCGGCCGAGGCAGAAGAGACACTCCCAATGCGGGTCGGTGACGGACATCATCCGCGCACAGGCGCCGCATCGCTTGAAGCCGGGCATCCCTACGACACCTTGAAAGTATGGAAAAAACAGTGAAAAAATTCACCAAAAAGTATGGTCAAAAAATGACCAGGGCACTGCTCTTCCCGGATCTGCGCTTGCTGGCGCGGAAAAGAAGAACTGACGTCAGCGCGCAGGGGCGGCGCCTAAGTACTGCCCGCGACGTCATCCCGGCGATCACGACGCCGACGACGGACGCGGAGCCGCACGACGCCGCCTACCGACGCGCAAGGGTACTGCTACGCAAAACTTTCCGGATCCAGCCTGACGCCTGGGGATATTCTAAGGTAAGGAATCTGTCACTAACGTGTCTCTTTCAGATACACTGTGCAGAAAGTCAAGGGGGTCCCCAATTGGTTTACAGAGGCTAAAGTAGATCATACGAACGCTCTCTTTTGTGGTAGAGTGGACGAGCAGTTAGGCTTATCAGAGGGTAGTGCTAAGCATTTGTTGTACTCAGAGAGGCAATAAATGAAACACACACACACACACACACACAGAATAAATCCGAGACCTAATTAGAAAAATAACACTTCTTTTTATACATGTTTCAAAACCAAGAACTTCGTTCAAATGTAAGTACTGTTTGCATTATCAATGTTAGCAAGTAAGTAACACTTTTAAAGTCGTGCGCCTTTACCCACAATATAATCCTATGAAAGGAAAAGTCATAAATGCAATAAAGGTAAGTACAGTTGGTTTCAGGGGTTCACCTTCTGGGGTTACAGTTCTAGAGGGCCAAGGTCCGAAGTACTACCAGTAGTTCTTCGGGAACTGCCCGGGTTTCACCGGGAGCAGGGTGCTGGTGAGGTTGTAGCTGGGCGCCCTACGGTGAAGGGGGGCCACCTGGAAACAGACTGCACAGGGGAACTTGGGGAGAAGTCCGTGAGCTCCCAAACGGGGCCTTGGGTTGCAAGGGGTCTTGGAGCAAGGGTGCACAGCCAGTTCTTCGGTACGCGGGCCAGGTGGCTCGGGTGCAGAGTGGTTAGGGCGGCTGGGCTGATGCGCAAAGAGGCTCCTCGCAGTTAGGGACAAACAGTTGGCAGGGGCCAAATCAGGACAGGTGGGCAACTCACAAAGTAGGTCTCAGTAATGTTGACGTCCCTCGACGGCTGCTTGGTCGTTGTGCAGTGAGAATCCGGACTGGACTCTCCCTGTTGGTGCTTGGGGCAGGGTGTCCGGTAACTCTGGTATTGATGCTGCACAGCTCTGGTTGGTCATGGTGTCTTCACATTTGGTGGGAAGACAGATCTGACTTTCCAGAGCATGAGAACTTTCTCATGGTCGTCGATGGCATCGGTGGACCAGACTCTGCTTGTCGGTGCCTGCAGGCTAGTAGCTCCTCTACTCCAAGGGAGACTGTAGGCGATTTTCAAAGTGCTGGCAGGCTACACAAAGCTTTGGTAGTTGTAGACCAGGTCGGTGAGATTTCCCCGGTGCTGCGCCTATTGGAACTTCAGGTCCCATTGCAGAGCAAGCATGTGCCATCTGGCATGGTCCACAAGAAGGATGCAAGAGGCCATGAGGCCCAACAGCCTCAGAGTAATTCTCACCGAAATCCAGAATAGGTGCTGAAATATCTGTATCATAGCCCGAATATCATGGACTCGCCGCTCAGGAGGATAAGCCATAAACTGCACCGTGTCCAGAACTGCTCCAATGAAGGGGACGTTCCGAGAGGGAATCAGGTGCGACTTCGGCACATTGATATCCCAGCGAATGCAAGAGGTTCGCAGTAGTCTGGAGATGGGAGACGACTGCTTGGGACTCCTTCAACAACTAGTCGTCAAGATAGGGGAAGTCTGGAACCCCTGATCTCCGCAGATGAGCTGCAACCACCGCCATCACCTTGGTGAACACCCGTGGGGCATTCCCGTCCTGCCGGCCTCATCGTCGCTACCTGCGGTTTACAGTGGGCCAGGAGCACTTTCAGTTTGCTGTGCTCCCCTTTCGGTACCCGGGCTGAGCAGCTTGGTGCAGATTGGTTAGGGCAGATGGACTGATGCACAAAGAGGCTCCTCGCAGTTAGTGAAAACTGCTGGCAGGGGCAAAACCAGGACAGATGGGCCACTCACAAAGTGGGTCTCAGTGATACTGATGTCCCTCAATGGCTGCTTGGTCGTGGTGCAGTGAGAATCCAGACTGGACTCGCACTGTTGGTGTTTAGGGCAGGGCGTCCGGTAACTCGGGTATTGGTGGTTCACGGCTCCGGTTGGTCCTAGGTGTCTTCACACTCAGTGGGGAGACAGAGCAGACCTTCCAGAGCACGAGTACCTTTTCCTGGTCGTCTGTGGCGTTGATTGGGGAGTTGCAAAGCAGTGGACCAGATTCTGCTTGTCAGTGCCTGTGTGCTGCAGAGGAGAAGCTCCTCTACTCCAAAGGAGACTGTAGGTGATTTTCGAAGTGCTGGCAGGCTACCCTAGGCTTTAGTAAATCTCCAGCTTGCAGGACAAGTCTCTCTGTCGGGATTGTCGAGAAAGGTTGATAGCAGGCAGGGTTTTGCGCCAAAATTTTACAACTCTTCTGCAGTTCTCGCAGGGCATGGACTCTTCTTCATCCTTCTCCTCTTGATCTGTCGAATCTGAGTTCTTGGGTTCAGGGTGTCACCTAAATACTCAATTTAGGGGCATTATTGGGGAGTGACAGGTGGTAGTCAATGGTGTCTACACCCTCTATATGACCACTTCCTGTGGGAAATGGGCATAACCCTGACCCTAGAATACTAATTGCGCCCAAATCAAGATTGGGGAATCTAAAAAGTGGGGCCCACATCACCTGGTCCACCTTGGAGGTGGTGCCGGCTGAAAGGGTGCACACCTCCTGATCTTACTAATGTTCCCGCCTATCTTACCGCTAAAGAACGAGTTACTTACCTTCGGTAACGATGTATCTGGTAGAGACATAGTCTAGCTGCAGATTTCTTAACTTTAGAATGTTCCCAGGCGTCAGTTCAGAGTGTCTGAAATATGTATTTATAGCCATATACAGATACTGCATAAGGACAATGAGTATCCTGAAGAATACTTACACTAATAACATCAGCAGAGGCCAGGAGCAGAAGTACCTGAGCCCCTGCACGGCAATGAGCAGAGGGACTTGAGCCCCTGCCTGGGAAGTGCACAGAGAAATAGGGCACCAGGCAACGTGCAGCAGTGACGCGTCTGGCGTAGACACCACTGCCCATAGGCAAAAACCAGTCAGGGTCTGAGCCATGAGAGAAGACCTAAGCACTTCCCCACACCAGGGATTGAAGAGTAGACAATACCACCAGAATAGAACACAGCCAAGTCAGTGGCGCAAGGTATACCGCAGGCACCCCTTGACAGCGAACATACCCAGTGTGTACTCACATGTCGTCTCCGCACAAAACACGGGTAGAAACCGTTCCGGAGCGGAACAGAACAACTGCCTAGAAGGGACACTTGCGACATAGGCAAAAAGAGTACAGCGAAAAGCCAAAAGAACAGCCAAAGGCAAGAAATGAAGACGTGAACACGCCGGGGTGAACCAGGTGTGGCAGAAACCTCACAATACCCTGGAGAAGTCTGCATCCACAAAGGCAGGAGAGTGCTACGGACCAAGAGTATACGACAGCGCCTAAGCTCCAGGAGAGAGGTGGGTCTCACCAGAGGGGACGTCTCACAACAGTAGGAAGAGCGGAACGAAGTGAGAAGCCTACAGTATGACCCATAGGACAATTCCCCAAAGGGACAGCAGACAACCATCCTAGGAAGACTCCGCAGGAGCCTTCGAAACTTCCCGTGCCAGGAAGAGCAGCTATGTAATAGCCAACGAATACTCCACATAGGGTATGTCACATCCCTATAAAAAGTAAGGGACACCTCGAGACAAGCTCGTAGACAGAAGACTCAAAAAGAAATGCAAAAACAGCAGGCTAACTGTACCAAATAAGGGCAAAAACGGCTGATTAGCCGTACAGTTCGTCCAGGAAATAACGTCATGAACCTATAGACGGATACCAGAAAAGCAGTGACAATACTGCAATGAAATTAAAAGTCCGCAATGAGGACTATAAACCATGGAAGTCATGGGAACCCAGACATGAGGCGCTGAACCGCTGAGTCAGCGTGACTGTCAAAAAGACTGACCCCATCAAAGGGCTGATCCCTAAGACGCTGCTGAACATTTTCATGGAAACTGCCATCGCGCAACCAGGCATGGCGGCGCAGAGCAACTGACCTGGCCATAGCCCGACCCACAGAGTCAGTAGTGTCCATGGCCGACCGAATGGAAAACTGTGCCATTTCCCGGCCATCATGAAGTAGCAGAACCAGGTCAGCTCGAGGGCCCTCTGGAAGAGATGGAAGGAGACGCTCAACTGAGTCCCAAAGGGCAAAAGTAGCTCGTGCAAACACGCAAGACGTGTTCAGGGACTGAAGGCCCGAGCTAGTGGAAGGAAAGACATGGTGGCCACACGACTCCAACCAGCGAGACTCCCTAAAGGGAGGAAGCAGCGGAGGAGGGAAGGAGAGTAGCGAGACCGAAGCTGCCTGGACTACCATCCCTGGAGCCCTAGGATGGAGGGACAAACAGACTGGGTCATCTGGAGCCGGGAGATGACGATGTGCAATAGCACGATCCACAGGTTCCCCCGATGAGGGCCTCGCCCAAGCCCCAAGAAGAGTGTCATAGAATGACCCGCAAAAGGGCAGCAAGGGTTCCACCTCCACAGCGCCCTGGTGGAGTAGATCCAACAAGGGATCAGAAGGCAGAGAGACTGAGGGAGGCTGCATCTGTAAGATATCTGCAGCCTTACGAACAGCCCTCGCAAACGCCGCACTAGCCTCCGTGGCCATTCTAGGTGGCGACAATAAGCCATCTGTAGGGGACAGTTGTAGGCTAACCCGTCCACCCAACGGTAGAGGCTCCACAGCCCGAGGACGACCAAAGGCCTGCCAGTGCCCTATAGGCACCTGCTCCGAGGAGCATCGAAACAACCCTGGTGGTGGGGAACCCTCAGAGGCCTTATCCTCTTCCACCAACAGAGGAATAGCAGTGGACGGCACCGGCGCCGACCGACGTCGAGACGGCGTCGCCTCGACGACCACCGAAGACTCGTCCGCCCGGCGTCGGGCCGCTGTCGTCTCGACCTCCACCGAGATGGGGAACTGCGGAGAGGAACGGCATCGACTCGGAGTCGAGCTCCGCGCTGCAGCCGCGTCGGCGCAGAGAGCCTCACAGGGCTGTGCAGAGACGCCACAGGAAGGCCCGACGTCTGACTGGGATGCCCCTCTGGGCCGTGCCCCGACGTCGCAGTGACTCCGGAACCGGAGTTAGGGTTCTCGATCGGCGCTGAGGGCGAACCCGCCAGCGAAGTCCTGACCTGAGTCCCTACCCGTTCTGTGGGGCCCGAAGGCGCGCCAGGGAGAGGGGGTGACCCAAAGATGGCCAATAAAGTCAGAGAATAGGCTTCCATCTGGGTCCTAGTCGCACCAGGAAAAGGTGGGTAGGTGGGGGCAGACTCCTGAGGACCCGTGTCTGACGAAGACCGAGAGCAGCGGGCCTCAACACCATGTCTATGTGAGGTCGATGACCTCTGTGACTTCTTCTTGTGCTTACCCGCGTCAGATGAGCGACTTCCGCGGGAACGACTCCATGACCTGCCCCGAACAGTAGCCGTAGCTCGAGATGGAGACTGGCGGCACGAGGACTCCGAACGGGACATCCGAGCAGACAACAACTTCATCCGACGTTCCTGCAGGGACTTCGGTTTCAACTGCCGGCAGGCGTCGCACTCCTCAGAGTCGTGGTGCTCTCCCAAGCACCACATGCAGATCTCGTGTGGATCCGTCGCCGACATCTGCCGCGTACAAGTCTTACATGACTTGAAGCCCGAAGGCACCACACTCTGTTCCCGGACACCAAAAGGAGTCGAAAAGGCCTGAAACAAAAACAGGCCAGAGGAACCGCTTCTCCTGGATCGCGTTGAGACGCGGAAAAGAAGAAAAACTGACGTCCACGCGCCGGGAGGGACTTATATGGCTCAGTTGACGTCATATCCGTGGGCGACGTCAGGACGGAGCCATGCAACGCCGTCCCCCGGCGCACAGAGGTAATGCTGAAAATTCTCCGGATCCAGACTGACGGCTGGGAACATTCTAAAGTTAAGGAATCTGCGGCTACATGTCTCTATCAGATACGGGGGGTTAGGACAGGGGGGTTGGCATTTCCACTATCTGGAGAAGTCTGGGTCACATAAAAAAGGCGGCAGGCCCTTGAAGCTACCAGCCCTGGAAAGGCTCATCCTGCAGGGAGGAGGTGTATACACCTCTGCCAAGAGCAGGCATTGTTCCCGACCTCCGAGAGTGAAGGCTCTCACCTCAAGGGATCAGAAACTTGTCTAGGATATCTGGCTGGCCAAGGTCCACTCAGTGAACACACTAGTAGTCTGTAGGTTTTCAGGGAGCACCTCTAAGGGTGCCTTTCTTAATAAATCCAACACTGGCATCGGTGTGGGTTTATAAAGATGAGATGTTTGGTACCAAACATCTGGGGGTACAGTGAAGTCATCATGTAGCTGGGGAACTCGTAATCACGGGTGTCCAGCCCATGTACTTGGTATGGCTTCCCTGTGCACTTGTGGTATCCAAGGGTGAACTTGGATATCACAGAGACACATCCACTTGTGCAGATATTCCCATACATGGGCAGAGTACATCCTGCCTTAGGGTTGTTAGGCCTGCTGTAGGGGTGACTTACCTATACCACATGCAGTGCTGGGTAGGCATGGCACAGGGATGTGTGCCATGTCGACTCTTCGTTTCTCTCTGTACCAAGACACGCAGGCTACCACTTAGTAGGGACTTACATGGAGCCTAAAGTATTGCCAATTGTGGAATGATGGTACAGTTTAGGGAGAGAACACTGGTACGGGGGCCTGGTTAGCAGGAACCCAGTACACTTTCAGTCAAACTTGCATCAGATACCAGGCAAAAAGTGGGGGTAACCATGACAAAAAGGAAAAATGTCCTAGAATTATTATATACTTTTTAAAATTGTAGGCTTAAATAAATATTAAGTTTAATTTTAGGATATGCTTTTAAGTTTAGTTTGAAGTTAGAATCTCCCTCCGGCCAAGGAGTGGGTGTTGTGGGGTTCAACAGGGCCCGTGCAAACGCCTATCTCGACTTACACATTTAACAATGACATCTTATAGGAAAGTGCCCCTTTTTGTCATGGTCACCCCCACTTTTTGCCACTGGTACTGATGTTTTTCGACTGATGTGCACGGGGTACCTGCTAACCAGACCCCAGTGCCAGTGCTTTTCCCAAAATACAAGGTAAAATGGTCTAATTGTGTTACAATTGGCGCACAAGTTACTACTTGTGTAACGATATATCTGTAAGAGACATTAGTTAGTGATAGATTCCTTACCTTAGAATATCCCCGGGCGTCAGACTGGATCCGGAAAGTTTTTCGTTAGCAGTACCCCTGCGCGTCAGTAGGTGGCGTCGTGCGGTTCCGCGTCCGTCGCTGGCGTCGTAAGCGCCGAGATGACGGCACGGAGACTACTTAGGCGCCACCCATGCGCGCTGACGTCAGTTCTGTACACGACTTTCCGCGCCAGGAACGCAGAGCCATGCAAGAAACTGACCATTGGTGCCATGAAACTAGGGCCCTGAAATGGATGACTTTAACCCTAGAAATCAGTTCGCAGAACGGGGAGGATGGGTGGGGCGGTAAGAAATCTATCACTAACTAATGTCTCTTACAGATACATCGTTACACAAGTAGTAACTTGTGCATCTGAAAGAGACACGTTAGTGATAGATTCCTTACCTTAGACTAGATACCCCAGCAATACCAACCCCGGTGGTGGGTCTGCGAATAGATTACACCAGAAAGTCACGGAGAACAGAACGGCCAAAGAAGCCGTCTCTCCGGACTTGACTGTCAAGGCAGTAATGCGTGGTAAATGTGTGCAGCGAGGCCCTCGTGGCTGCCTGACAAATATCCTGCAAGGGAACGCCTCGTCCCAAGGCAGTAGTGGCTGCTGTTGCCCTGGTAGAATGGGCACGCAGCCCCACAGGAGGCTCCTTCTTAGCCAACGAGTAACATGCTTTGATGCACAAAACGACCCACTGAGAGATGGTGCGTTTGTGCACGGCCCGACCTTTTTTGGCGCCCACGTAGCCAACAAAGAGCTGGTCATCCACCCGGAACTGTCGTGTGCGCGTTAGATAGAACGAGAGCGCACGTGTTGGGTCCAGACGATGGAGCCTCTCTTCCTCTTTTGAAGGATGCGGAGGCGGAAAGAAGGTGGGCAAAGTGATGGTCTGCCCGATGTGGAAGGGCATGACAACCTTTGGCAAGAAAGAAGGACGGGTCCTTAAAACCACCTTGTCCGGATGAACAGAAAGGAAAGGAGGTTTAGAAGAAAGAGCCTGGAGCTCACTCACTCTCCTGGCAGAGGTGATAGCTACCAGGAAAGCCGTCTTGAGAGTAAGAAGACGTAAAGGACAGTTATGAAGGGGCTCAAAAGGAGCGCACATCAGATAGGTCAAGACAAGATTTAAGTCCCATTGAGGCATTATGAAAGGCACAGGAGGAAACGTGTGTGTAATGCCTTTGAGGAAACGGTTAACAACCGGGGACTTAAAGAGAGAAGGCTGATCTGGAAGCCTGAGAAAGGCGGAGATGGCCGAAAGATAACCTTTGACAGTGCCCAAAGCAGAGCCCTGCTGGGCCAAGGAGAGTAGGAACCCTCAGAAAGAGGAGCAGAAAGGGGATCCACAGACTTAGCTGTGCACCATGCCACAAATTTGTTCCACCTGCAGGCGTATACCAATTTAGTGGAGGGACGCCTGGCTGCCAGAATGACATCACAGACTTCAGGAGGCAAGTCAAATGGAATCAGCTGTCGCCGCTCAATCTCCACGCATGGAGGTGGAGGCTGGACAGGTTCGGGTAGAGGACCGTCCCCTGTTGCTGCGACAGAAGATCCTCCCGAAGAGGCAGGCGGATCGGGGGATCGATCGCCATGTTGAGTAGCTCAGGATACCAGTATCTTCGTGCCCAATCCGGAGCCACAAGGATGACTTGGGCCCGGTCGCGCCGAATCTTCTTCAGCACTCTGGGCAGAAGTGGTATAGGCGGAAAGGCGTACAACAGACCGAAACTCCACACGCGACGAAAAGCGTCGCCGAGCGAGTGCCGCCTTGGAAATTCCAACGCGCAGAACTGATGACACTGTGCGTTCTCTTCGGTGGCGAATAGATCTAACCAAGGCTCTCCCCACTGCAGAAAGAGACCTTGCGCCACGTCCGAGTTCAGACGCCATTCGTGATCCATCAAGCACCGGCGGCTGAGTTCGTCCGCCCTGGCGTTCAGAGAACCTGCCAGGTGTTGAACCACCAAGGTAATGCCTTGATGTTCCAGCCATGTCCAGAGGCGCAGAGCCTCCTGACTTAGGGTCCAGGACCCCACCCCGCCCTGTTTGTTGCAATACCACATGGTGGTGGTGTTGTCCGTGAACACCTGCACTACACTTCCCCGGACAGAGGGAAGGAATGCTTTCAGTGCAAGCCGGATCGCCCGAAGCTCCAAAAGATTGATATGGAGCCGGGACTCCGCCGGAGACCAGAGGCCTCTGATCGCCGCCTCTCCCAAGTGGCCACCCCATCCCAGGAGGGACGCATCCGTCACCGCTGTGTGCTCCGGTTGGGGAAGGGAGAGGGATCTGCCATTGACCCAATCGCGATTCGTGAGCCACCACTGCAAATGTCGTGCAGTGCCCTCCGAGATCTGGACAAGATCGGACAGGTTGCCCTGATGCTGTGCCCACTGGAACTTCAGGTCCCACTGCAGAGCCCGCATATGCCATCTGGCATGTTGCACCAGCAGGATGCAGGAGGCCATCAGGCCCAGGAGCCGGAGGGTCATCCTGACTGAAACCCGGGATAGAGGCTGAAAGATCGGAATCATAGCCTGAATATCCCGGACTTGCTGCTCGGGAGGATAAACCGAAACAGCGTCGAATCCAGAACCGCTCCGATGAAGGGGAGCTTCTGAGAGGGACGCAGGTGCGACTTCGGCACGTTGATGGAGAACCCCAGCAAATGCAGGAGGTCGGCCGTAGTCTGAAGGTGGGTGACGACTGTCTGGGGCGAACCCGCCTTCAACAACCAGTCGTCGAGGTAGGGGAAGACTGACACCCCTGACCTGCGCAGATGAGCTGCGACCACCGTCATCACCTTCGTGAACACCCGAGGGGCGCTTGTAAGGCCGAAGGGGAGCACGGCAAACTGAAAATGCTCCTGGCCTACCGTGAACCGCAGGTAACGCCGGTGGGCCGGCAGGACGGGGATGTGAAAATAGGCGTCCTGCAAGTCCAACGCTACCATCCAGTCTCCAGGGTTGAGGGCAGCCAAGACCTGAGCCAGAGTCAACATCTTGAACTTCTCCTTCAATCAATCAATCAATCAATCAATGCATTTATAGAGCGCGCTACTCACCCGGGAGGGTCTCAAGGCGCTGGGGGAGGGGGGAGTTACTGCTCGAACAGCCAGGTCTTGAGCTGCTTCCTGAAGGAGAAATGGTCCTGGGTTCGCCGAAGGTGAGTGGGGAGGGAGTTCCAGGTCTTGGCTGCCAGGTAGGAGAAGGATCTTCCTCCGGCGGTGGCTCTGCGGATGCGTGGTACGGTGGCGAGGGCGTGGCTGGTTGATCGTAGCTGGCGGGTGGGCGTGTAGAAGGTCATGCGGTCGTTGAGGTACTTGGGGCCCAGGTCGTGGAGGGCCTTGTGTGCGTGGGTGAGGAGTCTGAACGTGATTCTCTTGCTGACGGGGAGCCAGTGCAGGTCTTTCAGGTGTCCGGTGATGTGGCTGTGTCGGGGGATGTCCAGGATGAGTCGTGCGGAGGCGTTCTGGATGCGCTGGAGTCTTTTTGAAGTTTGGCTGTGGTTCCGGCGTAGAGGGTGTTCCCATAGTCCAGTCGGCTGATGACGAGTGCCTGGGTGACGGTCTTCCTGGTTTCAGTGGGGATCCATCTGAAGATCTTGCGGAGCATGCGCAGGAGTGTTGAAGCACGAAGATGAGACGGCGTTGACTTGTCTGGTCATCGACAAGGAGGAGTCCAGGATGAAGCCCAGGTTGCGTGCGTGGTCCGTTGGCTTGGGCGCGGTGCCCAGGGCCGGGGCCACCAAGAGTCGTCCCAGGCGGAGGGTGATGAACCCAGGATGAGGACTTCCGTCTTGTCTGAGTTCAGTTTAAGGCGGCTGTTCCTCATCCAGTCGGCGACGTCTCTCATCCCGTCGTGTAGGTTGGCTCTGGCGGTGGTGGGGTCGTTGGTGAGGGAGAGGATCAGCTGGGTGTCGTCGGCGTAGGAGATGATGTTGAGGTTGTGTTGGCGTGCGATGGCTGCGAGGGGGCTCATGTAGACGTTGAAGAGGGTAGGACTGAGTGAAGATCCTTGTGGAACGCCGCAGATGACTTCGGTGGCCTCGGATCTGAACGGGGGAGGCGGACTCTCTGGGTTCTTCCGGCGAGGAACGAGATGATCCATTCCAGTGCTTTCTCTCGGATTCCGATGTTGCTGAGGCGCTTCACTAGGGTGCGGTGGCAGACGGTGTCGAACGCCGCGGAGAGGTCCAAGAGGATGAGGGCTGCTGTTTCCCCGTTGTCGGTTAGGGTTCTGATGTCGTCGGTGGCTGCGATTAGGGCGGTCTCGGTGCTGTGGTTGGCCCGAAACCCGGACTGCGAGGGGTCGAGGGATCCATTCGTCTCGAGGAAGGCGGCAAGCTGTCTGTTGACGGTCTTCTCGATGACTTTGGCCGGAAACGGAAGGAGCGAGATGGGACGGTAGTTCTTGAGGTCGGTGGGGTCCGCCGTTGGTTTCTTCAGGAGGGCGGTAAGCTCGGCGTGCTTCCAGCTCTCCGGGAAGGTGGCGGTGTGGAAGGAGGAGTTGATGATGTCCCGGAGATGGGGTGCGATGGTGGCGTCGGCTTTGTTGAAGACGTGGTGTGGGCAGGGGTCGGTTGGTGATCCGGAGTGGATGGAGTTCATCGTGCGGGTGGTGTCTTCGGTGCTGATCGGGGTCCAGTTGCAGAGGGTGGTGGTGGCGGGCGTTGGTTCGGCGGTAGGGTGCGTGGTCTGTGCGTCGAAGCTGTTATGTATGTCGGTGATCTTGCGGTGGAAGAACGCGGCGAGTGAGTTGCAGAGGTCTTGCGAGGGGGTGATGTCGTTGTTTCCGGCGCTGGGGTTGGAGAACTCTTTGACGATGCTGAAAAGTTCCTTGCTGTCGTGGGCGTTGTTGTCCAGTCGTTCTTTGAGTGCCGACTTCTTGGTGGCACGGATCAGCTGGTGGTGTTTGCGGGTGGCGTGCTTGAGGGCGGTCCTGTTGTCTGTGGTCTGGTCGAGTCGCCAGGCTTTCTCGAGAGTGCGGCAGTTCTTCTTGGATTCCTTGAGTTCGTTGGTGAACCAAGGGGTTTCTTGCTTCCGGGTCTGCTGGGAGGGTTTTTTAGTGGTGCGAGGTCGTCGGCGCAGGCGGTCAGCCACTTGGCGAGGTTGCTGGCTGCTTCGTTTGGGTCCGTTGTGTTAGTGGGTGTGTTCTGGCTGAGGGAGGCGGTGAGCTGCTCGGCGGTTATCTTGCTCCAGCTCCGGCGGGGAACCTGTTGCGGGTGGTGGTGGGTCGCAGTCTTTCTGAAGCTGAAGTGGACGCAGCTGTGGTCGGTCCAGTGGAGTCCGGTGGCGTGGCTGAAGGAGATGTGCTTGCTGGAAGAGAAGACGGGGTCAAGCGTGTGGCCGGCGTAGTGGGTGGGCGTGTTCACCAGTTGCTTGAGTCCGAGGTTGGCGAGGTTGTCCAGCAGGGCGGTGGTGTTTCTGTCGTTGTTGTTCTCCAGGTGGAAGTTGAGGTCCCCTAGGAAGATGTAGTCGGCGGAGGGCATGGCGTGCGGGCTGATGAAGTCTGCGATGTCTTCGCTGAATAGTGTGCGTGGTCCCGGGGGTCTGTAGATGAGGGTGCCTCGGAGGGTGGTCTTGGGGTCAGTGTGTATCTGGAAGTGTAGGTGCTCGGCGGCGGTGAAGGTCTCGTCGGAGTTAGTCGAGATGCGGATGGTGTTCTTGTGTACGATGGCGATGCCTCCTCCCGTCTGGTTGACGCGGTCCTTCCGGAGGAAGCGATTGACGTTCCTGAGGTCCAAGATGGGGTGCAAGCCCCCCTTGTCCTTCTTGGGGACCAGAAAGTAGTGGGACAGCCACTCCCTACTTCTGGCCCAGGAACACACTCGATGGCCCCCTTGGCCAAGAGGGCCGTGACTTCCTGCAGGAGAAGTGCCAAGTGGTCCCCCGACATGCGGTGGAACTGAGGTGGCATGGCTGGAGGGGTGGACTGAAAGGGAAGGGCGTAACCCTTGTGGATGATCTGCAACACCCACTTGTCCGATGTGATAGCGTGCCAGTGGGGGAGATGATGGCGGACCCTGCCACCCACTGGCGTGGGGTGCCCCACAAAGCTCGGATTAGGAAGGTTTGGAGGTAGAAGCAGCGGGGGCGGAGGAGGACTGTCCCCCACGCTGATTCCCAGACCCGCCCCTGTGGAAACCGCGTCCGCGGCCTGATGAGGCTGGTTCTGCACAGGCTTGCTGAAGGAACGTGCATGGGCGCCCCTTCCGTGGCCACGAAAGGAACGAAAACCAGGAGTGGCTGGGCTCCTCGTGGAAAGACCTAAGGACTTGGCCGTGGCCCGTGAGTCCTTAAAACGCTCCAGCGCACTGTCGGCTTTATCGCCAAACAGGCGAGTGCCATCAAAGGGCATGTCCATGAGTGAGCTTTGGACATCTGGCGAGAACCCAGTAGACCTCAACCAGGCGTGGTGATGAAGCGCCACAGTCGTAGAAATTGCTCTACCTAGTGAGTCCGCGGTGTCCAAACCACACCGAATGGCGAACTTAGCCGCATCTGTACCCTCGGCAACAGCTTGGGACAGCACAGCTTGGGTCTCCTCAAGACACTGAGGCAACACCTGTGCAACTGTATCCCACACCGCGTGGGAATAGCGGCCCAACAGGCATGCGGTGTTCACCGACCGCAGCCCCAAGCTGGCCGAAGAGAACAACCGCTTGCCGAACTGCTCCAGCTTCTTAGAGTCCTTATCCGGCGGAGCCGTGGGAAAGGCACGCTGGGACGTCGAAGCTTGGATGACCAGGCTCTCGGGCATAGGATGAGTGGTCAGAAAGGCAGGGTCACCGGGCGCCGGGCGATGACGCCGGGCGACGTTCTTATCCACAGGGGCCCCTGTGGCGAGCCGCGACCAAGTGCCCAGCAAGACGTCAGTGAGGGCGTCATTAAATGGAGGCGCCCTCCTCCATGGTAGGCGGGGGAGAGGCAAACCCCGGGTCAGAGGAGACGTCGAGGTCGCCGGCGTCCCCCAAATCGTCCGCCCAGTCCTGCTCAGAGTCACACTGACGAGCAAGAGGGTCCTCGGACCCCTCCCAGTCGTCCTCCACCTCCGCCGCATGCGGCACCGACCGTGGCGGCAGGGCAGGAGCCGGAGAAGGGACAAACGGCGTCGGGAACGGCGCCGAGGACGGCGCCGGCCGGGGCCAGACCGGCGCTGTGTCCCAATGCGGATCCCAGGTAGGAGCAAAATGGTCCTGGAACCTGGGCAAGGGCGGGACAAATGGCACCCACTGCGGCGCCGGAGGCGGAGCCGAGGGTGGCGCTGGGGCCGGAGCCGGCAGCGATGGACCATGTGGCGCCGTGGCCGGAGCCGACGGCGCAGGATCCTGTGGCGCCGAAGCTGGATCCGCCGGCGGCGCCGATGGCCCAACAGGATCCTGACACGGGACCGCGTGGCCCGAGGGTGCGCCGGCGGGAGCCCGAGGCCTAAAAAGGCGGTCCATGGTAGCAAGAAACTATTGCACCTGTGCGGGAGTCGCCAACAGACCCGAGTAAGGTGGGTAGGCTGCGGGACTCTCGAGCTCGCCCCTGTCCCCCTCGTCCATCCGGGGACCGACGGGGGGACGTCGGAGAGCGAACACGCTTCTTCGACTTCTTTTTGTGTCGTCTCTTACCCGAATCCGAGGGTGAAGACTTGGAGCCCGAGGAGCGATGACTGTGGCCCCGCGAGCGTTCCTTGGAACGGCCCCTGGACCGGGAACGGCGCTGGGACGAGTGCCGGACCTCCAGCAGCTTCCGGTGCCGCTCCCTCAAGGCCTTCGGGGCCATGGCCCGACAGTCCCGACAGGACCGGGAGTCGTGGTCGGTCTCCAGGCAGTAGAGGCAGACATCGTGGGGGTCCGCCACCGACGTATTGCGACGGCAGGCCCCACAAGACTTAAATCCAGGCATCCCTACGTGCACCAAGGAAACCAAAGCTGACAGGAGACAAAAGTCTCAAAAAGGGTAGTCAAAAGTGACTAAGGTACGTGCTCTAACCGGATCTGCGCTTACTGGCGCGGAAAAGAAAGAACTGACGTCAGCGCGCATGGGTGGCGCCTAAGTAGTCTCCGTGACGTCATCTTGGCGCTTACGACGCCAGCAACGGACGCGTAACCACACAACGCCACCTACTGACGCGCAGGGGTACTGCTAACGAAAAACTTTCCGGATCCAGCCTGACGCCTGGGGATATTCTAAGGTAAGGAATCTATCACTAACGTGTCTCTTTCAGATGCACACTTTAGCACCCCTGTAAGTTCCCAGTAAATGGTACCCCTGGTACCTAGGGAATGGGTACTAAAGAGGGTCCCTAAGGACTGCAGCAGGTATTATGCCACCCTAAGGGAATGTATGAAAACACAACATGGCACAATCACTGTGTGCCATGCCAAAGTCACTGCATATAATATATGTAAGTCACTCCTACAGCAGACCTTATAGCCCTAAGGCAGGGTGCATTATATTACATGTGAGGACATATCTGCATAGGCATATAAACCCCTGTGCTCTCTGGTTCAATTACTAGATGGTACAAGTGAACAGGAAAGCCATCTTAAGTATATGTACTGAGCACTGGTCATTAAGAGCTGCCCAGCTACATTATGGCTTCACTGAAACCTATGGTGTTTGGTATTAAAGACCTTATCTCAATAAATCTGTACTGTTGCCAGTACTAGACTTATTATGACATGCACCCAGGGAAACCTACCACTATCGAGTGTGCTGGCTGACTGGTATTGTCCAGCCTGCCATCACAAACAAGCTTCCCCTGCAGGTGAGAGCCCATGCTCTCTGAGGCCTGAAACAATGCCTGCACCGGAGGAAGGTGTTCACCCCTCCTCCAGCAGGATGGCTAGTGATTTAACATATCAATGTTTGATAACCCCTGCCACCTTTGATATGCGAACCCGGCTTCCCCCTGACCTGGGAAATGCCACCCCCTACCCTGAGGCCCATTTGGCACCAGGACAGGCAAGATATTACCTATTCAGTAGGTGTGTTGCACCACCAGGCTCGTCACATCTCTAAGGTCGGCTACCTGATGTGCTCCAGGAAAGAAGGATTCCACCATCTTGTTTTTGGTGGAATTAGGAACTCTGGGACAGGATTATGCCCATTCCCCACAGGAAGTGGTCATATAGGGAGTGTAATGACCCCAGGGGTAAGTAGCCCATTGGCTGCTACCCTTCACGCCCTTAACGCAGTTAAATTTAGTATTTAGGTGGCCCCCTGACAGCAGAAACTCAGATTTGTCTGCCTTAAGGAACAAGGTAAAAAGAAGAGCCGATGATGTGGGAACTGTGGACCAGCACCTAATGACGCAAAACCTTGCCTGGCTGCTGCTCTACCGACAATCACCGACTCGTCCAGAAGCCGAACAGCCTCCCCAAACCCTTGGAGTTCTGCCCAGCACTTCCTCGACCCAGCAACATCTTCCTTGGCATGGAGGAGCCACTTCCCTACACCAGCAGGCACCGACTGCAGCTTCCCTGTACAGCATTCTGTTGACCCCCAGGCCCACCGAGGGAGCAGCACCCGAGCAAGAGGTCTTCGTGCTCCAAAAGGTTAGATCCGGCGCGCTGCCAAGTTTGGAGACACCAGGACCCCCAGGAGCCATCCAGCACCATTGGCACCTCTCCTACCATATGCAGGGATAGATGCACTCACACCAGCTCCCCCCGCATTAGGATATTCAAACCCAATAATAGTAGAAGCCGATGACCCCCAACACTGAAAGAAGGGCAGTCAGGTCTAGGCCAGAGAAATCTAAAAGCAAGCGAGGCCAGGTGCCAGTAGCATTCTAGGGAAGGTCCCCAAAAGCTCGACTCCCCGTCCACCACACTCGACACCTGTCACCTCAAAGGCGGGTAAAATACACATTCCCACTGAGTCAACAGAGCGCAAAAGTGTGTTCGGAAAATGTGGCTGTTCTCAATGGGAACTTAGTGAGCTCGGGAGATGAAGGGAGCTCCAGTCCGCCGGGAACCGATGACGAGGGTGGTAGGATGAGACTTTACTAGCATCTGTGCTCCAATCACATGATTAACTCTCATAGAACACTAACAGCGTGTGCATAGGATTTTTGTCATACTAATCTCTCTGATTCAACCCTTTTCCCTGCTTTCCTATAGGACCGTAATCATAGGAATTTATGTAACTCTATCCCTTTTTTCTTTCAATACTTGCATGGACTTTGGAGTGGCGACATTAAGGGGGGGGGATAGGCTCACAAATTCACACTTGCACCATGCACAAGTCACCATTTTAAGGAATGAAAGTTACCATGCCGCAGGGCATTGACTGTTTAGTTTGTCACAATACCATACAACCACATTAATGCTGTCACAATAATAAGTCACACAATTTCACTAGTGCTTTCCAAACACAGTTTTGTTCCTCATTTGATAAAGAATCTTTTTATATAAAAAAGCTTTGACGCATTAGACATTATGTTTATAACAACTTGGGTTTCCACATGTGTTAAGAAATCATGTGTACCGTGCTGCTTTTCTCTTATTTTACATGTCACAATGGGTGTCTGCCAATGGCGTTAATTGTCTTAAACCCACTTTGATACAATTCTGTATCTTATATATTTCTTAGCCCTGAAGAAGTCGCTGTGTACTTCATGGTAGCGACGAAACACGTGTTGGCTAGGCTAAGACTCTGTACCAAGGAACGCACAACAAGGACAATAAATCTTGGAACCACACAGAGCAGTGGATAAACAGTGTTTTTTTCTTTCCTACACTCATTACTGTACTAACTTAAATCTATGTACCACTAGCGTGTGCAGGGGACCTTGGAGTTCGAACCGGAGTATGCAAGGAGGGCACTAAATGTGCCCTTCAATGCAGTCTGGTGGTGCTGGAAAGCACCCCCCACCTCAGCCCAATACACTAAGTCGTGTCTGGGATGTGGTCACACCTCCTGTCGTGTAGCACAAGTTACTAACTTGTGTAACGATATATCTGTAAGAGACAGTAGTTAGTGACAGATTCCTTACCTTAGAATATCCCCAGGCGTCAGGCTGGATCCGGAAAGTTTTGCGTAGCAGTACCCTTGCGCGTCGGTAGGCGGCGTCGTGCGGCTCCGCGTCCGTCGTCGGCGTCGTGATCGCCGGGATGACGTCGCGGGCAGTACTTAGGCGCCGCCCCTGCGCGCTGACGTCAGTTCTGTACACGACTTTCCGCGCCAGGAACGCAGAGCCATGCAAGAAGCTGACACAGGTGTCTGAAAAATACTAGGGCCCTGAAAGGGATGTCCTTAACCCTAGAAATCAGTTCGCAGAACGGGGAGGATGGGTGGGGCGGTAAGGAATCTGTCACTAACTACTGTCTCTTACAGATATATCGTTACACAAGTTAGTAACTTGTGCTTCTGAAAGAGACACGTTAGTGACAGATTCCTTACCTTAGAATAGATACCCCAGCAATACCAACCCCGGTGGTGGGTCTGCGAACAAAGATCAGACGAGGAAGTCTCGGAGAACAGAACGGCCGAAGAAGCCGTCTCTCCGGACTTGGCTGTCAAGGAAGTAATGCTTGGTAAATGTGTGCAGCGAGGCCCACGTAGCTGCCTGACAAATGTCCTGCAATGGGACACCACGTCCCAAAGCCGTGGTGGCGGCTGTCGCCCTGGTGGAATGGGCACGTAGCCCAACAGGGGGCTTCTTCTTAGCCAAAGAATAGCAGGCTTTGATACACAAGACGACCCAGCGGGAGATGGTCCGCTTGTGTACCGCCCGACCTTTTTTGGCGCCCACGTAGCCAACAAAGAGCTGGTCGTCCACCCGGAACTGTTGTGTGCGGTTCAGATAGAAAGAAATCGCACGTTTTGGGTCCAGACGGTGGAGCCTCTCTTCCTCTCTGGAAGGATGAAGAGGCGGAAAGAAGGTGGGCAAAGTGATGGTCTGCCCAATGTGGAAGGCAGTAACCACCTTTGGCAAGAAGGACGGACGCGTCCTAAGAACAACCTTGTCTGGATGAACAGACAGAAAGGGGGGCTTGCAAGAAAGAGCCTGGAGCTCACTCACCCGCCGAGCGGAGGTGATAGCCACCAGAAAGGCTGTCTTCAGAGTGAGAAGATGAAGAGGGCAGTTATGTAGAGGCTCAAAGGGAGCGCACATTAAAAGGTAAGAACCAAGTTCAAGTCCCACTGAGGCATCACAAACGGAACAGGAGGGAAAAGGTGTGTAATGCCTTTAAGAAACCTGTTAACAACAGGGGACTTGAAAAGGGAGGGCTGATCAGGAAGCCTGAGGAAGGCCGAGATTGCACAAAGGTAGCCCTTGATGGTACCCAGGGCAGAACCCTGTTGGGCCAGAGAAAGAAGGAACAGAAGAACCTCAGAAAGAGGGGCAGAGAGGGATTCACAGCCTTTGCTGTGCACCATGCCACAAACTTGTTCCACCTGCAGGCGTATACCACCTTAGTGGAGGGACGCCTGGCTGCCAGAATCACATCACAAACTTCGGGAGGCAAGTTGAAAGGAATCAACTGCCGCCGCTCAATCTCCATGCAAGGAGGTGGAGACTGGACAGGTTCGGGTGGAGGACCGTCCCCTGCTGCTGCGACAGAAGATCCTCCCAAAGAGGCAGACGGATCGGGGGATCGATGCTCATACTGAGTAGCTCGGGATACCAAACTCTTCGAGCCCAGTCCGGAGCCACAAGAATGACTTGGGCCCGGTCGCGCCGAATCTTCTTCAACACTCTGGGCAGAAGTGGTATAGGCGGAAAGGCGTACAACAGACCGCAACTCCACTCGCGACGAAAAGCGTCGCCGAGTGAGTGCCGCCTTGGAAATTCCAGCATGCAGAAGTGCTGACATTGCGCGTTCTCTTCGGTGGCGAATAGATCTAACCAAGGCTCTCCCCACTGTAGAAAGAGTCCTTGCGCCACCTCCGAGTGAAGACACCATTCGTGATCCATCATGCACCTGCGGCTGAGTTCGTCCGCCCTGGCGTTCAGGGAACCTGCCAGGTGTTGAACCATCCGGAATATGCCCTGATGTTCCAGCCATGTCCAGAGACGCAGAGCCTCCTGACATAGGGTCCACGACCCCACCCCGCCTTGTTTGTTGCAGTACCACATGGCGGTGGTGTTGTCTGTGAACACCTGCACTACCTTCCCCTTGACAGAGGGAAGGAATGCCTTTAGTGCAAGTCGGATCGCCCGGAGCTCCAGAAGGTTGATATGGAGCCGGGACTCCGCCGGAGACCAGAGGCCTCTGATCTCCGCCTCGCCCATGTGACCGCCCCATCCCAGAAGGGACGCATCCGTCACAACTGTGTGCTCTGGCTGGGGAAGGGAGAGGGATCTGCCCGTGACCCATTGCCGGTTCGAGAGCCACCACTGCAACTGTTGTGCAGTTCCCTCCGAGAGCTGGACGTAATCGGACAGGTTCCCCTGATGCTGCGCCCACTGGAACTTCAGGTCCCACTGCAGAGCCTGCATATGCCATCTGGCATGATCGACCAGCAGGATGCAGGAGGCCATGAGGCCCAGCAGCCTCAGGGTCATCCGTACCGAAACCCAGGATAGAGGCTGAAAGATCGGAATCATAGCCTGAATATCCTGGACTCGCCGTTCGGGAGGATAGGCCCGAAACTGCGTTGTGTCCAGAACCGCTCCGATGAAAAGGAGCTGTGGAGAAGGAACCAGGTGCGACTTCGGCACATTGATGGAGAACCCCAGCGAGTGCAGTCTGGAGGTGGGAGACGACTGCCTGGGACGAGCCCGCCTTCAGCAACCAGTCGTCGAGGTAGGGGAAGACTGGAACCCCTGACCGGCGCAGATGAGCTGCGACCACCGCCATCACCTTCGTGAACACCCGAGGGGCGCTGGTAAGGCCAAAGGGAAGCACGGTGAACTGAAAGTGCTCGAGGCCTACCGTGAACCGCAGAGTAAAGCCGGTGGGCCGGCAGGACGGGGATGTGAAAATATGCGTCCTGCAAGTCCAACGCTACCATCCAGTCTCCAGGGTCGAGGGCAGTCAAGACCTGAGCTAGGGTGAGCATCTTGAACTTCTCCTTCCGGAGGAAGCGATTGATGTTCCGGAGGTCCAAGATAGGACGCATGTCCTCCTTGTCCCTTTTGGGCACCAGAAAGTAGTGGGAATAACAACCACGCCCTACTTCTGGGGTCGGAACGCGCTCGATGGCCCCCTTGGCCAAGAGGGCCGCAACTTCCTGTCGAAGAAGTGCCAAATGGTCCCCGACATGCAGTGGTGCTGAGGTGGCATGGCTGGAGGGGCAGTCTCTAAGGGGAGGAGTAGCCCCTTCGGACAATGTCCAAAACCCACCTGTCCGATGTGATGGTGCGCCAGTGGGGAAGGTGATGGCGAACCCTGCCCCCACTGGCATGCTGTGGACTGGAAAGGACGGACTAGGAGGGTTTGGAGGCCGCGGACGGGGCGGAGGTGGTGGCCTGACCCGCTCGCTGGTTACCCGACCCGCCTCGGCGGGAGCCACGTCCTCGGCCGCGCGAAGGCGTTTGCTGCGCGGGCCGGTGGCTGGGCAGTGGACGTGACTGGGCGCCCCTTCCATGGCCACGAAAGGGGCAAAAAGCAGACTGCTGCGGACGGCACGAGGCGGAGAGGCCCAAGGACTTGGCCGTAGCCCGCGAGTCCTTAAAGCGCTCCAGCGCGCTGTCTGCATTATTGCCAAAAAGGCAGATACCATCAAAGGGCATGTCCATAAGGATGTTTTGGACATCACCCGAGAAACCAGTGGTCCTCAGCCAGGCGTGACGGCGCAGCGCCACTGTCGTAGCAAGCGATCTGCCTAGCGAGTCAGCGGTGTCTAGGCCACATCTGATAGTGAACTTCGCTGCGTCTCTCCCTTCTGCAATAGCACGGGAGAGAAGTGCCTGGACCTCCTCAGTACACTGGGGCAGCACTTGCGCCACCGAATCCCACAGAGAGTGGGAGTAACGGCCCAAAAGGCAAGCGGTGTTCACGGACCGCAAGCCAGCACTGGAGGAAGAAAAAACCTTCTTCCCAAATTGGTCCAGTTTTTTTGGATTTCCCTATCCGGCGGAGCCGTAGGGAAGGCGCTCTGAGAGGCAGAGGCTTGGACAACCAAGCTCTCGGGGGTGGGGTGTTGGGAGAGGAACAGAGGGTCGCCCGGGGCCGGGCGATGGCGTCGAGCTACGTTCCTGTCCACAGGAGCCCCTGTGGTGGGCCTGGACCAGGTGCCCAAAAAAACGTCCGAAAGTGCGTCGTTGAACGGCAGCAATGGCTCCGAAGAGGTAGCCGCCGGCTGAAGCACTTCCGTCAGGAGGTTAGTCCTGACAGCCACCGTAGGAAGCTCGAGGCGCAAGGCCGCAGCCGCCCTACGCAACATCGTTGCATAATTTGCTCCCTCCTCCGTAGCCACGGAAGGAGGAGACAGCATGCCAAGGTCAGGAGAGGTGTCCAGACCACTGGCATCCCCCAGTTCCTCAGCCCAGTCCTGATAAGGCTCACATTGAGCTGTGAGAGGGTCTTCCGACCCCTCCCAGTCCTCCTCGTCCTCCAAAACAGGTGAAAAGTAAGGAGGAGGGACATGAGGGAAAAAGGGTCCCATCAATGTCGGAATCAGCGTCGAGCGACGTCGATCCGGCTCCGTGTCCGGTGCCGGGGAGAACCTGGGGACGGCGCCGTCCTGGGCCTCGGACGGCGCCGTGAACGGTACCGGTGAGGTCGGCGCCGGTGGAGGTGTGGTTAGGTCAACCGGCGTCGACCGGGATCCAGGCCTGGATCCGTGGGGGTCCTGCGGCGCCGGGGCCGGAGCCGCCAGAGACACCGGGGCCGGGGCCGCCGGTGGTGCCGAGGGAGGACTCCCACTGGGGCCCGAAGGCGCACTGGGGGAACCCTTAGGCCCGAAGAGGCGGGCTATGGCCGACAGGAACTCCTGTATCTCGGCCGGAGTCGACGTCGGACCCGGAGGAGGCGGGTAGGCCGGCGTCGGCTGCGCGGGCACCCCCGGAGCCGCCGGGGCGGCACCGTCTGGACCCTCGGCCGGGTCGCGAGACCGGCGAGGGGAGGTCTTAGAGCGACGCTTCTTAGACCTCTTATGCTTCGCCTTACCTGAGGACGAAGACTTTGACCCCGACGAATGATGACGGCTCCGCGACCGGCCCCTCGACCTCTCACGGGACCAGGACCTCGAGCGGTGTGGAGCCGAGTGCCGGGCCTCGAGGAGCTTTCGAGACCGCTCTCGCAAAGCTTTCGGGGCGAGGGACCGACACTCGGGGCACGACTGGGGGTCGTGGCCGCGCCCCAGGCAGAAGAGACACTCACGGTGCGGATCCGTAATCGACATCATGTGACTACAGACTCTGCATGGCTTGAAGCCGGGCATCCCTACTGACATCTTTGGAGTTGAAACGGCTCGAAAAACTTGGACAAAAAGTCACAAAAATACTCAGTCAAAAAATGACTGTGGCACTGCTCAATCCGGATCTGCGCTTACTGGCGCGGAAAAAGAAGGAACTGACGCCAGCGCGCATGGGCGGCGTCTAAGTACTGGCCGCGACGTCATCCCGGCGATCACGACGCCGACGACGGACGCAAAGCCGCACGACGCCGCCTACCGACGCGCAGGGGTACTGCTACGCAAAACTTTCCGGCCTGACGCCTGGGGATATTCTAAGGTAAGGAATCTGTCACTAACGTGTCTCTTTCAGATGTTCCTATATAACCTATACAGGATCTGAGCGTTTGGATAACAAACTGTGGGACTGGTGGCAGACTGATTCTGTGCACCCCCACCGGATACGTTAGCCTGTCTGTATCAGCTAGCTCACAGTGCCACTATAATCTCCTCTTATTACCAGGGATAGAATAGATTCTGGCAACCTCAGAACATGACAACCCTGATCCCTCAGGATCGTGGAAACAATGTACTATTTTTCGCTCAGTCACTCGTGCTCACTTAGTTTGTCTCAGAGAGATACACAGAATAAACAGGCTGGGCATTTTCAATAAGAATTTATTGAACAGTTGTTATTCTACTGTAGAATAGATGAGCTGCAACAACCATTAGACATTAGACAGTAGCAGACATATATGATTAGAAGTACTACGAAAGTAAAGGGATGGTAAAGTTCTACCATCTTGCAATAATCATGAATACATACAAGTATATAAAACACATGATAAAAGTTGCGTACTCCTACGATGCCTCCCCCGCGAGGGATGTTAGACCACTGCGAGCTGGAGTGTCTGTATGCAGGAACCTCAGCGTCTCTGGTCAGTGTGTCAGCCGGGAAGTCTCGGTCTCCTCTGACCTTCTAAGCAAGATGGGATGTATATATACCCATAGGTCTCCACAGGGGTCCTACCTTGCTGTGTTACTGTGTCGGCCTAAAGGATGACGTCGGGCCTGAACTTTATACAGAGATATTATACAGGAGATGTTCGTCCTGCTGTTAGTCCTGCTGTGCTTCCAAGAAACCTCATGCATAATGTATGAGATTCGAACTAGGGGGAAACCCGCGTTCTGAATGCAGTGTCGTATCTAGGTAAAAGGTCAGTCCCTAAGAACCGTTATGCATGTAATGTAGGGAAGAATATAGGTGAAAGGTTGCAATGTTACCTGCGCCTATATAGGGTACCTATATGGAATAGAACACCCACTCCTCTTCCGACTGGACGACATATGTAACTTATTACCGTACTACTAGCCTAACTAGATATTGGTACGCACAAAGTTTATAAAAACATTTGTTTTGCTAAAATGTGTAAAACTTCTAAAAAAAAAATTCTAAAAAACTTAAAAATGTAAAAAAAAAAAAGAAATGTTTGCAAGCCATAGCTCTAAAGTGTCTGTAGTTATAGTCCGAACCACTATAAGCATTAGAAAGCCATATATGCCCAAAAAATGAAAGGAATGTTAATTTTGTATTTGAGTTCCAAATTTGAGCTCGTTTAAAAAAGGGCGAATTTCTTCCAGCACACGACGAGCCAAATGAGTCAAATGTTTATGTGTCCTGGCTGGTAGACGCAACATTTTCGTTGCTTGCTTCCGCAGTAGACAGCCCCTGTAGCACCTCGCAGAGTACGTCAATTGAGCACAGATGATGTTCCACACTGTCCGCAGCCGGTGCTGGGGCAGCCTGTGCGCCGTCCAAAGCCTGGGTGTCAGAGGAGGAGCCGGTGTCCTTACCAACAGGTGCTATTACTACCTGTGGGGGCTCAAGGAATGCCGCCATCAACATCGGAATACGCGGAGGACACTGCAGAACATGGGCCGTTATCGGGTCCAGTAAAGCATTCACGTCCGGTTGCGCACATGATGGGAGTGTCAAACAAAGGTCTAACACGCATTCTTCTCCACAAAACAGGCATCAGAGGACAGGTAAGATGCAGTCCATCCAGACTGGTCGAAATGACAAGAACCAAGATGCACCTAGTTCTCTTAGGCGAGGCGTGCCTAGATGCTGTACCATGCTGTCACGGTATTTACGCTCCAGGAGTGCTTTTTACATCTCCTTGGTGACTGGGACGTCCATTGCGTAGCAGATGGAAAACAGTCAGGATACCTGCTACTAGAAACAGGATGAGCGGAAGTCCTCCAAAGATGCTTCCGAATACGGATTTATGAAGTTTGGTATAACTCCAAGTACCGTCTGAAAGGTGCCTAGAAGTCCAGAACCTATGTTCTTAAATAAGTGGGCTATGCCTGTCGTATCAGACATGTTAAAGATACGATTTAACATTTCTGCGAAATGGAAAGGGCAGTTTGTATGGATAAGCGCCTGTATCTCTGCCGAAGACCTTGCGATCTGGAGATCAAAAGTCTCTCGAGCAGAGGTTAAGGGCACAGACTTCTGTAAAAGCATGGCTTTCATTCTGCTTAGAGTATCAAACTGTGTTAAAGAAACATTCAGTGAAGGCCATAACGGCGCCTCCCTGACTGTATGTGTCGGTGGAAACAATACCTGCATACAACAAGTAACCCTGGAGCTCACTGTTACCAGATATGCGATGCCCGGGAGCATTCCGCAGCAGCCTTGACTGTTCAGCATCAAGTAACTCCCATTTGAAAGTAGCCTGAATGCTGGAGTAATCACTGCAGCTGGGGCACCCCTCAAATGGCAGGACAAGTTCGCTACAGAACCATTACAAGCCCCGTGCAGTGTTATATCCTGGCATATGAGTGATCCACTTAAAGCATTCTCACAGTTTACACCGCTTAGAAACACTTCTCGATCCCCACTCCGGCATCGAAATCTGTATGGTAATACCCATGATTCCTTAATGTATTCCTTACCCATTTCTTCATATCTGCCTGCCTGCTTTTGTTCAAGGCAATAATGAAACTGAAAAATAGTGAACGGTAGAGTTATGTGGCCATGGATTAGCCATTCTGTGGACGGTAATTCTGCCACTGTAAATGCTAATCTATCCAGTTTTTCGATACGCAGCATTGTATATTTTGCTCCCCTTTGTGCTATTTCCATCTGCTTATCTGTTAGATTGTATTCAGAGAACAGAGACGTGCTGTTAATATAACACCAAGGCACATAGCCTGCACGCAAAGATTGCAGCGTCCAGCTTAACAACATAATAGAACATAATTGAGATTGCCCGTGTTGTAATATGGCCAAATCTTGTTCTAGTATGTCTATCGCAGAAGATACAATGTTGCCTAAGGAATATATCCTGGAGGTCAATGTAGTTAACCCATTGTCTACCACTGCTAAAGATTTTTCTAGATTTATACGGTCTATTTCACGTAATCTCTCTGCGGCCTCTTGTTGGGATATTTTCCATATTTCATTGTAGACAGAATAAATGAAACGTTTCTGACGTGGCTTCCTGGGACCTAGTAAAAAATCCCTGAGATCCACATCCCGTGACAGTAAGGATAAGTGTTGTTTCACCTTTGTGAGTGTTGAGGTTTTTAGCCAATCAAGGCACAACTTCCCAACACTGTAGGATGTCACTACCCCTGGATGTTCTCTCTGTACATAACGTGGATCTGGCCTAGGGATAGCGAACACTTCGGTTTTACCCATGAATCTCGCCTGACAACTATTGGTGTCTGTGGGCCAAATCAACCATTTCTTCCAATCGGGGTCTGATCTGTTGTATTGTATAATGTCATTCAACGTAATCTCTTTCTGTGATGTTATGTTACCCTCGGTGTGTGATGGAGATGGCAGCCGAGGTGTGTTCAAGTCTTTGCTCTTGGCTAGTCCAAGGCAAGACGTTTGTTGCACTGTCTCGTTCAAAAACATGATCTGTTGAGGGATAAGGCATGCGCTCTAAATAAAGCTTCCGTTCCCTGAACTTGCCATTCTCTAGTACCCCAGACTGATTTTAAGTCTAAGGTGTCTTTCCATAAGTCGAAACCTTGTTCAGACAACTGGGTAATAAAGGAAGCAGAGTAAATCTGTTTGGTGTTTGTTAACATATTTTTCTGTGCTGATGTTGGTGCAACCATATAATAATATGAGGCTGGGTCAGACATATTAAACCCTGAAAAATATGAACATTTTTGTACAAATGTTTTTGAACTGCCTTTCGGCGGTGTTGGACAATGTTCCCACTGGTGGTATGTGAACACATTTCTAGGATTATCAGATTTATGCAAAAAGTGATGACCATAGTGTTGATAACAATACATTGTTTCGAAATCTGATGTGCCTTCCAATGTTTCACTATTAGAAAATGCAGCAGATTTGTCTAAATCAGACAACATGTTATTTACAGTTTCAAAATCCCAATCATCGGAAAATGTACTTGAGGTAATGATATCACTCAACGATATTTTAAATAAATGAGAATTCTTAAAAGTTCGGTCGGACCAAATATATCGAAATCAACCTTGTCCCAAACTATACCATCAGGTATAGGAACTGGTGTAATGTTCACTGATGACAAGTCTCTTTGTTCTCGATGAGATGATTGGTGTGGTTTTAAAATTAAATTCACCTTTTGGGCTGCAGAGCTTTGTCGAAGGTATTTTCCATTAACAAGCATGCTAAAAACTATTACTAAGCCTAACCAGAAAAGAAAGAAAAGTATCCTGGTGATTACCCATAGTGCTACCCAAGGTGACACCAGGTAAGTCTTTTTAAGAAAGGTCAGAAAGTCTTTAACTTGCTGCTTGCGCACATTTTGGGCTGGCATCGTTTCTGGTTCACTTGGATCCAAAGAAAACGTATCAAAGTTTATGAAGTAGCCAGAAGCAGTTCGATCAATTGTTGGTATTGCACCAGGATTTGTGGAATTCGTAGTTTGTTCTTGTTGAGGCATGTTGATGTAGACATCTGTATTTGGTCGAATCGAAATTTGTCTTTCATTGTGATTCTGAATTTGAACTTCAGGTTCAAGGGGAACGAGTTCCATAGCATTATTGCATAGTCCATCATTCCGTGCAGGAGACTCTTCAAACGTGATGAGTCTTTCCGTTTGAACTTCTTGAATTGTAGCGAGAGGAGGGCGTCTGCTACTTTGGAGTCCACTTGGCCTACTACTCGGTATCGGCCACATAGTGTGGTTTGATTAGGTCGATTGAGACAAATCTTTTCTCCTTTTTTCTGGCAAGAGGCGGTAAAAGTACAGTTCTTGTTCCTTCAACTGCTAGGAACTGTAGAGGTTTTCTGTATGATGGCCCAAATTCTTTCTTGTCCGCTATTTTCTCTCTGACCAGATCCCCGACTTTTGGGATCCAGACAGGTCTTGCCGTGACTGATTTGACTTCCCCAGTGGCGGTCTGCTTCATATGGCCATTACTTTGTTGTGTCCTGGATTCATTTAGATCCTGTAAAACAGTCAAACGGTCATGGATGTCAAAAGGCTTTTCATCCGCCACTGCGCCTTCACAATCAAGATCAGGTACCCACATTCTTGTCCCAAATAGGACCTCATATGGAGTGACCCACCTAGAGAACGTCTTGGCATGTTATTCAATGCTCGCTGTACTCCATACAGATGTTTTACCCAACTCTCACCTGTGCCTAATACTCTAGCTGTTAAAGACTGCTTTAAGTCTCGGTTTTTTCTCTCCACGACCGAATTTCCCTTGGGATGGTACGGAGAGGAGTACTGCAATGCTACACCCAATTCTCGCATGGCTTCCTTGTAAGCCCGAGAGCTAAACGCAGGGCCCTGGTCAGAATGTAATGTGCCAATTGCGTATGTCCCTATAAAGACTTGCAAATCTTTTATAACAGTTCGAGCGTCAGCCGAGCGTTGGGGCCACACCCATAGAAATCTTGAGCAGGAATCCACTGCAACCATGATATACCTGTAAGCCCCATCTCTTTGTAAGGGGCCGCAGTGGTCCAAGTAAACACACGCTAGTGGTTTGTCAGATATTAATAAAGGTGTCTGTGCTGGACGTGTTACGGTGGAACCTTTCATCTGCTGGCAGATGTCGCATTTCAAGACGTAGTCTTTAGTCTGCTTTGTTAACCCAGGCCACCAATAGCGTTGTTTCAATAAAGAAACAGTCGCCGTAACTCCTGCATGTACAGAACCTATTCCTTCGTGTGCTGCTAGAATTTAAACCTAACCTACGGTCCATGTTTGGAATTACTCTATCCCTCACTCCAGGAATCTGAGCAAATGGAATGTTATAGGCATCTAACTCGTAGGAGTAAGCACCTTTTATCATGTGTTTTATATACTTGTATGTATTCATGATTATTTCAAGATGGTAGAACTTTACCATCCCTTTACTTTCGTAGTACTTCTAATCATATATCTCTGCTACTGTCTAATGGTTGTTGCAGCTCATCTATTCTACACTAGAATAACAACTGTTCAATAAATTCTTATTGAAAACGCCCAGCCTGTTTATTCTGTGTATCTCTCTGAGACAAACTAAGTGAGCATGAGTGACTGAGCGAAAAGTAGTACATTGTTTCCACGATCCTGAGGGATCAGGGTTGTCAGGTTCTGAGGTTGCCAGAATCTATTCTCTACTTGGTAAGAGGAGATTATAGTGGCACTGTGAGCTAGCTGATACAGACAGGCTAACGTATCCGGTGGGGGTGCACGGAATCAGTCTGCCACCAGTCCCACAGTTTATGTTATCCAAACGCGCAGATCCTGTATAGGTTATATAGGAACTCCACAACATGGCATAGCCAAACGACAGGTTCTCCCAAAAGAGACCTCTAACTGTCCTACATTTGTCTCCCTCCATTTGGAGCGTTATTTCATATAACTTATGTGGGACACTTACCCTAGTATCAGGTGTTTCCACCGTGATATAATCATTCAAGTCCACTGTCACCAGAAATTCCATTAGGTTCTGGCGAGCTATTGTTACTTCTGCCGCACTGTCTAGCATCGTCAGAGCCCATTCCCCGTTCAGGAGTCGAGTCCTCAGAATTCTGGGCATGTCTGATCTTTAGACCAGCAACCTTCTTCTTTTTGAACTGTGGCTTTTGCTTTGGTTTTTCTTCTTTTTTAGAAGTGTAATCTTGAGCGTGCTGCTTGTCTCTGGACTTTGTACGCTCTTCTTGTCTGTCTAACCGTCCTTCCCTCTCTGAGTTTTTCGATGAACCCTAAAAGGAACGAGAGGAACGTGTATCAGTATCCTGATACCTGTAAGGTTTCCTAATGTTATCCCTAGTACTAAGGTTATACCTCTTTTCAGAGGGCTCCTGTGGAGGAGATCTACCTCTGGATTGAGATCTGTTTCCTTTAAAGTTTTGTTGTTTTTTATTGTCCCACTTCTTTGTTGAAGCAGGTGTCTGCTTGGAAGTGTCCTTTTCAGGACTACCCATCAGTTGTGGTTTTAAAGCTTTCCCACCCAAACTGTCTCTGCCTAATTCTGCATATGCAGTTTCAATTATTTTCGGTAGTTTGTGTTCCTGTTCTAAAGGACTGAACTCCCTTAGGCGTTGGCGGATAGCCACTGAAGCTGCTTCCCCTTTAATATTAGCTAATATTATGGCTGATACCTGGGCATAGTTACCTAGTAACTTCATCCCTAAGTTCAGAGCAGGCTCTCCTCCGTACTCGTTTTGTATTTGTCTCAATACGTCTGGTACTACTGCTAATGACGGGATACCATGTGTTCTGGTATAAATGGTAGCAAAGACTGTACCCCAAGTGGTACAATCCTCTATTTGTGGTGTTATCCCCATGGGCAAGCAGATTGTTAGCATTCTGTGTTTCTCATATGGGGTAGTATTCGGAAATACTGCCTCTAGCTGTGTTATTTTCTGAGCTACCCAAAATGGCATTTGCTCACGTTTTGCGGGCATTTTACCCATCACCGCGTGTAATGTTTGTGGTGTGATTTTAGTTGCTGTACTCTGGGTTTGAGTTCCATTTATTGCAACCATTGCTGGTTGGACTGTAAGTGTCCTCATGATGAATTGTGTCAAGTTTCTGTAGATTTTTTATCAATTCTTTGTGTTGTGTGAGTAAGTCTCCTGGTGGCATTGTTTCAATGTCAGGATGTGGTGTGTAGGCCGCTAATATTGGCCATGTTGCCCCTTCTCTTCCGAGCGGGCCGAGTCTCACTCTTCTTCTTATATGGGGTAGGGCGCCTTTAAACCAGTATAAGTGTTCCTGGTACGTGGGCGGAACCTCAATGTCTTCAAAAGGACAATATTCCGCTGGTGCATCTCCTTCTGTGTAGGAGTGAAATGTTTTTGTTCTTGCATTTGCTGCTGGGAATGTAACCCACGAATAAAATACCTCTGTTCTGTATGATTCGTGCACCTCTATCACGAATACTACTATGCCACCCCTAGGAGTTAAACCATGCTGTAGCAGTTTCAGGGTGACTGTATTTCTAAAGTTCTCTGCAATGTGTATTGCGTCTGCATCTGCATCTTCATCTCCGGCTGAGAGGTGTAGATCTTGTACTACGTTATCTCTTTCCTCAGTCATTTTTTTAGTAAAGAAGAGCTTTCCAAGGGAACTAAGATAAGGTGTTATGCACAATTTTAGGAACACTGTGTCCTTCAAGCTTGATTAACCAACAGCCAATAACTAGGATTTTTTAGCCTACTCAGCTGTGGCGGAGTTTGTGCCCACCCACTCCAGACGTCTCTGGTGTTTTATGAGTAGGGGTCTCTGAGAATAGCACGACTGAACTACTCAGATTCTACTGTTAAATAAGTACCCAACCAACGTTGGCGGCGCCATGTCGTGTAGTTCCTATATAACCTGGATTTAGGCCCAGATCTCTGTACTGGGGTGAATGTATGACATTGTTCTGCATTCTGTCCATCAATTGTTCTTTTTGCATTTGTCACCCCGAGTGGGACGGGCATGCCCAGACGTGGGTCCCGTGCTCTCCATGCCACTGGAGTCAAGCTATCCTGGCTGATGAGGGCTGAAAGCTCGAAACCGGTCCTAGGATGCCAGTCCAGGGAGGACCTGGCCTGGCAGTTCGGGCTGGACTGTTCCCATTGGGCGCAGGGTCAAGACTGATTTGCATATGGCTGGGTCCAAACTGGAATGGCATGGTGAGCAAAAAAACGATGGATTTAGGCCCAGATCTCTGTACTGGGGTGAATGTATGACATTGTTCTGCATTCTGTCCATCAATTGTTCTTTTTGCCTATATAACCTATACAGGATCTGCGCGTTTGGATAACAAACTGTGGGACTGGTGGCAGACTGATTCCGTGCACCCTCACCGGATACATTAGCCTGTCTGTATCAGCTAGCTCACAGTGCCACTATAATCTCCTCTTACCAAGGAGAGAATAGATTTTGGCAACCTCAGAACATGACAACACTGATCCCTCAGGATCGTGGAAACAATGTACTACTTTTCGCTCAGTCACTCGTGCTCACTTAGTTTGTCTCCGAGAGATACACAGAATAAACAGGCTGGGCGTTTTCAATAAGAATTTATTGAACAGTTGTTATTCTAGTGTAGAATAGATGAGCTGCAACAACCATTAGACAGTAGCAGAGATATATGATTAGAAGTACTATGAAAGTAAAGGGATGGTAAAATTCTACCATCTTGCAATAATCATGAATACATACAAGTATATAAAACACATGATAAAAGGTGCGTACTCCTACGATGCCTCCCTAACTAGATGTACCTAAATGTACCTAGCATCTGTGTAGGTGTTATGCCAAGAATCCCTCTAGGATCTAGTCAACCCCATTACCTGAGAATGAGAGAATATGGGACCCCGTCCTGGTCTCGAGTTGGACACCCCGCGAGGGATGTTCGACCACTGCGAGCTGGAGTGTATGCATGCAGGAACCTCAGCGTCTCTGGTCAGTGTGTCAGCCGGGAAGTCTCAGTCTCCTCTGTCCTTCTAAGCAAGATGTGATGTATATATACCCATAGGTCTCTCCAGGGGTCCTACCTTGCTGTGTTACTGTGTCTGCCTAAAGAATGACGTCGGGCCTGAACTTTATACAGAGATATTATACAGGAGATGTTCATCCTGGTGTTAGTCCTGCTGTGCTTCCAAGAAGCCTCATGCATAATGTATGAGATTCGAACTAGGGGGAAACCCGCGTTCTGAATGCAGTGTCGTATCTAGGTACAAGGTCAGCCCCTAAGAACCGTTATGTATGTAATGTAGGGAAGAATATAGATGAAAGGTTGCAATGTTACCTGCGCCTATATAGGGTACCTATATGGAATATAACACTCCCTGTGACAGGAAACCTATTGTTCTCCCTTCTCCTGTTCGAGTGCAGCTGAGCAGCAGGAGGGCAAAATCGTGTCTGTGGTCGGCAGCAGCACTAACTTGCTGGCAGACCCTAAAAGGCTGTAACCAGGAGTACAGGGGGCTCCCCTAAGGGGCTCCAGTACATGAGATCATACCTCCAGCACCGGAATTGGTGTTGGGGTATTATTCCAACATGTTCGATACCAAACATGACCAGGTTCGGCGCAGCCATTATATAATTAGACATCTTGTAATGACGGATGTCCACTATATGTCTTAAAATGGCTGACCACACTTACAAAGCCTGGAGAATCGACTCCAGGGTTTGTACGGGTGCCCTGCTCATGCAGAGGCACCCTCACAATTACAACCAAGCACCCTGCTGTCAGGACAGCACGGCCTACCATAGGGGTAACATAGGTTTTAAGTGTAGGAACCTCAGATATAAGAAAACGTATATCTGTTATGAGTGGTGTAAGCACCCTCTTACACAGGCTGCAATGGCAGGCCTGTAGTCAGACTTTAAGTGGGCTTCTACGGATGGCACAATACATGCTGCAGCCCATGGGAGACCCCTGGTGTACCTATGACATGGGTACCTTAGTACCATATACTAGGGACTTATGAGGGTACACCAGTAGCTAATTGTGGATGTACCAAAGGACTTACTAAAGCCATTTTGGGAGAGTGAGCACAGATGCTGGGTCCTGATTAGCAGGATTCCAGCAAACTCCAGTCAAAACATACTGACACCAGGCAAAAAGTGGGGTTAGCCATAAAAGAAAGATCTACTTACCTACATGCTCTATTCCAGATATCAGTGAACAAAAAAGTTACACTATCAGGCCTCTTAATTTACAGACTCCCTATCCACCCAAAGCCTTCAGTGCAGCTTCGATTAATCAGATGACCACCCACTAGCTCTTAAACTATCTAACTTCAGCATTTTAGGAGATCAAAACCTTGACGATGATACACCAAGACAGGACCTACAAACAAGGCGGATGTGCTCTAAAAGACAAGGGAACCCAATTCAATTGGTCAGGGACCTTGGGTAGTTACGAGTTTTAAACACAGTGGTCCCTAAACATGGACAATAAACAAAAGAAAAGATGAATAAAGACTCAGAGTCAGTACTATATTTAAAACTGTCCAGCCGGACAGAAATGCTTTTAATTTGTAAAATTAACATGAAAACAATAAAGTGGGACACAAGCCTGCATCCTACTAAGCGTGTATATAGAGCATAAACATAAAAAGAATAACAAAAAAGAGAGGCTCAGGCAGAGCGACTTGCTTGTATGTTATACATTCAAATAGCACAAGTGAAGATGTGATGGGACACCGTTACACATGAGTAATATTACTTATAAAAGCGTTTACGGTGTACATAGAGTCGACAACGTTTCGATCCCTTTTAAACATTTTTGGGATCATCATCAGGACACAGTGTTACATGCCTGAGTAAAATTGCCTGTAAAGAGATAATAAGAGAAAGGAAAAATGGGAAAGACAGTTAGGATGAGTTTAAAAATGGCGTAAGATATCATGAAGACGAAAGTGAGCCGGTGAAAACTTTGGCGTAACAGGCATTCAAGCTGTGTAAAAGGTCTAGATCTGTGTCAGAGGCGGAGTGTTGTGATGTGACATCGGCCATTTGTTCTGTGACCGTGGTACACAATATAAACAACACAGGGGCCAGTGGCCGTCGGTGGCCGTGTAGGTGTGAGGGTAACAAGGGACATTAGACCAGAATGGCATGGCCGAGTGGGAAACCGTGTCTCCTGTGGCACACAATGTGAATAACACGGGTCGGTGGCCCTGGAGTAGTTGGCCGTGTTGACTGGTGGATTGCCGTGTGAAAAACATGCCACTAAGAGGACAGCAGCAGCGTGTCCTCTGGGGTGGTTGAAAAGCTATGTAAGGGAGCGTTCTGAAGTAAAATTCCCTCGAGTGACCTAAATAGGATTGAAGAGTCAATGCGGTGAGCCGCAAGACTGCCCGGGTACATGCACGGTGACTGATTGAGAAATTGAGGAGCGTACCGTTTTCCAGTAGAGAATACAATGGAAGAGATGTGAACCGGGTCCGCGGTTACACACCGTGTAGGCTTGAGCGAGGGTCACGGAGGACCTGATGGGAGCGAGGTAAGGGAGCGTCCCGAAGTAGAATTACCTCGAGTGACCTAAATGGGAGAGTGAAAAGGTCAATGCGGTGAACCGCAAGACTAACCGGGTTACATGCAAGGTGACTTATATGAGAAAATGAGGAGCATACCGTTTTCCAGTAGAGAATACACTGGAAGAGAAGTGTACCGCGTCCGTGGTTAACCACCGTGTAGGCTTGAGCAACGGTCTCGGTGGACCTAAGGGGAACGGGTAGGTGAAAGTAAATGCGGTGGACCGCATAACCTCTGGAAATGACAGGGGTGGTTACGGTGAAGGGCTTTCCTGGTGCAAACGAAGCTCTGCAAT
This sequence comes from Calotriton arnoldi, assembly GCA_963921515.1. Lineage (NCBI taxonomy): Eukaryota > Metazoa > Chordata > Amphibia > Caudata > Salamandridae > Calotriton > Calotriton arnoldi. Next base: position 6,215,228 of record CAWUFW010000074.1, on the reverse strand, counting down.
CAAGGCGTCTTCACTGCGGGCATTTCAAAGGAGGTGAGTGAGAAACTGAGGATCCCGCTATGTTAAAAGACGAATTACCGTAAGTGGAGGGTCATGTGTGAGGTCACATGACCATCGTGAAGGGTATGTGGTGTAAGGTGCTGAAAACGGCGGCCATATTGGCACGGTGAAAGTGGTGAGTGATTTGTGTCAAATAAAGACAAGGGAGGCCGGAAAAACCGTGATAGAGGAAAATTAGAACATTTAGGAAGCACAAAATATTCTAATGCCAGATGTAATGTACATCAAAGTAAGAACACGTAATACATTGGAAGCAACATTTCCGTTTGAATGATTAAAAATTAGAAAAATATTGCAAGGGGCGGAGCCCATGGAGTTTGTTATGCATTGCCTGGATTAAATATAAACAAAAGCGAGTAATACAACAGAAACGCCATTTCTATTTGTATTATGCAAAAGTGATAGAACAATATCACAAGGGGCAAAGCCCATAGAGCTTGTGACAGGAACGCCGAATATTCAAACGAGAGGGCAAGAAGAGTCAGAGGAGGTAAAATTTACAGAACTGGAGAAATTAGCGAGGGCCAAGTTGACCTTCTATTTAGAGAGGTGGGAAGGTCTGAAGACAGAACCATGGCAAAGAGGATATGAAGGACACATACAGTATTATTTACAGCAGAGTCGTCCAATCCTCAAGTCTGTTGAGTCCTGTTCGTATGCTGCCAGTGCGTAGGATCCACTTGAGCTCTTCTTTGTTGAGGAGTTGCGCAACGTCCGCGCCTCTTGGTGGTGGTTTGATCACACTGATAATGGTCCACCTGATGTGGTCCTCGGTATGTCCAGTGGCCATAAAATGTTCTACAAGTGGGGCATTGGGTGTTTTGCAGCGTAGACGGCTGCGATGCTGGCAAATCCTGATACATGCTTTCTGGGTTGTCTGCCCCATTTAAATTTTGTCACAGGGACATAGAATGGCGTGGATAACATTACAGGTGTTACAGTTAGAAAATTGCTTTAACTGTGCCTTGATTTTACCGAAACAAAATTCTTTACACTCAATTGTAAATTTGCATGCAAAGCAGTTACCACATTTTACATGGCCCATGAGTGGTTCAAGTCACTTCAGAACGCTCCCTTACATAGCTTCTCAACCACCCCAGAGGACACGCTGCCGCGGTCCTCTTAGTGGCATGTTTTTCACACAGCAATCCACCAGTCAACACGGCCAACTACTCCAGGGCCACCGACCCGTGTTATTCACATCGTGTGCCACAGGAAACACGGTTTCCCACTCGGCCATGCATTCTGGTCTAATGTCACTTGTTACCCTCACAACTACGCGGCCACCGACGGCCACTGGCCCCTGTGTTCTTTATATTGAGTACCACGGTCACAGAGGAATTGGTTTCTCTCTTGATACAATGGCCGACGTCACATCACGACACTCCGCCTCTGACACAGATCTAGACCTTTTACGCAGCTTGAATGCCTGTTGCGCCAAAGTTTTCACCAGCTCACTTTTGTCTGCATGATATCTTATGCCGTTTTTAAACTCATCCTAACTGGCTTTCCCATTTTTCCTTTCTCTTATTATCTCTTTACAGGCAATTTTACTCAGGCATGTAACACTATGTCCTGATGATGATCCCAAAAATGTTTAAAAGGGATCGACACGTCGACGACTATGTACACCGTAAACGCTTTTCTAATTAATATTACTCATGTGTAACGGTGTCCCATCACATATTCGCTTGTGCTATTTGAATGTATAACATACAAGCAAGTCGCTCTGCCTGAGCCTTTTTTTGTTATTCTGTTTTTATGTTTATGCTCTATAAACACGCTTAGTAGGATGCAGGCTTGTGTCCCACTTTATTGTTTTTGTGTTAATTTTTAAAATTAAAAGCATTTCTGTCCAGCTGGACAGCTTGACTCTGAGTCTATATTCATCTTTTCTTTTGTTTATTGTCCATGTTTAGGGACGACTACAAACAAGGCGGAGGCATCGCCAACATCTTCAAGGAAACCATCAGATGCACCATCACCAATGACAACCCCACACCTCTCATGGAACATCTCAACTTCCTACTACAAACTGACACAAACACCACCATAAGAGGCACCCTTGCCTACAGACCCCCGGGACCCTGAGCAGCTGGAGCAAGGTCACCAAAGCTCAGTGGTCACAGACCTTCACCACCTCCCAAGGCCTCAAAAGACCTCAACCAGGCTGTCCAGAACTTCACCGCCTGGATCACCGACAGCGTTGACAGTCGCCCCACTGAAAGCTACAAAATCCAACAAGACCTCCAAACGTGCCAGCTGGTACACCCCAGAACTCAGGACCACTAAGTAAAACTGCCAAAAACTGGAGAAACGTTGGTGCGCCACCAAGAGCCCCACCGACAGAGCAGCTCACAAAACAGCCCTCAGCAACTATGACTGGCACACCAAAGAAGCCAAGAAAGCAGCCATCACCACCTGCATCGACTTTGCAGTCAATCACACAAAGGAACGCTTCAAAATAGTCAAAGAACTCTCCAAACCGACAGCCATAGAGAACACCATCCACCCCTCCCAAGAACTCTGTGACACTTTGTCACACTACTTCCACAGCAAGACCACCAACATCTATAACAATTTCAACATCCAACCCACCACCCTAAACCCGACAACCTTAAGCAACCAGCGAACACCAGCCAAACCATTGCCACCTGGTCACCGCTCACCGCCCTGACCACCTCAGCCATCATGTCTTCCATCTACTCCGGGGCACCCACCAACCCCTGCCCTCACCACCTCTACGACCTTGCAACGAACCCTATCAGCAAACAACTCACCAGCATCCTCTACACCTCCATCTCTACAGCAACCTGTCCGGACAGATGGAAACATGCAAACGTCAGACTCCTCCTAAAGAAAACCTCAGCCGACCCCAACGATCTAAAAAATCATTGTCTGATCTCCCTGGTCCCCTACACAACCAAAGTACTCAAGAAAGCCAACAACCACCAGCTCACTGTATTCCTTGAACAGAACCATCTACTGGACGCCTCTCAATCAGGTTTCCATGCCAACTACAGCACTGAGACCGCGCTGTTGCTGCCATAGACGACACCAGAACACTCGTTGACCACGGAGAAACTGTGGCCCTGATCCTCCTCGACCTCTCTGCAGTATTTGACACAGTCTCCCACAACACCCTCATCAACAGACTCTACAACATAGGCATACAGCAAGACGCCCTCAAGTGGATCGCCTCCTTCCTTACAGGACGCACACAGAGTATCCGACTGCCTCACTTCACCTCCGCACCCAAAGACATCATAAGTGGAGTCCACAAGGATCATCCTTCAACCCCACCCTGTTCAACCTCTACATGACTCCCCTCACAGACGTCGTCAAATCCCACAGACTCAACATAATCTCCAACGCAGACAACACTCAACTTATCCTCTCGCTCACTGAGGACCCGTCCAACCCAAAACCAACTTCTGCGATGCCATGACCAACGTAGTCAAATATATGAGAGACAACTGCCTCCAACTCAACTCCGACAAAACTGAAGTACTGATCTTCGGGAAGAACACCTCCACATGGGACCACAACTGGTGGCCGGCAGAACTCGGACCCACACCGACCAACCATGGTCGCAGCCTCGCCATCATCCTCGACAGCCAACTGACCATGAAGCGACAAGTGAACGCAGTCGCCTCCTCCTGCTTCCACACACTTTGCATGCTCCGCAGAATAATCATATGGATCCCAAACTACACCAGAAAGACCATCACACAGGCCCTCATCACCAGCTGCCTCGACTACAGCAACGCGCTCTACGCCGTAATCTCCACCCAGCTCCTCAAAAGACTACAGCCCATACTGAACGCAGCAGCTAGACTCATCCTGGACCTCCCCAAATGAACCCCTCATCGCCTCCCTTCTGAGAGACCTCCAATGGCTCCCCATCCATAAGAGATGCCAGTTCAAGATCCTCACACACAAAGCCCTCCATGACCTAGAGTCTGCCTACCTCAACCATCGACTGAACTTCCACCAACCCGCTAGACACCTGCGCTCCACTTCACTCGCCCTCGCACACACCCCTGCATCCATCACAGCCGCAGTGGTGGCCGCTCCTTCTCCTACATCGCTGCCAAGACATGGAACGACCTCCCCCTCCAGCTTCGCACAGCCCCCTCGCTGGCTGACCTCAGAAAGAGACTCAAGACCTGGCTCTTCAACGGAGACACAGCGCCCAGATACCCCTAGGGGTGACAGTGTCGCGCTTAAAAATGCTGTTTGATTGATTGATTTTGACCAGACTGACGATATAGGAACCTGCAATTTGTTGGATGACTTGGCATCGCTGCAGCTGGCTCAATTAGTAGGAGGTCCTACTCAAATTCCTCAAATGGCTGGTCATCTTCTTCGTCCAGTCTTCGCCAATCTTCTTAATCTAGAGGTTGTCTCCCTGGCCTATGACTTGGTCAGACCACTATCTGATTTCTATGACCTTACTACCGAATAACAATATAAAGACCAAAAGGCCCTGGCATAGACTAAATATGGCAGAATTCAGCAGCTACATATCAGTCAATATCCCTCAGTTAAATGCCAATGTGGATTGCACAGAATCCAAGATAAAGGCCTGGCTTATCTCTGCCCTTGACAAGTTCAGACCTTCTCGTCAAGTGCCGGTCAGAAATAAGCCCTCTGCCCCCTGGTTCAATGGGTAGCTGGTTGCAGAGAAAAAACACGAAGGTGCTTGAGCGAGCTTAGAGAAAATCTTATGAAGCAGTGGCTAAAGCACAAGTTACTAACTTGTGTAACGATATATCTGTAAGAGACAGTAGTTAGTGACAGATTCCTTACCTTAGAATATCCCCAGGCGTCAGGCTGGATCCGGAAAGTTTTTTGCGTAGCAGTTCCCTTGCGCGTCGGTAGGCGGCGTCGTGCGGCTCCGCGTCCGTCGTCGGCGTCGTGATCGCCGGGATGACGTCGCGGGCAGTACTCAGACGCCGCCCCTGCGCGCTGGCGTCAGTTCTGTACACGACTTTCCGCGCCAGGAACGCAGAGCCATGCAAGAAGCTGACATAGGTGTCTGAAAAATACTAGGGCCCTGAAAGGGATGTCCTTAACCCTAGAAATCAGTTCGCAGAACGGGGAGGATGGGTGGGCGGTAAGGAATCTGTCACTAACTACTGTCTCTTACAGATATATCGTTACACAAGTTAGTAACTTGTGCATCTGAAAGAGACACGTTAGTGACAGATTCCTTACCTTAGAATAGATACCCCAGCAATACCAACCCCCGTGGTGGGTCTGCGAACAAAGATCAGACAAGGAAGTCCCGGAGGACAGAACGGCCAAAGAAGCCGTCCCTCCGGACCTGACTGTCAAGGCAGTAATGCTTTGTAAACGTGTGCAGCGAGGCCCACGTAGCCGCCTGACAGATATCCAGCAGCGGAACACCGCGGCCCAAAGCCGTGGTAGCAGACGTTGCCCTGGTGGAATGGGCACGCAGCCTAACAGGAGGCTCCTTCTTAGCCAAAGAATAGCAGGCTTTGATACACAAGGTTACCCAGCGGAAGATGGTTCTCTTGTGCACCGCCCGACCTTTTTTGGCGCCCACGTAGCCAACAAAGAGCTGGTCATCCACCCGGAAATGGCGTGTGCAGTCGATGTAAAAGGAAAGCGCACGTTTTGGGTCCAGACGGTGGAGCCTCTCTTCCTCTCTGGAAGGATGCGGAGGCGGAAAGAAGGTGGGCAAAGTGATGGGCTGCCCAATGTGGAAGGCAGTAACCACCTTTGGCAAGAAGGACGGACGCGTCCTAAGAACAACCTTGTCTGGATGGACAGACAGAAAGGGAGGTTTACATGATAGAGCCTGGAGCTCACCCACCCGCCGAGCGGAGGTGATGGCCACCAGAAAGGCAGTCTTCAGAGTCAGAAGACGAAGAGGACAGTTATGTAAAGGCTCAAAGGGAGCGCACATAAGAAAGGTAAGAACCAAGTTCAAGTCCCACTGAGGCATCACAAACGGAACAGGAGGGAAGAGGTGTGTAATGCCTTTTAGAAACCTGTTAACAACAGGGGACTTGAAAAGGGAGGGCTGATCAGGAAGCCTGAGGAAGGCCGAGAGGGCACAAAGATAGCCCTTGATGGTACCTAGGGCAGAACCCTGTTGGGCCAGGGAAAGAAGGAACAGGAGAACCTCAGAGAGAGGGGCAGAAAGGGGATTCACAGCCTTTGCTGTGCACCATGCCACAAACTTGTTCCACCTGCAGGCGTATACCACCTTAGTGGAGGGACGCCTGGCTGCCAGAATCACATCACAAACTTCGGGAGGCAAGTCGAAAGGAATCAACTGCCGCCGCTCAATCTCCACGCAAGCAGGTGGAGGCTGGACAGGTTCGGGTGGAGGACCGTCCCCTGCTGCTGCGACAGAAGATCCTCCCGAAGAGGCAGACGGATCGGGGGATCTACGCTCATACTGAGTAGCTCGGGATACCAAACTCTTCGAGCCCAGTCCGGAGCCACAAGAATGACTTGGGCCCGGTCGTGCCGAATCTTCTTCAACACTCTGGGTAGAAGTGGTATAGGCGGAAAGGCGTACAACAGACCGCAACTCCACTCGCGACGAAAAGCGTCGCCGAGCGAGTGCCGCTTTGGAAATTCCAACGCGCAGAACTGATGACATTGCGCGTTCTCTTCGGTGGCGAATAGATCTAACCAAGGCTCTCCCCACTGTAGAAAGAGTCCTTGCGCCACTTCCGAGTGAAGACGCCATTCGTGATCCATCATGCACCTGCGGCTGAGTTCGTCCGCCCTGGCGTTCAGGGAACCTGCCAGGTGTTGAACCATCAGGAACATGCCCTGATGGTCCAGCCATGTCCAGAGGCGCAGAGCCTCCTGACAAAGGGTCCACGACCCCACCCCGCCTTGTTTGTTGCAGTACCACATGGCGGTGGTGTTGTCTGTGAACACCTGCACTACCTTCCCTTTGACAGAGGGAAGGAATGCCTTGAGTGAAAGTCGGATCGCCCGGAGCTCCAGAAGGTTGATATGGAGCCGGGACTCCGCCGGTGACCAGAGGCCTCTGATCTCCGCCTCTCCCATGTGACCGCCCCATCCCAGAAGGGACGCGTCCGTCACAACTGTGTGCTCTGGCTGGGGAAGGGAGAGGGATCTGCCCATGACCCATTGCCGGTTCGAGAGCCACCACTGCAACTGTTTTGCAGTCCCCTCCGAGATCTGGACGTGATCGGACAGGTTGCCCTGGTGCTGCGCCCACTGGAACTTCAGGTCCCACTGCAGAGCCCGCATATGCCATCTGGCATGATTGACCAGCAGGATGCAGGAGGCCATGAGGCCCAGCAGCCTCAGGGTCATCCGTACCGAAACCCAGGATAAAGGCTGAAAGATCGGAATCATAGCCCGAATATCCCGGACTCGCCGTTCGGGAGGATAGGCCCGAAACTGCGTCGTGTCCAGAACTGCTCCGATGAAAAGGAGCTGTGGAGAAGGAATCAGATGCGACTTCGGCACATTGATGGAGAACCCCAGCGAGTGCAGGAGTTCGGCCGTAGTCTGGAGGTGGGAGACGACTGCCTGGGACGAGCCCGCCTTCAGCAACCAGTCGTCGAGGTAGGGGAAGACTGGAACCCCTGCCCGGCGCAGATGAGCTGCGACCACCGCCATCACTTTCGTGAACACCCGAGGGGCACTTGTAAGGCCAAGGGGAGCACGGTGAACTGAAAATGCTCGAGGCCTACCGTGAACCGCAGGTAACGCCGGTGGGCCGGCAGGACGAGGATGTGAAAATAAGCGTCCTGCAAGTCCAACGCTACCAACCAGTCTCCAGGGTCGAGGGCAGTCAAGACCTGAGCTAGGGTGAGCATCTTGAACTTCTCCTTCCGGAGGAAGCGATTGACGTTCCGGAGGTCCAAGATAGGACGCATGTCCTCCTTGTCCTTTTTGGACACCAGGAAGTAGTGGGAGTAGCAACCACGCCCTACTTCTGGGGTCGGAACATGCTCGATGGCCCTCTTGGCCAAGAGGGCCGTGACTTCCTTCTGCAGAAGTACCAAGTGATCCCCTGACATGCGGTGGAATTGAGGTGGCATGGCTTGGGGGGTGGTCTCGAAGGGGAAGGAGTAGCCCCTTCGGACAATGTCCAAGACCCACCTGTCCGAGGTGATGGGACGCCAGTGGTGAAGGTGATGGCGGACCCTGCCCCCTACTGGTGTGCTGTGCACCGGAAAGGAGGGACTAGGAGGGCTTGGAGGCCGCGGACGGGTTGGAGGTGGTGGCCTGACCCGCACGCTGGTTGCCCGAACCGCCACAGCGGTATCCACGTCCTCGGCCACGCGTAGACGCTTGCTGTGCGGGCCGGTGGCTGGGCAGCTGACGTGACTGGGCGCCCCTTCCGTGGCCACGAAGGGGCGAAAAGCAGAGGTGAGCGGAGGGCGTACAACAGAAAGGCCCAGGGACTTGGCCGTAGCCCGTGAGTCCTTAAACCGCTCCAGCGCATGGTCTGCCTTTGAACCAAAAAGACCGACTCCATCAAAGGGCATGTCCATGAGTGTATTCTGGACATCACCCGAGAAACCAGTTGTTCTCAGCCAGGCGTGGCGACGTAGCGCCACCGTCGTCGCAAGCGATCTGCCCAGCGAGTCGGCGGTATCAAGGCCACAACGGATGGTGTATTTAGCCGCATCTCGCCCTTCCGCAATGGCGCGGGTAAGCAGTGTCTGGACCTCCTCAGAACACTGCGGCAAAACAGCCGCCACCGAATCCCACAGGGAGTGGGTATATCGGCCCAAAAGGCAAGCGGTGTTGACGGACCGCAAGCCAGCACTGGAGGAAGAAAAAGCCTTCTTCCCAAATTGGTCCAGGCGTTTGGATTCCCTATCCGGAGGGGCGGTAGGGAAGGCGGTTTGGGAGGCAGAGGCTTGGACAACCAAGCTCTCAGGGGTGGGATGTTGGGAGAGAAACAGGGGGTCGCCCGGAGCAGGGCGATGGCGTCGGGCCACGTTCCTATCCACAGGAGCCCCTGTGGTGGGTTTGGACCAGGTACCCAAAAGAACGTCAGTGAGTGCATCATTAAACGGCAGCACAGTCTCCAAAGAGGAAGCCGCCGGCTGGAAGCACTTCTGTCAGGAGGTTAGACCTGACGGCCACAGTAGGCAACTGGAGATGTAAGGCTCCAGCTGCTCTCACGCAACACCGTTGCAAAATTAGCCCCCTCCTCCGTAGCCACAGGAGGAGACAGCATGCCAGTGTCAGGGGAGGTGTCTAGACCACTGGCATCCCCAAGTTCCTCAACCCAGTCCGGGTCAAACTCACACTGTTGTGTGAGAGGGTCCTCAGACCCCTCCCAGCTCTCCTGGTCCTCCTCTTGTTCAAAATATGGAGGAGGAGGGACATTTGGGACCCAAGGTCTCATTGGCGCCGGAGCCATGTCCGGAGCCGGAGCCATGTCCGGAGCCGGAGAGAACCGGGGAACGACGCCGTCCGGAGCCCCGGACGGCGTCAGGAACGGCACCGGGGACATCGGCGTCGGCGGAGGCGTGGTTAGGTCAACCGGCGTCGATGGGGGTTGCGGTACCACCGGAGCCGGGATCGAGGCCGGGGCCGGAGCCGAGGCCGGGATGAAGGCTGGTGGGACAGGCGGCGCCGGGACCGGAGTCGACGGCGGCGCCGGGGCAACCCTATCAGGCCCGAAGGCGCACCGGAGGGACCTGAAGGCCCGAAGGGCGGGCCATGGCCGACAGGAATTCCTGTATTTCGGCCGGAGTCGCCCCCGACCCCGGAAAGAACGGGTAATTCGGGGGCGGCTCTACAGGCATGTCCGGGGCCGCGGGGACGGTGCCGACTGGGGCCTCAGCCGAGTCGCGAGACCGGCGAGGCGAAGTCTTAGAGCGATGACGCCTCTTAGACTTCTTGTGCTTCGACTTACCGGAGGAGCGCGAAGACTTGGATTCCGACGAACGGCGGGGACTCCGCGACCGGCCCCATGACCTCTCCCGGGACCGGGGCTTGGTGCGGCACGGAGCCGACTGCCGGACCTCGAGCAGCTTTCGAGACCGCTCTCGCAAAGCCTTCGGATGAAGTTTCCGGCAGTCAGGGCACGACTTCGTGTCGTGGTCTCGGCCGAGACAGAAGAGACACTCGAGATGCGGGTCCGTGATCGACATCATGCGACCACAGGCCTCGCAGGGCTTAAAGCCGGGCATCCCTACGACACCTTAGGAGTCATGAAGACTCGTTGAAGAAACAGTGAAAAAATTCACAAAAAGGATAGTCAAAAAGTGACTAGGGCACTGCTCTTCCCGGATCTGCGCTTACTGGCGCGGAAAAGAAGAACTGACGTCAGCGCGCAGGGGCGGCGTCTAAGTACTGCCCGCGACGTCATCCCGGCGATCACGACGCCGACGACGGACGCAGAGCCGCACGACGCCGCCTACCGACGCGCAAGGGTACTGCTACGCAAAAAACTTTCCGGATCCAGCCTGACGCCTGGGGATATTCTAAGGTAAGGAATCTGTCACTAACGTGTCTCTTTCAGATTCATACTACAAATAAATAAGGAAAACGCCAGCCGAGCTCATTTCTAATAAGATTTTAAACAGTAAAAATCCAGCCAAAGAAATGTTTTCATTTGTAAATAGTCTTATGAAACCTGTCATTACTGAGCCAGTCGAGGGCTCAACTGACTAGTGCAAATACATAACAGACTTCTTTGTTGAAAAGATTAATATCATCTATTCTCATTTCCCGCCCAAGGTTCTCGCTGGTGCACAGCCTGGACCAGAATTAAACGAACTAGCCCTCCTTGACTTGCCTTATTTTACCATTCTGTGCACTTTAGTGAAATCTGGCTCACCGGATGACCCTCTTAGACCGGACATGGTCACTAAACTCCATGAGCTCATCCTTCCTACTTTTCATGAGATTGCCAATCTCTCTTTGTTCTCGGCCACCGTTCCTCAGGCTGGGAAGCAGGCGAAGGTGAACCCCCTACTGAAGAAAGTGTTTATTGACCCCACTAAACCCGAAATCGACCGCCCTATTTCCCTGCGCCTTTCTTAGGTAACGTTGTGGAAAAACATGTTAATACACTCTTAACTGAGTTTTTAGAAGTCAATCACATTTTGGACATGTCCAAAATGGCTTCAGGTCCAACCACAGCTCTGAATCTGCCCTCCTGATCATGACAGACTCTCTTTGAAGAGTAGCAGAAAGAGGCGGCTCCTCTGCCCTCATCCTTCTGGACCTGAGTGCCACCTTCGACACTGTATGGCATTGGCTGCTTCTCCAGCACCTCTGTGATGTAGGGGTCGGCAGCAAGGCTCTTTCTTGGTTTGTCTCCTTCCTCAGCAACCACTCCTTTCAGGTCTCTTCTCCTCCCTTCTCTTCTTCGCTGAGACCTTTGGAGCATGGGGTCCCACAGGGCTCCTCGTTGAGCCCTATTCTTTTCAACATTTACGTCAGACCATTAGTGGAGATGGTGAAATTTTTTAGGGTCTCCATAGTATCATACGTAATGATACTCAACTTATTGCCTCCTTCTCTGCTAAAGCCTCTCAGGACATTGCTAAGTTTCAGGATTGCATGCTGACAGTGGCCAGCGGGATGGATGATAATTGTCTTAAACTCAACTCTAACAAAACTGAGATTCTGTTGTTCGGAAAGCTCACCCACAAGTGGGGAGATCACTGGTATCCGGAAGACCTGGGCCCCCCTCCTTCACCCAAACCCTCTATAAAAAATCTAGGTATCTGGCTAGACAATTCTCTCTCCTATGACACTCAAGTGAGAACTTTAGCAGGCACATTTTTGGGCCTTCTGAGAGGCCTTAGACCTATTATCGGCTTCTTGCAACCCCACATTCGACAGTTAATCATTCAATCTCTTATCCGGTTTCGCCTCGACTACGGTAACTTCTTGTATTTGGGTTGCAAGAAATCAATCTTAAAGAGGTTGCAATCTGTCCAGCGCGATTGCCAGATTACTGTTCTCCCTAAATTCTACTCCTCCTCTGGGCTCCTTCAGAAGCTTCACTGGTTGCCCATCAAGAAGTGCATTCAATTTAAAGTTCTTAGCACTGCTCACAAGATTATGAATGCTTTAGTAGCCCCCATTCTTTCAGAACTCACACTACCCTATTTTCCTGGCAGAGTATTTCGCTCGGCATAACTAAATCTGGCAATGATCCCCTGATTCAATAGAAAGAAACTGGGAGGTCGCTCATTCCCGGTTCAGGCTCATGCCCTCTGGACCAGCATTTAAGGAATACCGAGTGGACTCTCTGTTTCAGAAAAAAAATTAAAACATGGCTGTTTGCTAACTAGGCCTCTTGTGGTCTTCCGCCTGCCCTGATGTACAATGTCAATACTTTTTTACCTAGCCCCTCAAATTTCTTGGATTTTCCATCTAGAGGATGTGTGGGGAATGGCCTTGTATTTAACATAGTGATGGATGAGACCTGAATCACCAAACTCTCAGGAGAGGAATGAAGGGGAAGAAAGACTGGGAGAATTATTATTATAAAAGGCGGGACCATGCCAATTGTTGTTTTTTTTTGGGACGGAACAGCAGATCCCTCAAAAAATATAAATACTGTTTTTGACCCTAGGAGTAGGTGGGGTCCTCCTTAAGCCCCTCCCCCCCCCCACCCTTCCCCTACTACGCCCCAACCAGGCCTTAAGGGGGGGTGTAGGAAAGTAGGATCTGATTTTATGGTTACCCTGACTTTTTGCTTGATGTAATGCTGTTTCTGACTAGTCTGACTGTGATCCTGCTAATCAGGACCCAGTCTCTGTGCTTTCTCCCCTAAATTGGTTTGGTAAGTACTTAGGTACATCCCAGATTGGACACTGGGGTACACTTATCTGTCCCTAGTATATGGTACTAAAGGTACCCAGGGCATAGGTACACCAGGGGTCCTCCATGGGCTGAAGCATGCATTATGCCACCCATGGGAGACCACTCAATTTGCAACTACAGGCCTGCCATTGCAGCCTGTGTAAGCGTGTGCTAGGACCACTTACGAAAGGCATAGGTTTCCCTATATCTAAGGTCACTGCACTTAAAACCTATAGGTCACCCCAAGAGCAGGCCTTTCAATCCTGAAGGTAGGGTGCTTGGTTCTAAGTGTGAGGGTGCCCCTGCATAAGCAGGGCACCCCTACGACCTACGGAGTCCATTCTCCTGGGTTGTAAGTGAGACAGCCATATGACATATAGAGGGGCACCGCGACATTACGCGGTGACCATCTCGAAACTGGCAGCAACGAATCCTAAAATGTTTGGTATCAAACATGTTGGAATCATACCCCCCCACTTTGAACGGTGTGGGAGGTATGATTATGATTCCATGCACGGTAAAGATCCTTGGGGAGGTCCTCGGTGCTCCCGGTACCAGTCTTCCAGACCCGGACAGCAAGCCAGGGCTGCTGCCAGCCAGAGACACGTTTCTGCCCTCCTGCTGAGCCAAGCTAGGGCAGGGGAAGGCAGAACAATAGGTATCCTGTCACAGGGAGGTGTGACCACCTCTCAGACAGGATTTAGTGTATTGGGGCACGGTGGGAGCGCTTGCCAGCACAACATAGTCTGCGTGCAGGGCACACTTGGTGCCCTCCATGCATAGTTAAGTTCAAACCAGTTCAGGGAGCCGTTGGCTCCCGCTCTGGCGTGAAACTGGACAAAGGACAGGGGAGTATCCTCCCACTTGTCCAGCCCCTCCTTTAGGAGGGACCCCCGAATCTTCCCAACCCTTTCCTTAGGGTATTTAAGGGCTTACCTGTGGTTGGGTCCTTAGATCAGTCGTGGGACAAGATTAATTTCAGACACCACTTCTTCGACCGTCTGGGCACTCTGGACTTCGCTCTGGGCATCAAGGCTGCAACTAGGAAGACTCCTGCTGCTCCTGATCTCGTTGCCCTGCTTGTCTGCTGCAACGTCCGTTCCTGTGCACCATATACAGGAACCTTCCAAGGCCTGTAGGCATCCAAGACACCTGAAGGAATCTCCCTTGAAGTGAAGTAGTCACTTCCCTGCATCTGCAGGCACAGCCACTAAGCTGACCGGTCTGCTGATCCTGAGCTCCCATGGACTGCCCTGTCCTCTCACCAAGTTTGAGGCCAGTATCCCTTGTCGGAGTCGCAGGAACCAAACCCCTGTGCACCACGTCAACTTGCAGTTGCAAAGGCTTGTTGGCTTCCTTCCATCAAGATCTTCGGGCTCCAAGCATCTCCAGTGACCAAGATCTTCATCCTCACCACATCTCTTGCATCCTGGGCTTGCATCTTTGGTGAGCTGCTCGAGGACCTCTTCCGACTCCAGTGCCTCCAGCCTGTGGGTCCTTTTGAGGGTAATCTTTGTATTCTTTGTGGGTCCCCTGATTGCTCGGGGCCTGCCCTGACTCCCCTACATGTGGTGAGTCTCCTGGACCTTGCTGGTCCGACATTGCACCTTTCTCCACTTCCACGTTGGTTGCAGTTGCCAAGGCTTGTTGGTGCTCCCGCCGGACAAAGACCCCTCGTGGACAGTTTGTGTACGGCTCCTGGTCTTCCACATCATCGCCTGGTCCACACAGCTGCAGGTCTAAGGTCACCGTCAGCTCCCCTGCAGCACCCGACATCGGTAGGCATTTGTCTTCCGTGCCTACTGGTCACTCCTGAGTGGCATAGATTCTGACCCCTCTGCTTGCCGGTTCTGCCCATCTTGAATCCACCTTTGGGTTCCACAGGGCACTTTCACCTTCTCCAGCAGCAGCATCTTTCTGAATTCCTCCATTGGAATCGACTGCGGTTTCCGATGCCACTTCACACCTATGCACCCGGCTTCCCTGGGGCAGGTATCCAGGTTCCTAAGGTATCCACGGGTGGGGTGGCTCTCCAACCTTCTGTCTTCCACAGGGTTTCTTCAGGGTCCGCTGGGAAGTGTCCTTCTTCTTTAAAATTGCAACTACAACGTACCCATTGACTTGTATTTATCACGGGGTCGTGTTCCCACTTAGCACACGACCTCTGTGGGGCTTCTAGTTACTTACCTCGGGTGGTTCCTTGGGTCCCCAACACTTCTACGTCTTCTGGGTACAGTCTTGACTCGAGTCGTGGTTCGCATACGACTAATTTAGTATATGGTTAGGTCCCCTCCTGGTGACCGCTGTGTATTAAGTGCTACTTACCTGTTTCTATCGTAAAGTATTGAGTGCATTGTGTATATCTCCGGGTAGGAGATATCTGTACGTGTTAGTGAGTGTCTTATAATAAATACTTATGTTTATAAATACAGTGTGTGGTTCTTTTTCACTTAATCTATTCTTATAAGATTATGTTCTGGTAAAACAAGCTGCTTTACACTCTTTCTGGACTAAGCCTGAAGGCTGCTCTCCACAGCTACCACTTAGAGAGCTTTCTAAGGTTGTCTAAGACCAATAAAATCACCATAAGGGTTGTCTGGATTGGTGCATGGTGCCCACTTACATAAGTGTGCATCATATACCAATCCAGCTTCTCACAGGGGGCAAGGTACACCCTACCCAGCCTTCCTATATGTTTTTTTAAACTTATTTTTAGGACAGGAGATTGAGTTCCTGAGTCATAAAATGGCTGCTCTCACATCTTCGTTGATGTGGTGACAGCCACTCAGATCTTGTCTCTCGATCAGTCTCCTCCGCGGCGATATATACATACATTTTGAACGCTAATGTCTCAAAAAACACTCAACAGATTTACACCAAATTACAAAAAGCACTCTTCCTGGACTAAAATCTAGCTTTTTGGCAAATTTGGTGTCCTTCCATTTAGCCATTTTGGCTGCAACTGTGTCTAATTTTCCTACAGAAAACTGCATGGGGAAAACACATTTTGGGATCCCCTTTTCTCGGGCCCCCGTTTGGCTGATCACTCCGAAACATTCCAGGAAGGAGCTGAGGTGGATGAACATTTGGTTGGAAAGTTTTGTGAGGAATCTGGAGGTAGATTTAGTTTCCACCAGAAAGACTGTTACTGGAGTGAAGTAACTTTTTTTCTTCTGCAGGTATACAGTGCAATGGTGAAGTGGTAGGGAGTGGCCAGGGTTCCTTCACAGTCACTATGGGTGCTTAATTAAAGGGGAGCCGGGGTTCACGGGTTGGAGTTGAGGTTTGAACGAAACCTGTCGAAATGTTAGGATGATGTTCTAGAAGAGGGAAAGGGAAGTTCCAGGGTCTCTACTGCTTTCTTTAAAACTAACTGAAAAGAGTCTACTTCTAGTGGAGCTGGACCTGGGGTTGATCTATGTCTATTTCAGGAGAACTGTGTAGACCCCCAACTTCCTGAAAAGCTGCTTCTATGGAACCTAATTCACATTTGTATGCAGGCCTGCTCTTGATTTGAATCTGAGTCAAACAGTTCAACAGTTTCTCAACCTGACTC
Source organism: Calotriton arnoldi (assembly GCA_963921515.1). Taxonomy (NCBI): domain Eukaryota; kingdom Metazoa; phylum Chordata; class Amphibia; order Caudata; family Salamandridae; genus Calotriton; species Calotriton arnoldi. Next base: position 6,198,802 of record CAWUFW010000074.1, on the reverse strand, counting down.
TTGACAGGAGGTAGAGGTTGCGGAAGTATAATTTAAGGAGTTGAGGGAGATGGTGCTGAAGTCACCATTGGCATCAGTCTTGTTGTCCACACAGGAATAATAGCTGGGAGGTGAAGTGGTGCTGGAATAAAACCTGCTGGAGGACATGGAGTCAATGGAATATTCTGTGTTGGACAAGAGCCAAATGGAGCCCCAACGGACCAGTGGGTCAAGTAGCGCATCAGAGGGGACTGCTGCCTTTTAGAGTATCACAAGCATCATTCGGAGAAACAATGGCAGATCCATTCCTCACGCTGGAACCTCGGGGTAACCTGGTGAACGTAAGAAGGAAGGAGAAAGCAATGAGTATATCATTGCTGCGCCAGAGTCAGTGCAGGCGGTAAAGGAGACAGCTCCACTAACAGTGTCTCCAGCGAAGACTAGGGCTGGGGAAAAGGAGTCTTACCCTTGGATCGGGTACTCTTGAGAGAAGAATGCTTCTGCTTGTGGTAGAGCAGTTTCTCCTTTGAAGGTTTTTTTTTATCAACAAACTTTATTCAGTTTATCCTGCCAAGAACATGCTACAAGAGCTGTGCTATCCATTTATGACAAGACATTATATTGGCGTACATAAGAAAAATTGCATTTTTATACATTGATAATATAAACCAACAGAAAAGAAAAAGAAGAAAACTGGCTGCGAACAAAAAAAGAAAGGAAAAATATCTTGATATTATGAGCTTGTCCCTGAACGCTGTCGCCGCGATCACCCTCCTCATCAACTCAATAGTGGGGTGTGTAAATGTTGCACTAAGCATGAGGCAAAACCCCTGGGTCTGACAATGTGGGCAGTGAAATCGGTGGGATCAGGACAAGACCTCTGAAGTCTGCCCAGCGCTGCCATATGCGTGTGTGTTTTTGGGGGCATCACTAAGCCCTGAAGACCGGCTCCTCCAACCCCATGCAAAAGTCTAACCCCCTCTTTCAAACCCCCAACAGGGGAGGGGATTGTGATTTCCAGGCACAGACTATATCTCGCTTAGCCAGCGTCAGACCAAGAAACAGTAAGTGATGCTTATATCGGCTGCCCCCTATGTCCTCCGTGATGTGTAGTAATGCAAGCCGTGGTGTACTGTGTATTGTCCACCCCATCACTTCCGACAAACATCTATGGACGCCTCTCCAGAACCTGTCTAGCCCTGTGCATGTCCACACCGTGTGGATGAACGTGGCTTCCTCCACCCCACAACGGAGACACACCGAGAAAGCAATGAGACCCGCCCTGTATAGCCGCACCCGGGTGAAAAATGCCCTGTGTAGATATTTTAGCTGTATCAGGCGCAGGCGTATGGAGATGGCAGCCGACCAGGGGGATTCAAGGGCCTCCCTCCAATCGTCGCTGTCGATGGGGCCTATATCTGTCTGCGAGGTCTCCCGGAGGGATTCCAGTGTTGACGCGCTGTGAATGATCAATGTTTGATAAATCTTAGAAATTTTATGATCCTCCAAGTCGCCCATGAGAAGCCGCCCCTCTAAGGGACAGAATTCAGGAAGAGCTGTGAGGTCCCTCAGGTATGGGGCGAGTGCGTGGCGGAACTGCAAATATTCGTAGAATTGAGAGCGCGGCTTAGAGTACTCTTCCTGGAGGTCCGTAAAGGATTTGAGGGTAAGACCCCGAAGAACATCCCCCGGCATAGAGATCCCAATCCGGTCCCAGCACCGGAAACCCTGTAAATGTTGCAAGTGTGGGAGCATTTGATTGCACCATAGCGGGGCCTCACCCGTGAGCCGTTTCTGCCAGCCAATCCGGCGAAGGGACTGACGCCAAACCGCTAGCACTACGTTAGTAGCCGGAGGGAGGGCGCGGGTGTTGACACGGCCGTATAGGTATTTGTAAAACGACGAATCCCCTTATAACCATCTCTCTAACGAATATGACGGTTCATCTCTCGGGCAATACCACCAATCGTTAAGGTTTTGTAAATGAGAGGCCGCGCAATATGACTGTATATCGGCGGCAGCGATGCCCCCACAATATGCAGAGAGAAAGCATGTACGGAGTGCTAGTCTGACCGCCCCCCCAGAGGAACCCGTTCAACATAGAGTTAATCTGTCTAAACCAGGGCTGCGGTATTGGATAAGGGTGATTTTGTAATTGGTATAAAAGCCTAGGAAGGGAGATCATTTTGAATATCGCCAAACGGCAATATATAGAGAGGGGCAGCCCCGCCCATGACTTTGTCTCCGTTTTACCCTTTGCGAGAATCCTATCAATGTTGCGTGCCCGGGATATCTCCTGGCTATCCGTTATGAAAACTCCTAGGTATTTTAATCCATCTGAGAGAGATGCGAGGCCCATTTATAATCGCCCGGGGATCCACAGAGTGGCCACAATGTAGATTTGTTTACATTCATGAAGAGACCCGAGATCTTCCGGAATATCTGCATAATTTGGAGTATTTGGGGGCCAGACCAAGAAGGATCAGTCATAAAAAAAGGCCATCATCGGCATATAGGGCCAATCGGTCAGACACCCCATCGGACCACTCAAAGCCTCGGACCTGGGCGTCAATACGGATCCAGGCCGCCAATGGTTCGATGGCTAGGGCGAATAGCAACAGGGAGAGAGGGCACCCCTGTCTGGTGCCTCGGCTAAGTGGAAAGGATGCGGACGCACTGACCCAGTCAGCCCCTGGTATAGCATACGTATGTATGAAATGAATTTGGAACCATAGTTCAGGCGCTCCAAGAGAATGAACAGATATGTCCAGCTGACAGAATCAAAAGTTCCATTTATGTCAGCCAATAGAAGGGCTGCGGGGTGGTGAAGACAGTCAACAGCAGCGATCGCGTTAAGTCGACGGATATTACGTTGAGTGGCGTGCCGGGGCATAAACCCTGCCTGGTCCGGGTGAATAAGGTCGGGAAGATGGGCCAGCAGTCTCGTGGCTAGTGCTTTAACCAGAAGCTTTGCCTCCGCATTCAAAAGAGAGATTGGCCTATAAGAGGCATGAAGTTCCGGGGGACGCCCCGGTTTCTGGAACACGACAACCTCTGAATGTCTCCAGTCGGGGGGCATGTATGTGGTCTGAACCGCATATTGTATAGCCGCAAGGTAATGCGGACCCAGCAGGCCCACATAGGCTTTATAGAATTCACTGGGAAGGCCGAATTTAGGTCAGCCAGTGCAGTAGTCAGTTCTACTATGGTCAGGGGGGCCTCCAATGATTCCCTGGCTTCCTCGGAGAGAGCCCTCGGGGGAAGGTCATCAAAACATTTCTCGATATCAGAAGCCGCAATGACCTCGCGGGCTGAGTATAAGGAACAATAGTAGTCCGCAAAGCTGTTGGCCAACTCTATGGGATTGGTCATAAGCGTTTTATCGGGGGCGCGGAGACCTGTGAGTAGAGTATGCATGCGCTTGTTGACACAAACGAAAGAGAAGCTTTCCAGATTTGTCCCCCCATTGATAGATCATACTTTGTGTAGCAAGCCACGCGCCCCGTGCCTCATCCATCAGCACGCCCTGGTATTGCTGCTGGACCAGACGCAGTTGCCGGCACGCCGCAGCACCGCTTTCCTCGCGGGTCCGACGTTCAAGTGTTATGATTTGTGCCTCTAGCTGGATGAGTGACTGACGCCGTCGCCCACGTTCCGCTGTGCAAAAGCTAATGTCCACCCCCCTAGGCATGGGCTTCATGGCCTCCCAAAAGGTGCAGGCCGAGGATACCGACCCCTCATTATGTGAAATGTATTCCGAGAGCATGTTATGTAGATGGGCACGGTATTCAGGGTTTTGCAAGTGCCACGTCGAAAGCCGCCAGCGAAAAGGGGGTCGGCCCGGGCCTATCAGGAGATGTATGGCCACGGGGGAGTGATCCGACAGACCTCTAGGAAGGATGGTTACTGTCGGTATTCTGTGAGCAAAGGCACGCAGGACTAATATATAATCAAGCCTGGAGTAAGAAGTGTGGGAAAATAAGTGAAACTGGTCTCTGTAGGGTTATATGTTCCCCACGTATCAACCCACCCAACCATATCTGCCAGAGTCAATAGTTTGGAGGTAGAGGGTCCCACCAACGCACCCGCTTGGCGCCACCTATCTAACCTCGGGGACATCACATCATTCCAATACCCACCTATCACTGCAAGTCCGTCTGGCAGGGTACTCCAAATCTCCACCAATTGATCTATGAAATTGTGGCCAAGGGGTAGGAGGGGGGGGGGCATATATACTACCAAGCACTATGTGTTCGCCGGCCACAGTCCCATGCACAAATAGATAACGCCCGCGGATATCAATCCATTTTTGTTTCAAAGTGAATGGAACACAACGGTGAATCAGGATGGCCACCCCCCCGGAACCCCTCATAAACCCAGCGTGGAAGGTGTGCGCAAAGCCATAGCGAGCGAGGCAGAGGGCCTTCGTGCCGAGCATGTGCATTTCTTGAAGAAGGAGGATAGCAGCTCCTATGTTTTTGGCCTGACGGAGACCCGCCCCTCATTTGATATTTTGTCAAGCAACCCCCACGTAATCTATCTCACTATATGTAGTCGACCTGGGGAGTGTGTTATGAGATTTGCCGCCATTGTATCGTAGGAGAGCAATATGTGGAAGCGAAGGATCGAGGAGACGGTAAGCGCAGGGACATTGAAACTACGCAGCCAAAACAAATCAGAACCAAGAAAACCAAAACTCGTACAACAGCCCAACCTCCACCCAACCCACTCCAATACCTCAAAACAGCTGAAGTATCTGTCGCAGGAAGCCTGGCGTCCCACCCCCAACAGAGAGGCGGAACGCCGACTCCCCAATGGATCCCCAGGGTCCCTAAAGTGTCCCGAATCCTATCGGGGGGACTGGAACAACCCATATTCTTCCTGGACCGATGGCGTCTTTTGTCTTTGGGCTTCGGTTGTGTCTTAGTTGAGTCTCCAGTTGAGGAATCAGAGTCTCTGTGTGGCGGAGTATGTGGCTTAATAGTCCATTGTTCATCAGTCCATGTAAAATCCTCCTCCGGGGTGTTGAAGAATATGGTGCAGGAGTTAAACACAATTCTCAGGCAGGCCGGGTACAGGAGCATGTACGGGATCTTGAGGTCATGGAGGCGCGCCTTGGCCGCAGTAAAGGACTGGCGCTGCTGCTACACCACTTTCGTGTAGTCCGCGAAAATTATGATCCGATGGGACTCGTATACCAGATGCGTCTTGAGCCTAGCCTGTTTCATGATGACATCCCGATCTCGGAAGTTTAGAATTCGTGCAATCAGGGGACGAGGTCTGGCCCGGGGCAGAGGCCTCTGCTGCAGGGCCCTATGTGCACGTTCGATGACGAAGCAAGACGAGAGAGCGGTGTCTGGGATCCAAGAGGTGAGCCATTGTGTAAGGAACTGTCCCGCATCATTCCCCTTGCAATTTTCCGGAAATCCTACAAAGCGGAGGTTATTTCTCCTAGCCCGACCTTCTGCGTCCTCTACCCGTAGGGTGAGACCCGTAGTCAACTGCTCCAGAGAGGTGACTTTGCATTGCAGTGTGGTTACCGCGTCCTCAACTCCCGAGACTCATGTCTCCGTTTCAGTGATACGGTTGACAGATTTGCGGAGGTCCTGGTACAGGAATGTGACCTCGGTCCCCACAGCATCGATCTGAGCCTCCAATGCATGTCTGGACTGGGTAATGGCCTGCAGCAGCGCAGCATTGTCTGGCAGGCCTGAAGTGGTCTCCATGTTCTCAACAGGGCGCACCGCCGCCGCCTTAAATTGGTCCATAGTGCTCGGTTTAGACCCGGGTCTCGAGGCCTTATCCTTGGACATGCTGTGTGAGTATTAACGACTGAGCCGTGCGTTATACCATGCACTACTCAGATCTGGGGACGCCGTGTACCAAGACCCAGCAACGGGCCCCAACTGCTCACAGCCGAAAACTAAGAGGAGAAAACAAGGCCCCGGCGACACCCCCGGACCAGTCCGCCAAGAAAGCATATGCTAGCAGCAGGCACTGCCAATCAAGAGGTGTGTGCACCACAGAGACTCCAGCCGCATGCGTCCTCTCAGATGCCAATGAACGATAGGGGTCCCACTTCCAGTCCCGAGCGACCCCAGTGTCCGGTTGGTATTGTCTCTGGGCGAGAGCCTCGTGGTGCTGTGCTATGTCCGAGGGGCAGCATCTAAAAACAGGGCCCCTGATGTTAGGGCAGGAGGGAGGCAGAGAGAGGCCCCCCCTGACCGCAAGCTGCACCGGGAACTAATCTGGCAGCCTCCGCGGCCGGGAGTACGACCCCCTCCCCCTAATGGGCGCCTCACCTCTTTGCCTGGAGCTGTCCCCTCCGCAAGGCCTGGATGTCCCCAAAAGTATGGGCCTCGGATCCGTCCGGGCCCCGGCGCAACAGCAGAGTTCCACCCTCGACGGGGCATACAGCCGACAGTGTCCTCGGGTACGCCGTTCAGCTCTTTGCTGCCCGTGGGCGGGCCGCAGATCCGGCTCTGACCCAGAAGCGCCAGCCAGTTCAGAACCTCGCCGAGCTCACTGCAGCCGGTGCCTCCGTGCACCACGCACAGGTCCACAAAGCCGGCACTCCACATCCAGGCGCCCCCCAGGCGCACAGCTCAGCAGCCCCCGCCGGCGCTCCGAAGCGCCCACGGCCGCTCGCGGGGCCAGCGCTCAGTCACTGCACACCACTCTGCAGGGCCGGATCTCTAGGCCTGGTGTCCTCCAGTGCGCAGGCCCAGCTCACGACGGGCCCCAGAGCGCCCGCTGTCGACACCCCGAGACTCCGTTCCAGATGAGGCACTGAGTGGCAAGCGATGCCCCAAGCACAGCCCAATGGCAGCCCCGACTGACACCGCCGGCAGGGCACACCAGCCGCGTCGGAGCGGGCCATAAGTGATCTGACAGCTGCCGCCGAGCTCAGCAAACGGGTCCCGGGTCTGGCTAGCCCGGGGGGGTCGTCGTAGCAGCAAGGGAGTCTGGTGGCGGGAAGGATTAGGGGGTATTAATTGCAGGCCTCGGGAGCTCGCTTAGAGCACGTCCGCCATGATGGACTGCTTGGCTCCGCCCCCTCCCTGGAAGATTTTGATGGAGAGGAAGGGAACCGTGCGCTTGTGCTGACCCCAATATGTTTTCTAGATTAATTTAGAAGACAACGTTTGATTTTCTAGACCTCCTGGTACCAAGGACTCCATCAATGTGCCAACCCGAGACAGAAAAACAATTCAATTGCAATGACCCCAAAAACCACAGAGTAATATTCAAGTGAGATATGTTTAAGGTAATGATCAATCCCATGAGACTTTACAGGGTGGTTAGTGGAACTCAAAACCCTCTTTCATTGAGAACACACTCAAAAAAACTAAGAAATGTAAGATTAATTTTAAAGATTTATTTTTAAAATCAAAACCCTACCCTAGTGCACATGGGAATAAATAAAAATAGAATGGCAGCAGCAGCAATGTTTGCTAAAAGCTTAGATAACAAGAAAAATTCAAACATATTTGCTACATACTTTATAGCAAACCTATCATTATTCTGCTAATTCTAGGCACTCCGCCTAGATATATCACAGTCTTTCTTCAGTACCTCTGGAAACCAGATCCCAATATTCACAGTTAGGACAATCCCTTCTGGAACTTAATATAACTAACAGTAAGTACATTTACTTACATACTGTGGGGAGTGGTATGCCATTCCCTTAAAGAGGGTCTGGCAGTGCCCCAAAGAATGCATGGAAGAAGCGGGTTGTTTACCAATGCAACACTTTTGATCTGCAAATTGCCCATGCTCTGGCATCCTGCCCGACCTGGATAGGTGCAAGACGGCTGAAACTTGTAGACCATGCTGTGAGATGTGAAGGATTTATAACTTGTCCCTAGCACATCCAACAGTTTTTTAACCTGACCCTATCCTAGTTTTATTAAAGCAGCATCCTCTTCTGATAGGAGGTAATTTTACTCTACCTTTACAGATCCCACCACGTCTCTATACCCAGAAACTCTTCCTCCTGGTGGAGGCAAGACGCGATGATGAAACAATCCACCACAAGTACATCAGTGTAAAGAATATAAACTATTGATAAAAACTAGAGGTTGAGGATCTCTATTCAACTGTTCAAGAGACTCTGGTTCCTAGAACCGTATGGTTTCACTCCCCTTGATATTTCTGGAATTAAAATAGGAAGCTGAGTGAACCCCTTCTTGCTTCTGACTCCCCCTCCTTTATTTTTCTGAGCAGCAGTTTTATAACCTTATTTCATCGTTGTTGAAACTCTCAGAATAAACAATTAACAGAGTGTGGCCTGATGCCCCTTTACTTTTCATTCTGCAAGACTGTGTTCTTTTGAATAACAATAAACAAGATACATAGTTATCAACCTTCTAGAAACTCTTCAGAAATCAGTAACAATTGATGTAGAACCTAACAGTCATCTTTTATATAAAATACTTTGAATATATTCAAATAAACCTGATGAACAAGTTACTTACCTTCTGTAATGCTTTTTCTGGTGGATACAGTATCTGCCTGTGGATTCCTCACCTTTTGAATTACCCCAAATGCGCAGCATTCCACTGAAACTTTTCTCCTCCACTCTTCCACGCCAACGAGGACATCACAATGGAACGTCTCCACACACGACTCCACGTGACGTCATCGGAGCCATAAGAAGACCTCGTCGGCGGGCTGATGCCAGTTCTACCCATTTTTTCCGTGCCTTCAAGGCGAATGGGTGTACCCACTACACAAGTATACACAGTATACAAACATAGCCAAAACCGGAAATTTTTCTTCATAGACATTTCCTGGAGTCAAGCATCACATGATTTAAACAATAAATCACATAAATATACATTGATTATTTTTCGGTATAAGCAGGCAGGCAATGGAGAGGCTGGTGGGTCAGTGAGGAATCCACAGGCAGATACTGTATCAACCAGAAAAAGCATTACCAAAGGTAAGTAACTTGTTTTTCTGATGGATACATCTGCCTGTGGATTCCTCCCATTTTTAATTGAATCCCCAAGCAGTCCCGCTCCTGGCGGAGGGTGCCTGCCTACCTATACTAAAAAATCCTGTAGCACAGAACTTGCAAAATGGCCGTCCTTCCTCACCTCCGAATCTAAGCAATAGTGCTTCACAAAACTGTGGAGGGAGGTCCAAGTTGTCGTCTTACAGATGTCTACCACAGAGATACCTCCAGCTAAAGCCGAAGAAGAAGACTTAGCTCGGGTAGAATGAGCTTGAATACCTTCAGGAGGCTCCTTCTTGGCCAAGGCGTAGCAGATCTTGATACAGAGGATGATCCACCTGGACAGTATTCTCTTGTGGACAGCCTTACCCTTCATCTTGCCCACATATCCTATGAAGAGTTGGTCATCCAACCTGAGGTCCTTGGTCCTGTCCAGGTAGAAGCTGACCACCCTCTTAGGGTCCAGGCGATAAAGTTTCTCCTCCTCCTTAGAAGGATGAGGGGGAGGGTAGAAAGTGGGTAAAGTGATGGATTGCCCTAGGTGGAAAGGAGTAACCACCTTAGGCAGGAAAGCAGCTCTGGTCCTCAGAACCATCTTATCTGCATGGAATTATGTAAATGGAGGCTTGGAGCTAAGAGCTTGCAACTCACTCACCCTCCTAGCGGAAGTGATTGCAACCAGAAATATCGTCTTAAACGCTAGGAACCTTAAGGGACAACTATGTAAAGGCTCAAAGGGAGAACCCATCAAGAAAGTGAGAACCAAATTCGGATCCCACTGAGGCTTGATAAAAGGAGTGGGAGGAAACTTATTTGTGAGACCTTTAATGAATCTCATAACTATGGGAGATTTAAACAACGAGGGTTGATCTGGTAAACAGAGAAAAGCTGACAAGTAACCCTTAACAGTAGCTACTGCACAACCCTGTCGTGCTAGGGAAAGAGAGAAACTCAGATTATCAGACAAATGGGCCTGCAAAGGATTAATCGATCTCTCTCCACACCATTTAACAAACTTGGCCCACACCTACCAGAAAAGACAGATTTGGTGGAATGTCTCGTGGCCTATATAATATAATCCCTACATCCGGTGGGACAGAGAAAGAGCTCAGGTTGTCCCATTCAATCTCCAGGTATGAAGGTGCAGGCTCTGGAGGTGGGGGTGTAGAACCTGCCCCTGCGACTGCAAGAGGAGGTCTGGCCTGAGAGGGAGACGGAGCGGAGGGTGTGATGAGAGGTAAGGGTGGTCTGTGTACCACACCCTTCGCGGCCAATCCAGGGAGATCAATATGAATTGGGCCCGGTCTTCCTCAGAACTCGAGGAATCAAAGGTATGGGAGGAAACACGTAAAGAAGCTGTAAGCCCCAATCTAACTAAAACGCGTCCCCCAAACGCTCTCCGCGTCGGATACTGGAGACTGCAGAATGACGGGCAGTGCCCGTTCTCGTGAGTGGCAAACGGGTCCAACCGAGGAAACCCCCACATCCTGAAAGTGTGAAGGACCACCTCTAGATGGAGACGCCACTCGTGATCGGCCGAAAACTGCCAACTGAGACTGTCCTGACGCACATTCAGTTCTCCGGCCAGATGATCACACAAATCTGATGGTCCTGAGCCCAGGACCAGAGTCACAGAGCTTCACTGCAAAGAAGATACAACCCTACTCCTCCCTGTTTGTTGATGTACCACATCGCGGTAGTGTTGTCCGTCAGGACCTGGATCGACTGACTACGAAGGGAGGGAAGAAAGGCCTTGAGAGCCAAACTTATCACCCGTAATTCCAGAAGATTGATGTGAAACAATCTTTCCTCTGGAGACCAAAGGCCTTTGACCTCCAGATCCCCCAGATAAGCTCCCCACCTTGAGGCAGGTTGTCAGGAACACTCCACCATAACAGCTCCACTGCAGTGTCTCTGGAGATCCCGACCACCTCTTCGAGATCTTCGTTGTGTTGAAACTACTGCATGTGGAGGCACCTCTGAAGGGCCCTCATATGCCAGCATGCATGGTTGACCAATAGTATACAGGAAGCGAACAGACTGAGCAGGCGCAAGACCTTCAGGACTGGAACAGCCACTCCATTCTGAAAAAGTGGAATCATAGCCTAGATGTCTTGAATCCTCTGTAGAGGTGGGAAGGCACGACTCAAAGTAGTGTCCAGTACTGCCCCTATGAACAGATTGCACTGAGAGGGCACCAGGTGAGATTGGGGTATATTTATCGAAAACCCCAAGTTGAACAACAGTTGTGTTGTTACTTGCAAATGATGCAACATCATCTCTGGCGACTTCGCTTTGAGCAGCCAGTCGTCCAGATAGGGGAAAAGAGGGACCCCCGATCTTCTAAGATGTGCTGCTACCACTGCCATCACCTTTGTGAAGACCTGAGGTGCGGAAGTAAGACCAAATGGAAGGACCACAAACTAGTAGTGTTGAGACCCCACAGTAAAACGAAGATACTTCCGATGCGACTTCAGGATGGGAATGAGATAGTACGCATCCTGCAAATTGATCGACACCATCCAGTCTTCCTTCTGCAGCGCAAGAAGAACCTGAGCCAGGGTCAACATCTTGAATTTCTCTTGTTTGAGCTAAAAATACAAGACCCTAAGATCTAGGATCGGCATCAAGAGACCATCCTTTTTGGGAATCAGGAAGTACCGGGAGTAGCATCCCTGACCCCTTTCCTGCTCCGGAACCACCTCATCCGCACTTTTTTGCAGTAAAGACAGTACTTCCTGCTGGAGAAGCAGAAGGTTCTCTTCTGAGCACAAACCCTGACAGGGAGGGTGAGGAGGGGGAAACTTCCAGAAGGGTAGGGCGTACCCATTCTCTACAATGTTCAACACCCAGAGATCTGTAGTAACAGACCTCCAATGTTGTAGAAAATGGGACACCCGTCCTCCCACGGGACAAGCATGCTCTAGGATGGCGGAGCTAGAACTGCTTCCCTGCTGCACCAGCTGGAAGGGCAGATGAGGAGGACGAGGAGAAGGAGAATTGCTGCCGTATTGTACCCCGCAGACATCCTCTACACTTTCCCCCATATGATCTGTACAGGGGGTTTGCCTGCTGTTGCTGCTGTTGCGGCTGCTGCTTGGCACGAAAGGATAAGGTCCTGCCAAAACCTCGAAACTTGTGATATCCAAAACCCCTGAACTGAGACTGGAGACCCAAAGATCTTGCCGTGGCTCTACTGTCTTTAAAGTGCTGCAACGCTGAGTCCACTTTAGCCCCAAATAGGTGAGATCTGTCGAAAGGCAGGTATAACAGAGTAGCTTGGACATCAGGGGAGAACCCTGAACCCCGTAACCAAGCATGCCTCCTGGTCGCCATAGACGATCCCATAGCCCTGGCAACCGAATCAGCAGTGTCTAGACCAGATTGTATGACCTGGCGGACCGCAGCTTGAGCATCCGTAAGAACCTCTGAAAAATTACCATGAACGTCCTACGGTAGTTTTGGGAGCACTTCCCTTGCCAAGTTCATAAGTGCATGGATTTAGCGACCCAAAAGGCATGTAGCATTTGTTGATTTGAGAGCCATACCACCTGAAGAGATTACCTTCTTCGCAGATTGCTCCATGCGTTTGGACTCCCTATCTGCAAGTGTAGATGGGAATGACCCTGCAGACTGCTTCGAGGAGCACGAAGCCTGCAAGACTAAACTTTCCAGAGATGGATGAGTGTACAGGAAAGCAGGATCCCCCGGAGCCACCTTACACCTCCTCGCCACAGACCTGGACACCGCAGGAGCAGTGAATTGACTCCTGCCACACATCAAGGATGGGCTCAGTCAAAGCCTCGTTGAAAGGAAGCAAAGGCTCCGAGATAGAAGAAGGGGAATGGAGCACCTCTGTCAAAATATTAGATTTCAATTCTGCTGTGGGCAGAGGCAACTCCAGTAGATCCACTGCCTTCCTGATCACAGAGTGATAAGAAGGAATAGGCCACGTTACAACGCATGCGATACATCGCATGCCATTACAACGCGGTCGTTACAACGACCGCGTTGTTACATCGCATACCATTACAATGCAAGTCGTTACAACGACTTGCTGTAGGGGGCGCTGGATGTTGGAATAGTATAATTTACTATTCCAACTCTAGTCTGTGCAACAGTAGGGAAGGTGTTGGATTTTAAATCCAACACCTTCTGCCCCCTACAGCAAGTCATTGTAACGACTTGCGTTGTAATGGTTTGTGATGTAACAACGTGGTAGTTGTAACGACTGCGTTGTAATGGCATGTGATGTATCGCATGCGATGTAAACGATGTTTCCCGATAAAAAGTCACCTCCTGCGTTGGGAGACCTTTTGGAGACAATAGTTCCCATTCAGGAGAGAAATCCAGGCCACTAGCTTCCTGCAGACCTTCAAAATCCTGACCAGGGTCCACAATCTCCCCTTCCTCAGCCTCCTCATGTTGTTCCTGGTACCCCTCCTCTTCCATTAACCTCTGTGCCTCTCTTCTAGACCTCATCCTTGGAACCAGCGTCGGAGGCGCCAGACGCGGCCCCAGTGACTTCGGGATCGGCATCAAAGGGAGGTCTACGGTGACAGTTGTCGACGCCTGCTCGGAACTAGATGGTGCCGGGGAAGATCCATCCAGTGGCACTCACCCCTGCAGAGATTGTACCAGTGTCAAAAATCTCAGTGTCGGGAGAGACCAACTCTCTGGAGCCATCGGCATAAAAGGCACGAGAGGTGCCTGAGGGAAATGAGGTGGCAAACCTCCCAGGAAGTATGCCAGCGGACCCATGGGGCCAACAGGCGCACCAGTAGGGTTTGTCGCTCTGGCAAACAAGCCGAACATCGCTTTCAGAAAATGCGACGGATCCGTACCCGGAGTCTGGAAGGAAGGCAGGATACCCTGGATCCACTACTGCAGGCTCTGAAACTGCTCTAGGAGGCAGCACATTCGTCTCCTGAGAACCTGGAGCCAGAGGTAGAATGGTCGGCAACAGTGGAGGTGTTGCTTCTCTTGGCGCCGGTGGAGTCACTGCTCTCGGAGCCTGAGACGGGTCGGAGTCACCTCAGGAGAAGAAGACTGAGAAACTTCATGCTTCCGATGACACGGGGGAACCGGGGACACCGTCTACGGCGTCTCATCTTTCGACGAACGACGCCGAGACCCTTGGCGCCACTTCTTCTTATGCTTCCTCGACGACTTCGAGGTATGCGGAGTAGGTAACTTAGATCGGGACCTCGGCCTTCTTCGACCCTTTTTTTGTTTCTTGGCTTTGGCCATGAACAATTTGGTCTCCCTCTCATTCAGTGCTTTGGGGTTCATGCGCCTGCATGACGAACACTCCCCGACGTCGTAGTCTGATGACACCACAAACAGTCTTCATGGGGGTCAGTGATAGACATCTGACCCCCACATTCCCTGCATAGCTTGAATACGGATTTCCTTGGAGTAGCCATAGTCGCTACAAAGACCCGAACACTTGCAACAAAGAAACTCCCAGAAATGGAGAGCCCTGGAAAAAAACCTTTACACGGCGATGGCGTGGAAAAAAGGGAACTGATGTCAACACGCCGACGAGGTCTTCTTATGGCTCCGATGATGTCACGTGGAGTCGCGTGCAGAGCTGTTCCATTGCGACGTCCTCGTTGATTTGGAAGAGCTGAGGAAAAAAGGTTCAGTGGAATGCTGCGCATGGGGGTAATTCAAAAGGTGAGGAATCCACAGGCTGATGTATCCATCAGAATATCACGCCATATAGAGTAATAAACAAAATGCACATTCTATATTATTCACACATATTCACGTTGGATTGTTTAGCACATGTAACTGAACAAGGGAAATACCTAGAAGAGAAAAGTCATAACAATCATGACAATCTTAGAATGAAATCTACTACGCCTGCTACTTTTAGTGTTCCGATTGCCTGGGCCATGAAAAGCTTGGCCTCTCGTACCTTTGTTGCCTTTGGATTCATCATCAAGCAAAGAACATATCTTGACAAATTGTGTCTGGAGTTGAGGCACCAGAGACAGCCATCGTATGGACCAGTAATGGACATCTGTCCATCACATTTTCGACAAGGCTTGAAACCGGACTTCTTAAGGGGTGACATTATTGCCTTCACAACACCTAATTTCTTTCTTTACATGAAGTGAAAAGAGAAGCTCTGTACCCATGCTGAAAGGCGCGGAAAAAAGGGAGCTTATGTTGAAGCACCAATGTGGGCGCTTTATTGCTCAAGTGACGTCACCAAGATTCCTTTCCGGCGTCTAGATGGAGCCAGCACCACCTACCGGTACCAGGGAGCTATGGTAAAAAGTTCTGGACCTAGTCTGCACCTGGTACATTCAAAGGTGAATGGGGAGAGGAGTTGGCCTAACGGCCAGGGCGGTCGACCTCGAATCTGGGGAACCAGGTTCGAGTCTCGGCAATGACGCTGAACATCCTGGGATTCTGGGCAAATCACTTAATCTCCCCGTGCCTAACAAAAATGAATGTGTCCTCATGTAACGCAACTGGTGCTCCTGTAAAGCACTCTGATACCTAATACCTTCGGGTCAAGTTCGCGCTATATAAAACTCTGTTTAAAAAAAAAAAAAAATGGGGAGGAATCTGCAGGTAAAAGTATCCATCAGATTGAAGCTCCTAGTAAATGCTCATGTAGAAATTCCAATGCGCAATATTGTTGACACTGGGTATTCTTGACGATGCGCAAAGATATAACTAGGACTCTAACCACTGGTCAGATACGACCTGTGCCACCTCAGTATGCATACAACGAACAAATTACTTACCCTTGGTAATGCTCTTTTTGATGGATTCTATATCTAACTGCAAATTCTTCACCTTGTGAGTACCCCAGGCGCCAGACTGGATCCAGAGAATTTTCTTCAGCATACATTAGAAGGTGCAATGCGATCTCCGTGCACTGACAGTTTCTTTCTGCTATCTCTCCACGCCGTCGGGCGCAGAACCTTAGTGACTAGATTATACCAGTGTGCAGATCTCTAAATTGAAATCTTATTATCATGAACCAAAAGAGTCAATTCCGCAGAACAGGGAGGTGGGTGGGTCAGTGAGAAATGTGCTGTTAGAGTTTACACCAAAAAGAGCATTACTGAAGCTAAGCAACTTGTTCTTCTGATGGATACTTCAAACCGCAGATTATTCATCTTGTGAATGGACCTCAAAGCAGTACGTCCCCAGGTGGTGGATCAGAAAATCCTCCAGGACAAACAGGCAAAAAAAAAAAACTTCCTGCCAGACCTGATGAACAAGTTACTTACCTAGGGTAACGCCAGACAAGTTACTTACCTTCGGTCTCTCCTTATCTGGTAGAGACATGATCTAGCCGCAGATTCCTTATCTTTGAATTTCCCAGGCATCAGACTGGATCCGGAATATGTTTCTTTGAACAAATCCCCTGCGCGTGGTGGGAGGCGTCGGTCAGCTCTGGGTGATGTCGTCGGCGCTGTTGTGACGTCCGTGTCACCTATTTAGGCACCACCTTGGCGCACTGACGTCAGTTACTTTTCACGACTTTCTACGCCAGAAGAACGGAACAATGAATTGCACTGACATTGGTGTGTTTCTGAACTAGGGCCCTGAAAGGGATCAGCCCTGACCCAAGAAACCTGCCCACAGTATGGGGACGATGGGTGGGTCGGTAAGGAATCTGCAGCTAGAGCATATCTCTACCAGATAAGTCGTTACCGAAGGTAAGTAACTTGTCCATCTAATAGAGAAATCTAGCCGCACATTCCTTATCTTTGAATAGATACCCAAGCAATACCATCCCCAGAGGAGGGACTGCGGACAAATTTAGATCAGGAAGTCCTGCAGGATGGAGCGGCCAAAAAGGCTGTCCCTGCGGACTTGAATATCCATGCAGTAGTGCCTGGTAAACGTGTGCAGAGATGCCCACGTTGCTGTCTGACAAATGTCGAGGACTGGAACTCCACGTTGCAACGCCGTGATAGCAGCCTTAGCTTTAGTGCAATGAATCCTTAAGCCTGCAGGAGGCTGCTTTTTGGCCAGAGCGTAGCATATTTTGATGCAGATAACGACTGAAGGAAAGTGCCTCTTTTGGACATGGTTAGCCCCCACCTTTTGCCTGGAAAGGAAAATGCTACTTACCCAGTATGCATCTGTTCTTGGCATAGAGAGCTCTAGAGTCATATGCTTTAGCATAGATCGCCATCTAGTGGTGGGTCCGGATGTTTGCACTTTGTTTTTCTTCAAAGAAGTCTTTGCAGTCACAAGGGAGGTGACTCCTTCTTTAGGTGATAGTGCGCATGGGCATCGACTCCATCCCCAGATTGTTTTGCCGTAAAGGGTGATGATGGAGTTAGTAAGAGTAGTAACATGATGTCCATGTATAGTGTATCTAAGTTAGATAATTCTGCAACAGATAAAGGTACCCGGGGAGGCGGGTGGGCGCACAGCTCTATATGCCAAGAACAGATGCATACTGGGTAAGTAGCATTTTCCGTTCGAGGCTTATGAGCTGTAGATCATATGCTTTAGCATAGACTATACAGCAGTTATCTCCCAAGCGGTGGCTAACCTGTAGCTGTTGCAGTGGTTTGAAATAGTGTTCGTAAAACTGCCTGGCCCACACTAGCTTGCTGTCTTGCTAACACATCTACACAATAGTGCTTTGTGAATGTGTGTGGTGTAGACCATGTTGCAGCCTTGCAGATGTCTTCTAAGGGTATATTCCCTAAGAATGCCATAGAAAGCCCCAGTTTGGGTGTAGAGTGCGCCCTAGGGGGAATTGTTAATGTGCGCTTAGCTTTAATGTAGCATATTTGAATGCACTTAACTATCCACCGTGCAATGCCTGCTTTTGATATGGGATTGCCTTTATGCGGTGGTGCAAAAGCAACAAAAAGTTGTTTAGTTTTCCTAAAAGGTTTAGTTCTTTCAATGTAATATAGTATGGCTCTTTTTACATCTAATGTGTGAAGAGCACGCTCTGCCACTGAATCTGGTTGAGGGAAGAACACAGGCAACTCAACAGACTGGTTGATATGAAAGGCAGAAACGACTTTTGGTAAAAATTTGGGATTAGTCCTAAGAACCACTTTGTTTCGGTGTATTTGTAAAAATGGTTCTTGTATAGTTAGTGCCTGGAGCTCACCCACTCGTCTAAGAGATGTGATGGCTTTAAGGAAGGCTACCTTCCAGGTGAGAAACTGTAGTTCACATTTGTGCAACAGTTCAATTGGTGGTCCCATGAGTCTTGTAAGGACTATATTAAGATTCCACACTGGAGAGGGTGGAAGTCTAGGAGGAATGATTCTTTTGAGTCCTTCCATAAAATCTTTGATAGCGGGCACTCGAAACAAAGACAGTGCTGTCTGTTTTGTAGGTAAGCGGCTATAGCAGCAAGGTGTAAGCGTATAGATGTATATGCTAAGTTGGAACGTTGTAGGTGTAATAGATAACAGATGATGTTTTGGATTGAAGCATCTAGTGGATTGATTTGATTGTTTGTACAGTAAATTACAAATCGTTTCCACTTTGCTGCATAGCATGCTCTTGTGGTAGGGCGTCTAGCCTCTTTAATGACGTTCATACAGTCTGGCGGAAGATTAAGGTAGCCAAACTCTAGGATTTCAGGTGCCAGATCGCAAGATTGAGATGACTGGGATCTGGATGTCTTATCTCTCCATGGTTCTGAGTGAGAAGTTTGGGGGAGAGATGTAGTTTTTGGTGAGGGACTACTGATAGTTCCAACAGGGTTGTGAACCAGGGTTGTCGAGCCCATGTGGGAGCAACTAGGATCAGTGTCAGGGAATGTTGTTTGAGCTTCCGAACCACTAATGGAATTAGTGGGAGAGGTGGAAAAGCGTAAGCAAATCTGCCTGACCAATTCATCCATAGCGCATTGCCTTTGGACAATGGGTGTGGATACCTGGACGCGAAGCTTGGGCATTTTGCGTTGAGGTGTGTGGCGAACAGATCTATTTCTGGGTAGCCCCACATCTGGAAGAATGGGAGGAGAACTTGAGGATGTAGTTCCCATTCGTGCATCTGTTGTCTTTGATGACTGAGCAGATCTGCAATCTGGTTGTTTACTCCTGGGAGGTGTTCTGCAAGGAGATATATTTTTTGAGGTATGGCCCATCTCCAGATGCTTTGAGCTAGTTGTGAAAGCTGTAGAGAGTGTGTCCCTCTTTGTTTTTGTATGTAGTACATTGCTGTCATGTTGTCTGTAAGAACTAAGACAGCTTTGCCTACTAGATGCAGTTGAAAGGCTTTCAATGCTAGAAAAATTGCTAGTAGTTCCAGATGGTTTATGTGGAGTTGTTTTTGTTGTACAGTCCACATTCCCTGAATGGTATGTTTTTGAAGATGAGCTCCCCAACCAGTAAGCGATGCGTCTGCTGTCAGCACTATCTGTGGAACCGGGTCGACGAATGGCCGCCCCTTGGAAAGGTTTTGTGTATTCCACCACTGCAGAGAGCGATGGGTGCGGCCGTCCACCAACACTAGATCTGTCAACTGACCTTGAGCCTGGTTCCACTGACGTGCTAAACATTCTTGTAGGGGACGCATTTGGAGTCTTGCATAAGGAACGATTAGGATGCAAGAAGCCATCATTCCGATCAATTGCGTAAACACTCGGGCTGGTAGTGAGTGTTGAGGCTGAAATTGTGATATTAGATTTTGCATGTTGTGTATCCTGACTGGGTTGGGGTATGCTAGAGCTGTGCAAGTGTCTATTGCAGCTCCTAGATAAACTTGCGTTTTGGATGGCTGGAGGTGAGACTTGGTGAGGTTTACAGTGAACCCCAAGTCGTGAAGCAGTTGAACTGTTTTGTAAGTGTGGTGTAGGCAGCTGTGTTGCGAACTGACTTTTATTAGCCAGTTGTCCAGGTAAGGGAAGAAGTGAATGTGTTGTCTTCTTAAATGAGCTGCGACTACTGCTAGACACTTGGTGAAGACTCTGGGTGCTGTAGTTACCCCGAATGGGAGAACTTTGAATTGGTAATGTTGTCCGTCCACCACAAACCTGAGATATTTCCTGTGAGCCGGGTGGATGGGAATATGGAAGTAGGCGTCCTTTAAATCCAGAGTGGATAGAAAGTCGCCTTGCTGAAGCAGTGGGCTCACCTGTTGGAGGGTGACCATGTGGAAGTGGTCTGACTGAATGTAGAGATTTAGCTGTCTGAGGTCTAGTATAGGCCTGAGAGAGACGTCCTTTTTTGGAATTAAGAAATACAGGGAGTATACTCCGGTCCCTTGATGATGTAATGGGACTGATTCTATCGCATGCTTTTCTAAGAGGGATAAAACTTCTTGTTTTAAAAGGGTGAGATGTTCTGGTGACATTGCACGTGCTCGTGGAAGAATAGTTGGGGGAGTGCTTGTAAGTTCCAGGCAGTAACCACACTGGATAATTTGTCGTACCCACTTGTCTGAGGTGATTGAATTCCAGACAGGTAGGAATTGTGAGAGACGTCCCCCGACAGGAGTGGAATGATCGGGGGTAGTGGAGGGAAGTCACTGTTTGTTGGCAGGGGAAGTGCGGGTGGAGTTACCTCTGCCTCTTCCCTTATTGTTATTTCCTCTGTAGCCTCCTCGAAAATAACCTCTGGAAGAGGGGGATTGGTTGTTACCCTTGTAGAGGAGGAGGGATTTTCTGTAGAAACCATTTTTGAGCCACCCCTATAAAAGGAGCGGTGAAAGGAACCCCTGCTAGTAGGCAATTGTAAAGGCCCCATAGACTTTGCGGTTTCCGTGTCTTTTTTCATCTTTTCCAACGCGGTATCTACAGCTGGTCCGAAAAGATGCTCCTTATCAAAACGCTGATTAAGTATGGAGGACTGTACCTCCTGCTTGAATCCAGAGATTCTAAGCCAAGCGTGTCTACGTAATAGCACACTAGTATTGATGGCACGTGATGCTGTGTCTGCTGCGTCTAGTGCACATTTAATGGAAGTGTTAGTGATGAGCTTACCTTCCTGAATGAGGTCATTAGCTTTTGTTTTGTACTCATCTGGTAGATGTTGGATGAGTTTTTCTAACTCATCATAATCAGCCCTATCGTAGCGTGCTAGCAGAGCCTGAGCGTTGGCAATACGCCAATGATTCGCAGCTTGTGAAGCCATTCTTTTGCCTGAGGCATCAATGAGTTTGGACTCTTTGTCAGGAGGGGGGCCTCACCTGTGGTTTGGGAGTTAGCTCTCTTGCGGGTGTTGGACACTACAAGAGAGTCTAAAGGCAACTAACCTTTTATGTAAGCAGGATCGTTAGGAGCGGGCTTGTATTTCTTGTCTACTCTAGGTGTGAGTATTCTTGCTCTGACGGGGTCTTTAAATACCTCATCCGTGTGCTTTAACATGCGCTTGAGCATTGGTAAAGTGTGAGTAGACCTTTGTGAGTGAGTTAGTGTCTCAAAGAGGAAATCCTCTTCTAGAGGTTCTTTATGTAGTTCCACCCCGTGATATTGAGCAGCCCTGTTAATAAGCTGCACGTAGCCAATGTTGTCATCAGGTGGGGAGGGTCTGGAGGGATACAGGTCGGGGTTGTTGTCTTGATCTGGTTCCCTATGGTAATTTTCCCAAGGATCAGTGTCCTGTGGTATGTCTTGATCCTGTGGAACATCCTGCTCTTCATCTCCATCCCCATCCCCATAATCTTCATCCTGTGGGTCAGGTAAAAGTGGAGGTGGTGGTGAATTTGATGGTGTAATAATCAAATTAGGATTAGGAGGAGGAGGAGAGGGAGGTGGAATGTAAGGGGGAGAAAGGTTAGTACCAATGTCCTTTTTCTTGAGAGTGATAGGGTAGTCCTCTGTGAGATCCAGCTTCTGTTTTCTAGGAAGAGTGGCATGGATGTGCCCCGTTTGAGGGTAAATGACCAGTTTCTTTTGTTTCGGATCCAAAGGTGGTTCATCGTACCGAGGGTCTTTGGATGGAGTGTCCTTTTCTTTATGTGCCGATTTCGGCGTCGAAGATTTCTGCTCCGAGTCTTTAGGCGTCGAATGTTTTGGGTTGGAGTGCTTGGTCTTGGCATGTTTCGGCTCCGAACCTTTTGGTGTGGCAGGTTTTGGCTCCAAGCTTTTCAGCGCTGAGGGTTTCGGCTCTGAGCTTTTCGGCGCGGAGGGTTTCAGCTCTGAGCTTTACGGCGCGGAGGGTTTCGGCTCCGAGCTTTTCAGCGTGGAGGAGATTTTCGGTGTCGAAGGTGCCTTCGGTGCCGGTGGTGTGGAGACCGGCAGATGCTTCAACTTATGTTTCGATGCCGAAGGTGTTGGTTCGGCACCGGAATGGGGGCGGCTTGAACCTGAAGGCTTGTCTTTATGTTTCGTAGCCGGGCTGGAGGGCGGGGCATCTGAAACTTTTTCTCGGTGCCAACCTGAGCCCGAGGGCGAAGGTGGTACCGGAGCCTTAGATTTTTGTTAACTGGGCACAGGGGGATCTGTACTCACGGTACGCTGATCCGGAGTGATGGTCTGTTCTTCTTCCATGTCGGAGTCGGCTTCGGACACGGAGACCAGTTCTTCGTCCTCGGCTTCTTCAGCTGGACGATGAAAGTCGGAATCTTCGCCGAAGATGTCCGGTACGGAGCCATTGCCACGTTGCATCTCGTGGCGTTGAGCCCGACGATCACGAAGAGTTTTCTTCGATCGGAACGATCGACACGCGTCACAGTCCTTTTCGTCGTGTTCCGGGGATAAGCAGAGGTTGCAGACCTCCTGCAAGTTGGTGCGTGGAAATTTAGCACGACACCCGGGACATAGTTTAAATGGAGTCCGTTCCATCGACTGCTAGCGTGGTCGGCACGGGTAGGCCTGACGGCCCGCCTCGAGTTTCCCGATCGAAGGTTTTCTCAGTTGGAACAATGCGCGTCGAGTGGGAAACCGCGATCGATAGACAATACCGTCGAGGGTAGAGGATTGCGCGTTGAGGGGGTTCGAAAACGATATCGAACCGGAGCGCAGCAATACACATCCGAACCCGATGGCGGAAAAAACAATCTGGGGATGGAGTCGATGCCCATGCGCACTATCACCTAAAGGAGGAGTCACCTACCTCGTGACTGCAAAGACTTCTTCGAAGAAAAACAAAGTACAAACATCCGGACCCACCACTAGATGGCGATCTATGCTAAAGCATATGATCTACAGCTCATATGCCTCGAACATGATGTAATTTCAACTGGAAATGCACAAAGTCCCTGCCAACCAGGTCGCCTATGCCAGATTTCCTTCCCTAAACTGTACCTATTGCTTCCTGATCTGGCAACACTTTAGCTCACATATAAGTCCCTAGTAAAAGGTACCCCTGATACCAAGGGCCTTGTGGCTAAAGAGGGTCCCGAAGGGATGCAGCACGAATTGTGCCATCCCAAGGGACACCCCACCAAGCACATGCACACTGCCACTGCAGCCTGCATGTTTTGGTGCAGACAAAATAAAGAGTCGACATGGCACACATCACTATATCAACGAACACGACGAAACGGAATTGATTTGATTCATTCAGTGAAATGGCTGTGCAGTTTGATTGGAATCCTAAACGGTTTCGTCGTGTTCGTTGATACTGCAGCGCAGTGGGCGGAGCGCGGAGCAAACTTGCACGCCTCTATAGTTCTGAAACAGTTAAACATGAAAAGCAAGGAGTACACAGGTGTGCATTTCACCATTTATTTTCACATTTATTTTCACATTATATTTACACATCACTATATGCCATACCCATAGACACTACATGGGAAATAGGAAAGACACCCCTCTAGCAGGCCTTAGTCCTCAGACAGGGTGCACTATATTTCCTGTGAGGGTATATTTGCACGAGCAGATATGCTCCTGCAATATATATGTCGATTCTTGGATATTGTAAGTGATCAGGGAAGCCATGGCTAGTACGTGGGCTGGACACTCATCATTACGAGTTCCCCAGTTCCATGATAGCTTCACTGAAGTATAGGATGTTTGGTACTGTAGGAAGCTAACTCAGTATATGGTGCACACCTACTGGGGATGCACCCTCCACTGAGACCAGGCAACCCTTAGTGATAGTTTAAGTGGTCCCTAATAACCAAAGCTCTCAAGAGGTAACTGTGGAGAGCAGCTAAGGCTAATTCAGGAGGGTGTAAAGTGGGTGCATTTACCACAGTCAGTTAGTGAAGGGTACACAAGAAAGAACCACACCAGTGTTAGAAAAATACTGAAGTATTTATTACACACCAACACTAAAACTACTTTGGTATATCTCCTACCCGGAGTATTAATACACAATATAATATATTTCAAAACAGGTAAGTAAAGCACATAAAACACATGGACCCCTACTAAAAAAGTGGAATGCGAGGTGAGTACCCAAACGAGATTACCATCCAAAGATCTAGAGGCCAGGGAAAGCACAGAACCACCATAGGTACGTAACTAAGAGTCTCTATGCGCCTATGGGCAGAGGTGATACCCCGGGTCAGTGTTCACGGGATAACATGGGAAAGTTGCGGTTGGTGATTTGTGGATTCAAGACCCTTCCCAGAGGACCCAGAGGAACCCCGTTGGAACAAGGAAGGTTGGAGGGCACCCCCACCGGTGGATACCCAGAGAAGCAGGATACCTACACCAGTGAGCCCAGGTGCATAGGTGTGAAGTGGTGTCGGAACCACCTGTTGAAGTCAATGGAGAACCTTGGCTGTCCAGCTGCTACAGTAACCCGTTGACCAGGTTGGAAAAACCCAGGCATGGATTCTGGATGAGGAACACCTGTGAAGAGAGGAGACCGAGTCCAAACCACCCAGAGTACTTCACTGTAGGACGGGGGTCTTGAAGATGCAGCTGTGGAGACCGGGCGGTGCTGCAAGAGCACAGGAGCCGTCCACGAGCTGTCCCACGCAGGTAAACGATTTGCAGGAGGGTCAGTGGTCAGCAGGACCACCAACAAGCCTTGGCAAACGCAACAGGCGTGTTGCAGGAAGAAATGCTTAGTTGCAGACCAGCAAAGTCTGAGGGACTCACCACCCACATAAGTCAGGGCCGGCCCTCAGCAAGCCTGACAGCAGGAATCGATGGAGACCCAGGGAGAATTCTTGGGCAGCAGGCACAGGGGGTCGCAGGGAGGCCTCAGCAGCACAAGGAAGATGGAGGCCTACGTGGCAGGAGATGCAGTGAGGATGTCGCTTTTGCAGATGTGTGTTGTTTGAGGGTGGGGCTTCTTGGAGCTTGAAGATCTTCGGACTGGAGAGTCAACAAGCCTTGGCAACGGCATACAGACGCAGTGAACAGGGACGCAATTCTGGTAGCTCCACGCGGGATTATAGACCTCCAAGCTGCAGAGACGACTGGTCAGGCTTCTCGAGAGCCACCAAACCGCCACCTGTGTTACAGAACTTTTGAGTCCGCGCGACAGCAGTCTCCGCAGACCAGTCTTTGTCTTAGAGGGGCCTGCTGATGCAGGGGAGTGACTCCTTCATTCCAAGGGAGATTCCTTCCAGCTGTTCTTAATGCACACAGAGTCCTTGTAAATCTGGAGGATGCAAGGCCACGGGTGTTGCAGGATGGCTTACCAATTGTGGGGTCTACAGAGTACTTACCAATGAATTGAGGAGAGAGAGCACAGACACTGGGGTCCTGATTAGCATGGTCCCAGTGTACTACAGTCAAAACACACGGGTAAAGGGGAAGGTAACTATGCCAGAAAGATTTTACTTTCCTACAGCCCCGACAGACCACGATTTCAATGCAACAGAAATAGATATCAGGCAGCAAGACCTGACTGACGCTTCTGATAAAAGTTGGAGTATTACAGCCGTGAAGGGATCAAACCCCAAGAAGTGAAAAAGACAAAAACAATGGATGGCAGTGCATACAAGCACGACAAGGATTAAGGTCAGTAAGAAATGTCTCACCGGAGACACAATGTATTCAAAACTAAAAAAGAGAAAACTGACCTCCATCCTTCAAAGGAAGAGAGAGAGAAAAGAAGAAAAAATTCCTCAAAGCAGACGGAATTCACAAATAAATTGGAAATGGTATAATGGACCTATGAGGGATACAATCCTCATCACGCCCTATGCGGAGGGAAAGAACCTCCAGAAAAAAGATAGTAAGGGAGTGTTAGAAATGGGGGTCTCTAGTTGGCAGAGGTAGGTACCTTTGTCCAAATAGGGACCCTTGCTTGTAGTCAGGGTAAGGGGGATACACACTTTAGATAACCCCTGCTCACCCCCTGGGTAACTTGGCACGAGCAGACAGACTTATCCCAAAGGCAATGTGTAAAGTATTTGTACTCAAAACACACAGTAATACAGTGATAGCACCACAAATGGACACCACACCAGTTTAGAAAAATAAAGTATCTTTATCTAAACTCAACAAGACCACGACGACAAAAATCCAAAATACATGTAATAAGAATATGACTTTAAAAAGGTTTCAAACAACTTGGACCATAGAAAACTATGGATGCGTGATTTCTCTCAAAGTACCTGTAGTTGCGACAAAATTCACAAGGCCAAACAGCCGCAGAGATGGGAAGCGTCAAAAAACAAAGAGATGCGTCAGTTCCTGAGACCATGGGGAGGCGATACAACTGTTCTGCTGCACAAAGGAGAAGTGATGCGTCGATTCTTAGACGGTTCTGGTCCGCGGGTGATGCGTCGGGAAAACTTGCCGCACAGGTACAATGCGTGGAAATCTGGGATGTGTTGGCGATCAATGCGGCGGCGGCGAGCAGCGCTGCGTCGGTTTCTTTAGCCGCAATCCCTCGATGCATCATCGGTTCTTGCATCTGCGACAAACGCTGCGTCGGTTTCGGCAGCGGCGATGCGTGGAGATTCTTCTAGCACAGCGGTGCTGCATCGGAAAAACAGCCACCAGAAGAGCAATGCGTTAATTTTCTTGTAGTTGCGTTGCTTTTCCAGCTCCCAACAGCAGGAATAACCTCAAGAGGCCCAACACAGTCACAGGCACCTCTTGGCAGGTCGGAACTCCCAGCAAGGAAGTTCAGGGGAGCTGGGGGTAAAGTCTTTGGGTCCCTGAGACTTCAAAACAGGAGGCAAGCTTTACTCAAGCCCTTGGAGATCTCCTTCAGGCAGGGGACACAGCAAACAGCAAAGTCCTTCTCCTTTCCTTGGCAGAAACAGCTACTGTAGGCCAACTCCAGACACACAGCAAAGGGGCAGTACTTCTCAGTCTCACCAGCTCTTCTCCTTGGCAAAGGTTCCTCTTGATTCCAGAAGTAGTCTAAAGTTCAGGGTTTTTAGGTCTAATACATATACCCCAAAATGAAAACAAGTTACTTACCTGTAACTTTGGTTCTCCAGTATTGGAAACTTTCATAGATTCCCATGCTTGTATCATTCCCCGTCGTCGGAATGGGAGTCTCCGGTATACATAAAATAGCAATAGAAACCATCACCAAAACAGAACCTAGGCCCATTCTTGTTTTGCAACCTATCCACCTCTTTTTGTAAAAGAGACCCAAAAAAAAAAAAAAGAACAACCAATCAGATTAGCCTCACCCCATAGAACCCTCCTGAGAGAAGCTCAGAACCTCAGATTTTCGTAGCCGTTGTGTAACCACACCACTGGAGATGGAAGAGGCTGAGCTTTCCCAGGGGAGGAGGGTGGGTCGCATGGGAATCTGGATACTGGATAGCGCTGGTAATCCAACGAGCAATCCCCTGCTTGGAAAGGGGAAAACCCTTACGAGGGTCACTAAAGGACACAAATAGTTGAGAAGACTTCCTGAAGTCCTTAGTACGTTGGAGATAGAATTTTAAACACCTCTGAATGTCAAGAGAGTGAAGTGCCTTTTCTGCCGGAGTAGCTGGTTGAGGGAAAAAAGCTTTAAGTATAACCGGTTCATTCAAATGAAAGTCTGAAGGCACTTTCGGTATGAACTTTGGGTTGGTACGCAGTATCACTGTACCTTTTTTGAACTGGAGAAAAGGTTCCTGAATGGTGAGAGCCTACAGTTCACCCACTCGCCTAGCCGAAGTCAAGGCTAGCAGAAGAGCTACCTTCCAGGAGAGGAATTTCAACTCCGCCCGATGAATAGGTTCGAAGGGAGGCTTCATGAGCTGGGCGAGAACCAAGTTAAGATGCCAAAGAGGAGGAGGAGGCTTGACTGGAGGGAAAACTCTGAAAAGGCCCTTGAGAAACTGTTTAATTATCCTTGCCGACCAGAGGGACGGCCCTGAAGATGTGCGTCTGAAGCGAGAGATGGCTGCAAGATGCACCTTAATGGAAGAGTGAGCCAGTCCCGATTTTGCCAATGAAAGAATATATGGAAGAACCTCATGAGGTTCCGACTTAAAAGGATGGACACCCTTTTGCTGGCACCAAATGCAGAAACGCTTCCACTTCAACCTGTATGTCTTGTTGGTACTTGGTGCTCTTGCCTGAGAGAGAACCTCTCTACATTCTGTTGAAAGGGTCAAACCAAGAAATTCTCGCTGCTCAGGAGCCATGCCGAGAGCTGCAGAGACTGCGGATCCGGATGCCAGACTTGGCCCTGGGACATCGTGAGCAGCGAAGGAATCGGCTGCAATGGAAGCGGAAGGTCCAGGGAGAGAAGGCGCAGTTCTGTGAACCAAAACTGTCGGGGCCACGCCGGAGCTATCAGAATCATCTTGCAGGGTTCCGCTTTGAGCTTCCTGAGAAGTCTGGGGATCAGAGGAATGGGGGGAAAAGCGTAAACAAATGCGCCTGACCAGGCCATCGAAAGCGCATTCCTCAACGATCCCGGATGGTGAAGACAGCTTGCGTAAAATCGGCATTTCTTGTTCTCCGGCGTGGCAAAGAGATCTATGGAGGGCCTGCCCCACCTGCGAAAGACCTTCTGTAGAATGGAGTGGTCCAGTTCCCATTCGTGGCTGACCGACTTCAGTCTGCTCAGCGTGTCCGCTGCCTTGTTGAGAACACCTGGAAGGTGTTCCGCCTGGAGTGATACCTTGTGCTGGATTGCCCATTCCCAGATTGTCTGGGCTTCTTGTGACAACAGCCGAGATCTGGTGCCGCCTTCCTTGTTTATATAATGCATGGCCGTCGTATTGTCTGTACGTATTAGAACTGCAGACTGCTGTATACGTGGAAGAAAAGCCTGCAAGGCCAAGCGAATCGCTCTGAGCTCCAGCAGATTTATATGCAAAAGACTATGCTGGGGTAGCCAATGGCCGCTCACATGAAGGTCTTGCAATACTGCTCCCCAGCCCTCCAGCGAGGCGTCTGTAGTTATGTGAGGAGCAGGGGCGATCCTGAAGGAAAAGCCCTGAGAAATGTTTTCCTTGCTCGTCCACCATGATGCGGCCTTCCTCATGGCCACGGTAACCGAGACCTTGTCGTCGAAGGATCCGTCGACTTGGCGCCACTGCAACTCCAACTCTTCCTGGAGAGGACGCATTCGCAACTTGCAGTGAGGGATCAGAGGTATGCAGGAGGAAATGGACCCTAGGAGGGACTTGTAGAGGCGAACTGAAAGTGACTGTCTTTTTAACAGCCGAGAGGCCATGTCCATCGGTTTTTCTTGCCTCTCCAGGGTCGGAAAAACCGTGCTGATGGACGTGTCCAGAATGGCTCCCAGAAATCTGGCTGTTCTGGAGGGACAGAGAGCTGACTTTTCTCTGTTGAGGGTCAGTCCGAGATTGTCGAACAGGCATGTGCATGCTATGACTGATTCTTTTGCCGCGTGCCTGGTAGCAGCTTTCAGCAACCAGTCGTCCAGGTAAGGGAAGACCTGATGTTGATGTTTTCGAAGAAAAGCTGCTACCGGAGCTAACACCTTTGTAAAGATCCGCGGAGCAGATCGGAGTCCAAACGGCAGAACCTTGAACTGAAAGTGGCTCTGGGCTACTGTGAAGCGAAGAAACCTCCTGTGAGCTGGATGTATAGGTACGTGAAAATAAGCGTCCTCTAGATCCAATGTGGCCATGTAATCCCCTGAGTTGAGAAGACGAAGAATGTCCTGCAGAGAAACCATCCGAAAAGATTGTTTGATGAGATAGGTGTTGAGCTCCCTCAGATCTAGAATAGGGCGCCACTTTTCTAAGGTCTTCCGGACCAGGAAGAACCGGGAATAGAAACCCTCTCCCCGCTGAGAGATAGGGACCAGTTCTATCGCTCCTTTGAGGAGCATTTGATGGACTTCCAATCGTAGAAGACGGAGATGTTTTGATACAGTGGCGCGAGGGGGCTTGGAAGGTGGTGCTTGGACGAACTCCAGAGTATGGTCGCATTGAATGATCTTCAGCACCCAATGGTCCGATGTTATTCGTTGCCAGTTGTGGAGGTAATGTGAGATTCTGCCTCCCACTGATGTTACAGGAGGAGAAGGGACAGTAGACAGAGCCAGCAAGCCTCTATTGATGCTTCGAGGCGTCCCTCCCTTGGCGTCCTTGTTTTCCTCTGTTAGACGATCGAGAGAAAGAAGAGGACTGATTTTGCCACGGGTTATAACTCGGCCGGTAAGATTGTGAATTCGATGCATATGAGGAATACCGTTGTTGCTGGTATCCTCCTCTATATGTGGCATTACCTCTCCCTCTGGCTCCACGGAAGGGGACCTTGCGGTACTGCAGAGTGCCTCGATCGACTAAAGGACATAGGCATCCAGGGAACAGTTATGAATTGGTTATCATCCTTCTTATGTGACCGTAATCAACAGGTCCTGACTCACCCCTTCACCTCACCAGCCAACCCTCTTAAATGGGGAGTACCTCAGGACTCTGCCCTGAGCCCGCTCCTCTTTAATGTCTATTTAACACCCTTGGCGGAGCTTATCTCCAAAACGGGGATTAAAGTAACATCATACGCGGATGACACTCAGTTACTGTTCACCTTTAGAGATGTGGCAGTCTCCACCTTTGACCCTCTAAAAGAATGCCTCAAAAGCACAAGTTACTAACTTGTGTAACGATATATCTGTAAGAGACAGTAGTTAGTGACAGATTCCTTACCTTAGAATATCCCCAGGCGTCAGGCTGGATCCGGAAAGTTTTTTGCGTAGCAGTACCCTTGCGCGTCGGTAGGCGGCGTCGTGCGGCTCCGCGTCCGTCGTCGGCGTCGTGATCGCCGGGATGACCTTCGCGAGCAGTACTTAGACGCCGCCCCTGCGCGCTGACGTCAGTTCTGTACACGACTTTCCGCGCCAGGAACACAGAGCCATGCAAGAAGCTGACATAGGTGTCTGAAAAATACTAGGGCCCTGAAAGGGATGTCCTTAACCCTAGAAATCAGTTCGCAGAACGGGGAGGATGGGTGGGCGGTAAGGAATCTGTCACTAACTACTGTCTCTTACAGATATATCGTTACACAAGTTAGTAACTTGTGCATCTGAAAGAGACACGTTAGTGACAGATTCCTTACCTTAGAATAGATACCCCAGCAATACCAACCCCGGTGGTGGGTCTGTGAACAAAGATCAGACAAGGAAGTCCCGGAGGACAGAACGGCCAAAGAAGCCGTCCCTCCGGACCTGACTGTCAAGGCAGTAATGCTTTGTAAACGTGTGCAGCGAGGCCCACGTAGCTGCCTGACAGATATCCAGCAGCGGAACACCGCGGCCCAAAGCCGTGGTAGCAGCCGTTGCCCTGGTGGAATGGGCACGCAGCCCAACAGGAGGCTCCTTCTTAGCCAAAGAATAGCAGGCTTTGATACACAAGGTTACCCAGCGGGAGATGGTTCTCTTGTGCACCGCCCGACCTTTTTTGGCGCCCACGTAGCCAACAAAGAGCTGGTCATCCACCCGGAAATGGCGTGTGCGGTCGATGTAAAAGGAAAGCGCACGTTTTGGGTCCAGACGGTGGAGCCTCTCTTCCTCTCTGGAAGGATGCGGAGGCGGAAAGAAGGTGGGCAAAGTGATGGTCTGCCCAATGTGGAAGGCAGTAACCACTTTTGGCAAGAAGGACGGACGCGTCCGAAGAACACCCTTGTCTGGATGGACAGACAGAAAGGGAGGTTTACATGATAGAGCCTGGAGCTCACTCACCCGCCGAGCGGAGGTGATGGCCACCAGAAAGGCAGTCTTCAGAGTCAGAAGACGAAGAGGACAGTTATGTAAAGGCTCAAAGGGAGCGCACATAAGAAAGGTAAGAACCAAGTTCAAGTCCCACTGAGGCATCACAAACGGAACAGGAGGGAAGAGGTGTGTAATGCCTTTTAGAAACCTGTTAACAACAGGGGACTTGAAAAGGGAGGGCTGATCAGGAAGCCTGAGGAAGGCCGAGATGGCACAAAGATAGCCCTTGATGGTACCCAGGGCAGAACCCTGTTGGGCCAGTGAAAGAAGGAACAGGAGAACCTCAGTGAGAGGGGCAGAAAGGGGATCCACAGCCTTTGCTGTGCACCATGCCACAAACTTGTTCCACCTGCAGGCGTATACCACTTTAGTGGAGGGACGCCTGGCTGCCAGAATCACATCACAAACTTCGGGAGGCAAGTCGAAAGGAATCAACTGCCGCCGCTCAATCTCCACGCAAGCAGGTGGAGGCTGGACAGGTTCGGGTGGAGGACCGTCCCCTGCTGCTGCGACAGAAGATCCTCCCGAAGAGGAAGACGGATCGGGGGATCTACGCTCATACTGAGTAGCTCGGGATACCAAACTCTTCGAGCCCAGTCCGGAGCCACAAGAATGACTTGGGCCCGGTCGTGCCGAATCTTCTTCAACACTCTGGGTAGAAGTGGTATAGGCGGAAAGGCGTACAACAGACCGTAACTCCACTCGCGACGAAAGCGTCGCCGAGCGAGTGCCGCCTTGGAAATTCCAACGCGCAGAACTGATGACATTGCGCGTTCTCTTCGGTGGCGAATAGATCTAACCAAGGCTCTCCCCACTGTAGAAAGAGTCCTTGCGCCACTTCCGAGTGAAGACGCCATTCGTGATCCATCATGCACCTGCGGCTGAGTTCGTCCGCCCTGGCGTTCAGGGAACCTGCCAGGTGTTGAACCATCAGGAACATGCCCTGATGTTCCAGCCATGTCCAGAGGCACAGAGCCTCCTGACAAAGGGTCCACGACCCCACCCCGCCTTGTTTGTTGCAGTACCACATGGCGGTGGTGTTGTTTGTGAACACCTGCACTACCTTCCCTTTGACAGAGGGAAGGAATGCCTTGAGTGCAAGTCGGATCGCCCGGAGCTCCAGAAGGTTGATATGGAGCCGGGACTCCGCCGGAGACCAGAGGCCTCTGATCTCCGCCTCTCCCATGTGACCGCCCCATCCCAGAAGGGACGCGTCCGTCACAACTGTGTGCTCTGGCTGGGGAAGGGAGAGGGATCTGCCCATGACCCATTGCCGGTTCGAGAGCCACCACTGCAACTGCTGTGCAGTCCCCTCCGAGATCTGGACGTGATCGGACAGGTTGCCCTGGTGCTGCGCCCACTGGAACTTCAGGTCCCACTGCAGAGCCCGCATATGCCATCTGGCATGATTGACCAGCAGGATGCAGGAGGCCATGAGGCCCAGCAGCCTCAGGGTCATCCGTACCGAAACCCAGGATAAAGGCTGAAAGATCGGAATCATAGCCCGAATATCCCGGACTCGCCGTTCGGGAGGATAGGCCCGAAACTGCGTCGTGTCCAGAACTGCTCCGATGAAAAGGAGCTGAGGAGAAGGAATCAGATGCGACTTCGGCACATTGATGGAGAACCCCAGCGAGTGCAGGAGTTCGGCCGTAGTCTGGAGGTGGGAGACGACTGCCTGGGACGAGCCCGCCTTCAACAACCAGTCGTCGAGGTAGGGGAAGACTGGAACCCCTGCCCGGCGCAGATGAGCTGCGACCACCGCCATCACTTTCGTGAACACCCGAGGGGCACTTGTAAGGCCAAAGGTGAACTGAAAATGCTCGAGGCCTACCGTGAATCGCAGGTAACGCCGGTGGGCCGGCAGGACGGGGATGTGAACATAAGCGTCCTGCAAGTCCAACGCTACCAACCAGTCTCCAGGGTCGAGGGCAGTCAAGACCTGAGCTAGGGTGAGCATCTTGAACTTCTCCTTCCGGAGGAAGCGATTGACGTTCCGGAGGTCCAAGATAGGACGCATGTCCTCCTTGTCCTTTTTGGGCACCAGGAAGTAGTGGGAGTAGCAACCACGCCCTACTTCTGGGGTCGGAACATGCTCGATGGCCCTCTTGGCCAAGAGGGCCGTGACTTCCTTCTGCCGAAGTACCAAGTGATCCCCTGACATGCGGTGGAATTGAGGTGGCATGGCTGGGGGGGGGTCTCGAAGGGGAGGGAGTAGCCCCTTCGGACAATGTCCAAGACCCACCTGTCCGAGGTGATGGGACGCCAGTGGTGAAGGTGATGGCGGACCCTGCCCCCTACTGGCGTGCTGTGCACCGGAAAAGAGGGACTAGGAGGGCTTGGAGGCCGCGGACGGGTTGGAGGTGGTGGCCTGACCCGCACGCTGGTTGCCCGAACCGCCACGGCGGTATCCACGTCCTCGGCCACGCGTAGACGCTTGCTGTGCGGGCCGGTGGCTGGGCAGCTGACGTGACTGGGCGCCCCTTCCGTGGCCACGAAAGGGGCGAAAAGCAGAGCTGAGCGGAGGGCGTACAACAGAAAGGCCCAGGGACTTGGCCGTAGCCCGTGAGTCCTTAAACCGCTCCAGCGCATGGTCTGCCTTCGAACCAAAAAGACCGACTCCATCAAAGGGCATGTCCATGAGTGTATTCTGGACATCACCCGAGAAACCAGTTGTTCTCAGCCAGGCGTGGCGACGTAGCGCCACCGTCGTCGCAAGCGATCTGCCCAGCGAGTCGGCGGTATCAAGGCCACAACGGATGGTGTATTTAGCCGCATCTCGCCCTTCCGCAATGGCGCGGGTAAGCAGTGTCTGGACCTCCTCAGAATACTGCGGCAAAACAGTTGCCACCGAATCCCACAGGGAGTGGGTATATCGGCCCAAAAGGCAAGCGGTGTTGACGGACCGCAAGCCAGCACTGGAGGAAGAAAAAGCCTTCTTCCCAAATTGGTCAGGCGTTTGGATTCCCTATCCGGAGGGGCGGTAGGGAAGGCTGTTTGGGAGGCAGAGGCTTGGACAACCAAGCTCTCAGGGGTGGGATGTTGGGAGAGAAACAGGGGGTCGCCCGGAGCAGGGCGATGGCGTCGGGCCACGTTCCTATCCACAGGAGCCCCTGTGGTGGGTTTGGACCAGGTACCCAAAAGAACGTCAGTGAGTGCGTCATTAAACGGCAGCACAGTCTCCGAAGCGGAAGCCGCCGGCTGAAGCACTTCTGTCAGGAGGTTAGTCCTGACGGCCACAGTAGGCAACTGGAGATGTAAGGCTCCAGCTGCTCTACGCAACACCGTTGCAAAATTAGCCCCCTCCTCCGTAGCCACGGGAGGAGACAGCATGCCAGTGTCAGGGGAGGTGTCTAGACCACTGGCATCCCCAAGTTCCTCAACCCAGTCCGGGTCAAACTCACACTGTTGTGTGAGAGGGTCCTCAGACCCCTCCCAGCTCTCCTGGTCCTCCTCTTGTTCAAAATATGGAGGAGGAGGGACATTTGGGACCCAAGGTCTCATTGGCGCCGGAGCCGGCGTCGGGCGACGTCGGCCCGGCTCCATGTCCGGAGCCGGAGAGAACCGGGGAACGACGCCGTCCGGAGCCCCGGACGGCGTCAGGAACGGCACCGGGGACATCGGCGGAGGCGTGGTTAGGTCAACCGGCATCGATGGGGGTTGCGGTACCACCGGAGCCGGGATCGAGGCCGGAGCCGAGGCCGGGATGAAGGCTGGTGGGACAGGCGGCGCCGGGACCGGAGTCGACGGCGGCGCCGGGGCAACCCCATCAGGGCCCGCGGGGCCCGAAGGCGCACCGGAGGGACCTGAAGGCCCGAAGAGGCGGGCCATGGCCGACAGGAATTCCTGTATTTCGGCCGGAGTCGCCCCCGACCCCGGAAAGAACGGGTAATTCGGGGGCGGCTCTACAGGCATGTCCGGGGCCGCGGGGACGGTGCCGACTGGGGCCTCAGCCGAGTCGCGAGACCGGCGAGGCGAAGTCTTAGAGCGATGACGCCTCTTAGACTTCTTGTGCTTCGACTTACCGGAGGAGCGCGAAGACTTGGATTCCGACGAACGGCGGGGACTCCGCCGACCGGCCCATGACCTCTCCCGGGACCGGGGCTTGGTGCGGTGCGGAGCCGACTGCCGGACCTCGAGCAGCTTTCGAGACCGCTCTCGCAAAGCTTTCGGATGAAGTTTCCGGCAGTCAGGGCACGACTTGGTGTCGTGGTCTCGGCCGAGACAGAAGAGACACTCGAGATGCGGGTCCGTGATCGACATCATGCGACCACAGGCCTCGCAGGGCTTAATGCCGGGCATCCCTACGACACCTTAGGAGTCGTGAAGACTCGTTGAAGAAACAGTGAAAAAATTCACAAAAAAGGGTAGTCAAAAAGTGACTAGGGCACTGCTCTTCCCGGATCTGCGCTTACTGGCGCAGAAAAAGAAGAACTGACGTCAGCGCGCAGGGGTGGCGTCTAAGTACTGCCCGCGACGTCATCCCGGCGATCACGACGCCGCCGACGGACGCGGAGCCGCACGACGCCGCCTACCGACGCACAAGGGTACTGCTACGCAAAAAACTTTCCGGATCCAGCCTGACGCCTGGGGATATTCTAAGGTAAGGAATCTGTCACTAACGTGTCTCTTTCAGATACATCGCCGACTGGATGACCCGCAATTCTTTTTAAACTTAACACGGACAAGACCGAGGTTTTGTTTTTTAATCAACCCTCTCCTCCCTGCCTCATGCATGGTGGCCTTCGGAATTGGGCAATGCTCACACTCCAAAGGACTCGGTCAAAAATTTAGGTGTGAGATGGGACAAAGATCTGTCCCTCTCGACTCATGTTCAAACTGTCTCGGCGGTTTGCTTTGGCAAAATTAAAACTATTAGGAAATTTATTAATTTCCTGCCTGCTGCAACCCGCAAAACCGTGGTCCATGCTCTGATCACCTCTCACCTTGATTACGCGAATGGCCTGTATATGGGCCTTCCGCTTGGCTTGATCCACAGACTCCAGATTGTTCAAAATGCCGCTGCCCGTCTGGTCTGTGGCGTCCCGCTCGACACCACATTTCCTCTTACCTTAGGCAACTACATTGGCTGCCAATAGCCAAACGGATTGAATTCAAGGCCCTGACGTTTGCCTTTCGCGCAGATAAAGGAAGAGGGCCGATCTATTTGAGGAGGAGACTCCGACCCTATCAACAAACCAGATCTTTAAGGTCTAACAATAAATGTTTTCTTTTCATACCCCGTTTTGCGAAAGCTAGAATGGGAGGTAGAACATTCGAGGTGGGTACCACCAAATGCTGGAACAACCTCCCCCTGCACCTTCGCACGATGCAGTCCAAACAGGAGTTTAGAAAGTCCCTGAAAACCTGTCTTTTTAGTCGGCATGACTAGTTCTGCTGGCCCCCTATCCTGCCCACTGTCTGTAATAGCACCGGGACACCCCATTTGGGGTAGCTGTGCGCTCTGCAAATGCCTTTATTATTATTTATTATTAAGGATCTTGCGGTCTCCGTGTCTTTTTTGATGTTCTGGAGAGCATCATCAATATGCTTCCCAAAAAGCGCCTCGCCGTCGAAGGGAAGATCCAGGATCCTGTTCTGGACCTCAGGGCGGAACCATGTAGCCCGCAGCCAGCCTTGACGCCGAAGGACAGCAGCGCCCGCCAGGGAGCGGAACGCAGTTGTTGCACTGTCCATTGCACAGTCAATCACTTCAGCCTATGTTACCTCTCCCTCCTGAAGAATCTTCTTAGCCTCTTTTTTTGCATCTTCAGGCAATTGGTCCATATATGGGGAAAGATCGCACCACATCTGGCGATCATAGCGCCCAAGTATCGCTAAGGCGTTAGCGGCTCTGACCAACAGACTGGACATGGAAGAAAACCTCTTGCCCGCATTATCCAGGCGTCTTCCCTCTTTATCTGGAGGTGTTGTGAGAGGAGCTGAAGGATTTCTCGATTTTCTTTGGGCTGCCTGAGAAATGACAGAGTCTGGTTTAGGCTGACTGACCAAGCAGGCCGGGCTATCGCCTGGAGCCTTATATTTCTTTTCAAGGCGAGGTAAAACCGGAATTACCGTAGCAGGATTCTTCATTACTTTCAGTCCCTCATCCCAGACGTGACCAACAATGGGAATTGAGCGAACCATTTTCCTGTAAGGTTCCTTGAAATCATAGAGGAAGCATTCTGACTGCTCCGTGTGCATGGGCAGCTCAAACCTCCTTGAGGCTCTCTCCATCAACTTATGGAAACCCCCTATGTCTGCAGGGGGGGAATCAACCGGTGCTGGTGTAGGAGAAGCCGGATCAGGGATGACATAGTCATCCCACTCTGCGTCAGGATCTGGTAGTGCGCCAGCGCCCTGGTCTTCATCAGAGGTGTCATCGTGAACGAGAGACACAACAGGTGGTGCGTCTTGAGCCATAAGTGTTGGTTGAGGTGTCGGCAATTGGGGAATAGCAGGCTGAGCAGGAGGAACAGCCATATCTGGTACCACCACAGGAACTGGAGGTTGCGTCGCAAATCTCCTTCTATAGTCCACAAGCATAGATTGCAAGTCCGCTAGTAAGGAGGAAGGCATGGATACCATCTCCTGCTGGTAGTCCTCTTGTTAATCTGAGGAAGGATCATATTGTTGCTCCTCTCCGTAATCCCCCTCCGAGTCTGTGTCCTGGCACTTGACGTGCAATTGAGAAGGGCTATTCGCATAGGCGAAAGGACCATCATCTTCTTCAGATCCCTCTTCTTCCAGAAGGAGTGCCGGAGGTAGAGGAGTCACCCTCCTGGGGGATGTCATGTCAGGTGTAATTTGGCGCTTTTTAAGAGAAATAGTAATTTTTTTCACCGTCGACGACGATGATGGGAGAATCGTCGACGAAGAAAGGGATATCGTCGATGCAGTCGTCGTCGAGACCGTCGACACCCCAGCCGTCGTCGTACTCGACGTGGTAGTGGTTGTCACCCTCGTCATCGACATCCTCGACGACGTCGTCAGCACCATCGACGACGACACAGGCACTACCGGCGTCGAAGTCGTCGACGCGGAACTCTGCAATAGCATCGGCGACGATGAACTCACCGTCGACGAGCCCGTCGACGGAGTCATAGATGGAAGAGAAGACTGGGACTGTACCTTTGCTGCTTTCGTCGACGGAGTCGTTGACAGCGTCGTCGACGAGGGAGCTTTTTTCATTGATTTCACCTCAGAAGAGAGTGAGGAGGGCTTCTTGAAAGTCTTTGGAGCCGCAGCAGGAGAAGATGGAGGAACAGAGCTGGATTTCCTCTCAGACATCACTCCCTTAGACAGTCCTTCCCTCTCCTTTACACCTCGGTGAGGAGATTCGCCAGGACTACGCCCCTCAGACCTATGAGAGGTCTTTTTCAAGGCCTTACCAGGACGTTCCTCAGAGGGTGAAGGGGAGACTCTACCCCTTTTTGTAAACCTTCTGGAAGATGTTGCAGAGGCCGTGTCGTCACTATCACTGGAAACTGGTTCTTTCCTTGACTTAAGCTTCTGAAGCCAGGTCAAAAGACGTCCCTCACGGTCTCGTAGAGTTTTTGTAGAAAAGGTGCGGCATATTTTACAGTCTGATGCCTTGTGGTCCGGGTACAAACAGTAAATACAATCCTTATGTTTGTCCTCCACATACAACCTCTTCTTAGCACAAGTTGCACAGGCTTTAAAAAGAGCTTTCTTTTCCTTGTCAGACATTTTGACACGAAGTCCAAGCAAGTCCTGAAGAAAAAACTGGTGAAAAAACTCTAGAGTTAAGGATAATAGGAAAAAACTGAGCAGAGCCCAGTGGAGACTCCCTAGCACAACATGCGGTAGAAAATCTGAGGTTCTGAGCTTCTCTCAGGAGGGTTCTATGGGGTGAGGCTAATCTGATTGGTTGTTCTTTTTTTTTTGGTCTCTTTTACAAAAAGAGGTGGATAGGTTGCAAAACAAGAATGGGCCTAGGCCTAGGTTCTGTTTTGGTGATGGTTTCTATTGCTATTTTATGTATACCGGGGACTCCCATTCCGACGACGGGGAATGATACAAGCATGGAAATCTATTAAAGTTCCAATACTGGAGTAAGTCTTTGTTCTCTTTGTGCAGGGGTCTCTGAGCCCAGTCCAAACTAGTTCTGTCCTCACTGGTGCAGTATGACCACAGGGGGTGGAGACAGCATTGTGCAAGGGAGACATGCTTTATTCAGGTGCAAAGAAATCTCCTCCCACTACTCTAAATTCAGCCAAGTTCTATTCAGCTCAGCTCTGAGTCATCCAGGAAGGGCCAGGCACACCTCAACCCCCCCCCAGGGGCTGTCTACAGTGACTGCACACCCCCAGCCCCTGACATTCCAAAACCAGACAGTCAATACACAAACAGGCAGAGGCACACAGAATGGTTAAACAAGAAAATGCCTACTTTCTACAATTGAATCATTCATTTTTACTTTCTAAAAGTGGCATTTTCAAAAACACAATTTAAAAACCATCTTTACTAAAAGATGTGTTATTATATTCTGAGTTCAGAGAGCCTAAACTTTATTTCTCTATCTTGTTCGATTGGGAAGTTATATTTATAAGATGTTATAAATAAACTTCTATTGTATCCTACGGGCAAGATAGCCTTTCAATAGAGAAAAACAAAATTGGCAGTATTTAACTATCAGGACATGTCACACACACCAGTATATGCCCTACCTTTCACATACACTGCACCCTGCCCAGGGGGGTACCTTGGGCCTACCATAGGAGTGCCTTACATGCACAAAAAGGGAAGGTTATGGCCTGGCAAGTGGGTGCACTTGCCAAGTCGACATGGCAGTTAACAACTGCACACAGACAATGCAGTGGCAGGTCTGAGTTACCTTATCAGAGCTACTCATGTGGGTGGCACAATCAGTGCTGCAGGCCCACTAGTAGCATTTGATTTACAGGCCCTGGCACACTTCAGGGCACTTTACTAGGGGCTTACCAGTAAATCAAATATACCAATCAGGGAGAACCAATTGTAACAACAATTTACACAGGGAGCACTTGCACTTTGACACTGATCAGCAGTGGCAAAGTGCCCAAAGCATCAAAGCTAGCAAAAACAAAATCCAGCACAGCATCAAAAATACAGGAGGTAGAGGCAGAAAAGTCAGGGGAAACCACGCCAAAGATGCCAAGTCTAACATGGAGACACCAGCATTCTTAGAAACCAAACCTCTAAAAGATAGAACTACAACATCCAATGGACACACGTCCTAGAAGGAAACCCTTAGATGAAGATTTTTAGCCACAACACCGACAAAAATGAGGAGTGAGATGGCGACAGCTGAAGAACAACCATGCGGTAAGAAAATTAAGTGGCTGTAATCAGAATTGGCAGATAAACCATGCCTATATGAAGAAAAGGAAATAAAGCTTTCCAAATTGGACAAGAAATATCATCCTTTCAGGG
The DNA here is from genome assembly GCA_963921515.1 of Calotriton arnoldi. Lineage (NCBI taxonomy): Eukaryota > Metazoa > Chordata > Amphibia > Caudata > Salamandridae > Calotriton > Calotriton arnoldi. The sequence goes on along the minus strand of CAWUFW010000074.1, from coordinate 6,157,477 downwards.
ATGAAGCAGGGATGAAGTAGAGATGAAGTAGCAGGGACAGCGGCACAGGACCATGGTCACCTCGCGGCAGTGGTGGAATCTGAAACATTGCATTAGGTGGGTCATAGCTCAAGAAAGAACTCAAGAGAGAAGTGGCTGGAAACCTTCCTGCCAATGCATAGTAAAACAAGCATTTGCAATGCAATAGGTCTCGCATTATTAAAGTTTGAGCTATTGGCATTGCAAATAATAATGTTTGTTAGATTTTTTTTTTTGTCAAAAAGTATCCCATCAGTAACATAAGCAATAAAAAAAAAATACACAAAGCGAAGAAAGGTGCAGTACCACAGGCTGTTACTAAGTGTCCCTGTGAAGTTATAAATGGATCTCTATTAGCCACAAAAGGTACTGCATCCTTAATGCAGTTATAAAACGAACCATTGCGGCTGAGCATATGTTTCCATTTTTTTAAATTACTTATGCTACTGCTGGGATATTGTTTGATAAAAATAAAATCTAACAAACATTATCATTTGCAACACCAATAGCTCAAACTTTCACTAATGCGAGACCTGTTGCATTGCAAATGCTTGTCCTTTTTGGCTCGTATATATTGTTTTATGATTTTATCAGTAATGCTTTTGAGGTCTCATCAAGTAAGATTGCTGTAGTCAGTCTGCTTTATGATCACATGTGGTCTATGTAAATCAAGAGGAATCCCTGCTGTATAAGCTTGTAAGATTTGTCTAGCGCTTTTGTCTAGTGCTGCTGTCTGTGTCTGGTGACAGTGGTATTTGTATAAGTTTTGATTTTTCCACCATGCTCCTTCCAAGCAGATAATTAGGAATCTACCTGGAAGAAGCAGGAAGATAAAACTGAAGAATTTTTATTTGAAAATTGGAGACAATTCTACATACATTCTGAAAACAAATATAACTATGTGAAACTGCATATCCAGTATTTTTTAACTGCTAGTTGGATATTCATATAAGCTCTCTGGGGAGGGTGAGCTCTCGACACCCTTATGAAGCATAGCACTTGGCTGACACACCATCAAAGTACTGGAATACTTTATTAGTGCATCTTTGGTACCGCTGGATTTTAGTCATCTTATGTCCAATTTGAAAGGCAATCTGCACCAATTAGACCTTTAAAAAAAAAACACTGGCGTAGGCCTCCCCGACCTAACTTTGCAAGAGGAACTATCATACAGGAAGTTTGAGTTATTTGCTGCACCCATTACAACAGAAGGTATTTATGCTAAAGTCTTTCAAAACCTACCAGTCTACCATGAAGAACATCAAATAACGCAAGGGTTCAGTGGTAGGGAAAAAACTGAATTGAACTAAGCACGCAGGAGTGCAGTTTATTCTGGAGTCAAATCGATGCCTGGATTAGTATGCAAGAAAAGTGTGTTTTTTCCATTAAATTTCCAAACACCGAAACATGTACAAAACAAACATGATGTGTTAATAGTTGAACAGGCAGTTACCTCTTCTGATTCATTGAAGCTATCTGCGACCACTCATTCTTGCAAGGATTGTAGCAATGGGCTGCAGAGATCTCTTGGCTGATCATCCTAAAGCCTCCAACTATGAAGAGGTAATTGTCCATGACAGCTGAGCCGTATCCTCTCACATGCACCATGCTGGGTGGCAGGTTGCTAGCCATGGGCAGCCATCTCTGGGCAGCCTCATAAAACCTCATCATAGACCAGGGTCCCTCCTGTTGGAGACCGGTCAACGTGCAGCCAAAGAAGTCCCCCAGGGCTACGAGGGTGGCGTCCCCTTTCATCCTCAGCTCCCTAACCTGCTGCCGAAAAGCAGGAGGGAAGAGATGAAACTCTGGCCTTTGGAGCAGCTGGTGGTAGTTGCAGGCCATGAACTCCAAGCAGGCGTCCCTAAGGTCATGCGTGCCATAGACTTCCGCCAGATTGCAGAGCTCCACGCAGTTGTCCAGCTGGATCCGGGTCAGCAGGAGCTCCAGCATGGGGGTGACCTGCAGATAGCAGGCGCTCTCCACCAGATCCTCGAGCGTCTTCTGCTCAAGGGTCACCTGGGAGGTGTTGATGAACTCGATGACCAGCTCCAGCCCTGGGATGCTCTGCCCCTGCAGCTGCACCGACTGCCCCGGCTGGGACTCCTCATGTCCGAGCTGTACAGCGCTCGGAAGTAGTCGCTCCGCTCGATCAGCTTGCTCTTGCACACCTCGTAGTACTTATCCCCCAGCAGGATCTTGATGTTCTCCTCGGAGGACATGGTAGCGGGTGGCTGGGCTTCTCCGGGCTCCGCTCTGCAGCGCAGCGGAGCTCCACGCACAGCATCACGCTCCATTCAAGCCAAAAAGGCAATGTTTAGCATCCCATGCCTTTTCCCAATTAGCAACAAACGCTCCGGCACATACATGCCCCTAGCGTACAGTGGGGCCGGATGGGTAGAGACTCTCCCCGACTTGCACTTACAGAGCTCAGGGAGAGCCCTCCGCACATCCTCACTATTTTAATTAGCCTTTAACGCTACTTCCTCCCTTACAAGGTCAGTGCCTTGTTGTTTTCGGGGTGCACGCAGAAAAGGCAAGTTCCTGGAGTAGATATGGCCGGGACGTAGCGTCACTTCTTCTTCCTGCTTTTTAAACCAATCCCTGCCGGCTGGCCGCAGGCTGTCTCCTCCTATGCCGGAAAAGAAAAGTAAACAGATCACGGAGAGTGCACCTGCTTACGGCGCGAATCCATTGTGGGACCGATGTTCTTTGAGGGATGCCCTGCCTCTCTGACGGGATGTGTGCTGAAGGGCAGTGCAACTCTGAAACATCGCTTTCGGTTAGTCCTGGCTATTTTTAGCTCCTCGGAAAAATAAGGTTTTCGGATCCATACTTACTGTGGTAATCGTGAAACTGCCATTCCCAGTATGTTTCGTTATGTTGACTGAAAAAAAAACAAGGCATCTGGAAAAAAGAATTACAACGGGAAAGGAGGCAACGGAGGGTTGCGGGAAGAAAAGTAGAAATTGAGAGAAAAGGGAATGAGTAAGACAAAAGGCAGATAGTAATGAGAAGGGATGGGTCTGAAAGAGAGTAGAGGTAGAGAGCGAGAGACAGGGAATGGCATGAGGAGAGCTGGATCAACCAGTGGTGCGCGCGCACCACAGAGGAGCGGGGGAGGGAGCGCGGCAGCAAAGCGAGACGAACGCGCGCTGCTGCGCGTTCTGGCCACCGTCGGGAATGGGCGCGGCAAAGGCGGGACATGCGCCCGCCTTTGACCAATCGCGTGCCGTCTCCGTAAAAAAGCGTACGCTCCAGCCAATGTGGGCTTCCGAAAACAAAACCACACGCACGAGCGTGTGGGTCGTTTTCAGAAGCCCTTTCTAAAGGTCTCGCGCTGCGCGAGCAGTGCTGCGCACTGCAACGCTAGGCACGAGACCTAAAAAACCAGCATTAAGTGCCAATGCACTCAAGGTCTTAGGCCCAAGTTAAAATTCTACCCAGGCCAAAGATCCTGCCCCCCTTTCCATTACTACCTACAAGGAAAGAAAGATAGCAATAAAGGAAAATATGCCCCACGGCTATAAAAGATATGTACGATGACTCAGGGGGAAGGAGGGGTTAATATTGCACTTGTGTGCTGCGGAAGTCGCAAACACTTTGTGTTCAAACACAGGTAAACTGAAGTCCCTATAAGGGATATTAAGCAACAGAAGTAGATTTAAAAAATGCCCACTAGGTATACCGAGGATGGTGAAGCACTAACATCTAAAAAACATAGTTCATGAGAGTAATGCAAGGGAAAGTCTTAAATTTCTTAATACTGCCCTCACACACCTTGCAGTGTCATGCTTCATCATTGGGCCGCATCATACGTCCAGGCGCAGACCAACGCACTGGACGGTGCGCATTTATTTTTTTATAAAATATGATGAAGAGTGTGAAAAGAGGGTCAGAAAAGCCAAAAGATAGATTCAAGGAAAGTAAATTAGAGGACAGAATATTCCCCTCAAAAGGGATCTAAAGTGCAGGAAAGATAAAGTTAAAACTACCTTAGAGAACACCACAATTTGTTTTAATTATTCCTGTGTTCCTTTGGTAGGATTAAAAATTAACATGGAGGGGAACTCCAGGGGAGGTAACGACCCCTATGCCCCTACTGCATAAACCAACATGTTTCTGCCACTATGATATGCCTCTATGGGTCACTTTGGCATTCATCAGGGTAAAAGATCCCTAATATATCTGGTCCTCACCCACAATCGGGTGTGTTTTACCTCAATTTCCCAATGGATGTATACCACTAGGTGACTCTTCGCCAGTCGGAGAGAAGTCCTTTCTGTGAAATAAACCAACAAGAGAAGATATGTTTCTGATTTATACAAAACGATCTTCCATCTTCTTTTGCATATCCTCTTGCAATCAACCTCTCATTGTTTAAAACTATACAGTTTATACTTCTTGAATTACTCATCCTCTGTAACTCAAGAGTTTATTCTCTAGCACAGCATCTGCTCACCCGTCAACACTTTATTCCACTTTCAAGTGGGACACATCTCACTCGTTGTGGTCACTTTTCCAGGACCAAATCACAAACCACAGACCATCGACTAGATCACAAAACGGGTCTCTCAATAACCCCACCATATATCTTTCACCAGAAGCCCAAATGGCTACTAAACAAAAACAATTCCGAAAACAAAAGTGATATCATAGGGTTACTCACACAAGTTATTAGAGTATTTCTCCAAACCCGGAACTGGTAATAGGAACGGGGTCTTTAAGTTACTTAACTCTGCCATCTCTATTCTGCGCATTTACGTGGCCATTTTAGAAATTCAAAGTTCTTCCACAGTCAGACTCGCGTACATGACTCCAGTCTGTTATTTGTTATACGTGTCAGATGTACAAACCAGTGAGATCGGACATATATTGCTGATCATTGTCAACACAGTTTGATATACAAACACGGGTGTATGTTAGACTCATGGTGTAGTTACATGGGGTGTAAAATATACTGGATTGGGATGCTACAGCAGGGATCTTAAGAATAAGATAGCATATTGCTTTATTGTTTTATGTTATTTGTTTATAGGTTGCACAGGGTGTAACTTAAAGACCCCGTTCCTATTACCAGTTCCGGGTTTGGAGAAATACTCTAATAACTTGTGTGAGTAACCCTATGATATCACTTTTGTTTTCGGAATTGTTTTTGTTTAGTAGCCATTTGGGCTTCTGGTGAAAGATATATGGTGGGGTTATTGAGAGACCCGTTTTGTGATCTAGTCGATGGTCTGTGGTTTGTGATTTGGTCCTGGAAAAGTGACCACAACGAGTGAGATGTGTCCCACTTGAAAGTGGAATAAAGTGTTGACGGGTGAGCAGATGCTGTGCTAGAGAATAAACTCTTGAGTTACAGAGGATGAGTAATTCAAGAAGTATAAACTGTATAGTTTTAAACAATGAGAGGTTGATTGCAAGAGGATATGCAAAAGAAGATGGAAGATCGTTTTGTATAAATCAGAAACATATCTTCTCTTGTTGGTTTATTTCACAGAAAGGACTTCTCTCCGACTGGCGAAGAGTCACCTAGTGGTATACATCCATTGGGAAATTGAGGTAAAACACACCCGATTGTGGGTGAGGACCAGATATATTAGGGATCTTTTACCCTGATGAATGCCAAAGTGACCCATAGAGGCATATCATAGTGGCAGAAACATGTTGGTTTATGCAGTAGGGGCATAGGGGTCGTTACCTCCCCTGGAGTTCCCCTCCATGTTAATTTTTAATCCTACCAAAGGAACACAGGAATAATTAAAACAAATTGTGGTGTTCTCTAAGGTAGTTTTAACTTTATCTTTCCTGCACTTTAGATCCCTTTTGAGGGGAATATTCTGTCCTCTAATTTACTTTCCTTGAATCTATCTTTTGGCTTTTCTGACCCTCTTTTCACACTCTTCATCATTTTTTATAAAAAAATAAGTGCGCTCCGTCCAGTGTGTTGGTCTGCGCCTGGACGTATGATGCGGCCCAATGATGAAGCATGACACTGCAAGGTGTGTGAGGGCAGTATTAACAAATTTAAGACTTTCCCTTGCATTACTCTCATGAACTATGTTTTTTAGATGTTAGTGCTTCTCTGTTTAGTGAGTATCAACTTGTAGAAGGGGAGTCAGAGAAGGCTGTTTCCCTATTTCTCCTCGATTGTGACTTTAAATACCGAGGATGGTCCCTATAGAACAGGAAACAAGGCAACAGTGCATCCGCACAACACAAACAATGTACCCACAATAGAATAAGTACTCAGGTAGAAACACTAGCAAGAAACCCATTAGAACAGGTGTACATCACATTACAAAATAAATAACGTCCCAGATAAATGGAAACTTAACCTGTCACTGACCGAATAAAAAGAATAAAAGTACCTGCAGCAAGCAGGAATCCCCGACTGGCTATCACCCTGAAAAGGGAAGTCTGAAAAGAGGAGCCAATGGGCACCTGCCTGTGAATGGCTCACATATAAATAAAAAAGGGAGCTTTCCCAAGACAAACTTACCACAAGAGTACTAAAGAAGCAGGCAGAGTTAAGAATCTGCTTCATCCCGACTATCTCTAAACCTCCATAAAGTAGAGTCAGCATGCACGTCGATTAGACAACCGCCATCAAAAGGCATATCAATCAAGGTGGCCTGAAGAGTCTCTAAAAACCCCAAGGTGCGCAATCAGAGATGCTGACGTAGTGCTACTGAAGAGGCCATAACCTGACCAACAGAATCAGTAGTGTCCATACCACAGTGAATAATCAGCTTAGCCGCTTGTTGCCCATCCCGTACCGGCGGGACAAGATCGTTCCGGGTCTCTTCCGGAAGGGAGGGCAGCAGGCGCTCAAACAAGTCCCAAAATGCATGGGAGAAGCGTCCTAGGACACAAGAAGTATTGAGAGATTGTAGTGCCAAACTGGTGGAGGAGAGAATATGCCTGCCACAGGTATCTAATTTCCTGACCTCTCTTTCTGGGGGGACAGCAGAAAACGTCTCAATATTTTGGGCGGCCAAGGAGGCCTGAACCACAAAACTATGATGAGTTGGATGCCTAAAGAGACATGTTGGATCTCCAGGGGCTGGCCGGTGTCTGTGAGAAACAGAACGATCCACAGGGGTCCCTGTTTCGGGCTTAGCCCAAGCCCCCAACAGAACATCTAAAATAGCCTCACTATAAGTAAGCACTGGCTCCACCCCTGATTGGCCTTGATACAGAACACCAATAACGGATTTGTCGCCATTTCCAGTGAGGGAAATGTCACCCCCAAAACAGTCGAAACTCACCTGAGCATATCCGCTAGTGAGCAGCTCGCCTCTATAGCCAAACCAGGTGGTGATAGGAGGCCCGAGGCTGGGGAAGACTCCAAGCCATTAGCTTCTCCTAAGTGAATTAACCAGCCATACTCTATAGGAGGTTGAGAAATGGGATGGAAAAACTCCAAACCCTCTCCATTATCTCCATCCGCATGATCCTCAGCATGTAAGCCAGGAGGGAGGACTTCAGAAATGGCCGCTCCATCGATGCCACATCCAGCACCGCATCCGACGCCGGCGGGCACTGAAGAAGCGACACCTCTGCGTCAGAGTGGAAAAGAGGTGGCGCGCTGAGGGGCACCGATGGTGCCATTATCGAAGTCAGCAGGCCAGACCGTGATGCCGTAGTCGGAGTTGGTGGAGCAATTCCATACGCTGAAGGTGGTAACCCGAAGGGCTGTGCACGGACGCCGAAACTGATTTAGAATTCGGGAACTGGACTGACGCCGAGGGCGAACCTGCCAGCATGGACACAGTCACGGCTTCGTGCACCTCCCTGGGGCCGAGGGCACTCCTGCGGAAGGTGAAGACCCAAAGAAGTTATGGAGAGAATTGTAATACTCTCTCAACTAGGTCAATCGCCCCACCTCCAGGGTAGGCTGGAAGACGCGGGATAGACTCATCCACCGAATTTTCAGCCGAAAACCGGTGGTGGGCCTCATGTGGCGAAGTCGGTTGACGCTGCGACTTCGACAGCCTGCACAGAGACTAACCTTTAGACGTCGAAGGAGAGTGACGCCCACGGGGAACAGCTCCTGGATCAGACCCGCTGTTGGTCCTTGGAGAGCGAAGGGGACCGAGGCTGATGGGATGTCTTTGAAGACTGCAACAACTGTGCCGCTAGAAGCTTCATCAGACGTTCCCTCAGTGCCTTTGGTCGAAGTCGCTGACACGAGTCGCACTGCTCGGAGTCATGGTGCTCACCTAGGCACAACATGCAAATGGAGTGAGGATCCGTGGCCGACATTTGTTGTCCACAGGACCCACAAGGTTTGAACCCCGCGAACATATGAAAGGCACACTGTTCCGTTCAACAAAATCATCAAGGTAGGCCAAAAAACGGCCTGAGAAACCGGTGATCGGATCCACGTTGGAAGAGTGGAAAAGAATAAACTGACACCAGCACGTTATGGGAGGGCTTATGTGGACTCTGTCGACATCATATCCGGAGGACGACATCGCTACAGAGTCGCTTGATGCCCTCTACCAATGCGCAGGGGTGCTGCTGTGCGAGGGTTTCCGGATCCAGTCTGGCACCTGGGAAAAATTCTAAGATAAGGAATCTGCGGCTATATGTCTCTATCAGATAATGCCTTTGGAGCCAATCAGATGACACACATCTCTGGAAGACTGATGTGGTGCATCTGTTCTAGCGGAGACCAAAGACCTCTGATCTTCCATTCATCCAGGAAGCCCCACCCAGCTCAGAGCTGACGCATCTTTCACCAATGTAAGCTCTGGAAAGAGAAGGGATAACAGCCAGCCACAAGTCAAGCTAGAATCATTTATCCACCAGAGGTGGTCTTAAGTCACCTCATCTGACACAGGGATGTTGTCTGAGAGGCACGTACTAGTGCTGAGCTTACTGAAGATGGAGATTCCATGGAGGCATGGGGCACTAACATAACACATGAAGCCAGAAGACCAAGAAGCCTTGGAACTGCCGGAACATAGTGCCAAGCCTGAAACATTGGGGTCATATCCAGAATGTTCCAGACTCCCAGCAGAGCGGAAAGGCCTTGAATGCCACCATGCCCAGAACGGTCTGTACAAAAGAAATCCTCTGCACTAGCCAAAGGTGGGATATTGGGCTGTTGCTGGAGAACCCTAGGAAAGAGAGGAGCAAAATGGTTGTCAACAGGTGATCTGTGACTAATTGCGACAAACTCATGCTCAACCCTCTAACCGTCAAAGTACGGGAATATGAGCTTTTCTGTCATGCCAAAGCGGGCAGTGACCACAGCCATCACCTTTGCAAACACTGTGGGAGCTGAAGTGAGGCTGAATAGCAAGAAAGCGAATAGAAAGTAGTCCTTTCCTATCACAAAGCGGAGAAATCGCCTGTGGGACTGCAGGGCCGGTATAAGAAAGCATGCATCATGCAGATCCAAGGATACCATCCTATCCCCAGGACCTAAGGAGGAGAGAACTTGGTCCAGAGCCAGCACTGAATTTTTCTCTCCATTAGGAAGGTGCTCAAGAAACAAAGTACTGAGCCACATTCTTTTTTGCAACGAAGAAAAAAGAAGCGGCACCCACTGTCTCCTTTTTCTTGGGCACTTTCCCTATAGCTACTTTGTCCAGCAAAGGCTGAACCTCTTTGGCAAGGATGGAGGTATGTTCTGCCGAGGTCTGAATGAAAACAGGAGGAACTGTAGGAGAGGTTAATTGAAAGAGGAAGGTGTAGCCATGGTTGTCAACCTGAAGGACCCATTGGTCCAAGGTAACTACACACCAGTTGGGCACCTAAAAGCATACTATGCCCTCTATTGGTCGCGGGTGACTCCTGAGGGAGAATTAAAGTGGCTTTGCCATGGAAGTGGAAGGGAAAGATGGGGACTGACCATTTGTTGGTGACCCCATCTTCTGACACCACACCCCATGGAGTTGCTGCACTGACTGAGATGGCTATATCTGGTGATAAGCTAGGAGTAACTTGTGAACTTTCAGTATAATTGAGGGAACTGGTGTGCCAAACAGAGAAAGCACAAGGATCGGGCCATGGTGCGGCCATCTTTACATCTCTCAAAGGCTGAATCCACCTTCCCATCGGACAGCCTGTAGCCATCAAAAGGTATATTCATGATGGATGCCTGCATGTCCCCAGAGAAACATGTGTTGTGCATCTAGGCATGATGATAAATCACTGCACAATTGGCCTGGATCTAGCTGAATTCAGCTCTGGATCCGATATTGACAGCAGGTTGGATCTGGAACGGAAGTCGGCCAGGTTGGAACCAGCGTGGCCTCCTGTAAAGGAGTGGAGGCGCAGCCTGGTACAAGTGACGGACTCAGCAGAAAGTCAATGGGGTCAGTTAGTGCTGGGGAACAACTCACCAATGGAAATCCGATTCGGGATGCCAGCGGATCTCTGGGGCCTGAAGTCACTTCAACGGGACCTGAAAGAGTCTGTAAAAGCTGCAGCACTGTCTGGAAGCCCAGTATCTGCTGTGTTGTCAAGGAAGGCCCAGGAAGGATAAGTTACTTACCTGTAATCCTAGTTCTCTTCCAGGGGTATCCTCATCAATAGTCATAAGCACATGAATATTCCCGCCCATGCGCGGGGACCCCAGAAACAATATATATACATATATGTGAAAAACATATATGAAGATATATATATATATATATATATATATATATATATATATATATATATATATATATATATATATATATATATATATATATATATATATATATATATATATATATATATATATATATATATATATATATATATATATAACAACAAATGCAGCCTTCCATACAGAAAAAAGAGCTGGGTAATGCTACAAGAATTCCCTTTGCACACATATACACATTCAACACGAAGTAGTGAAGAAAACAAAGAGCATTTGAACTGCTTTAATGTGCAGCAGAAAACATAATCCTGCAAAGAGGAATGACAGCATTGCCAGCTCACAGGCTGCATTGCAGAAACACTTAGTGTAAAAAGCTGAAAAGCTAACCTCATAGAAACACAGACAAAAACTGGCACCGTGCCTTTAGGCAGCCATGACCCCTAGCTTCCCATCATGCCTCAGGGGTGACAGTTAGGTCAGTTGTTCTTTGCGGAGACCCGAAGGCCAGGGCACAAAGAAATTACATTTACCTTGATCATTTGCCCGGGAGGCGGGTGGGTTGCTTATGACTATTGATGAGGATACCCCTGGAAGAGAACTAGGATTACAGGTAAGTAACTTATCCTTCTCTTCCAGGGGATCCTCATCAATAGTCATAAGCACATGAATAGACTAGCAAGCCCATCCCCTCAACCTGCGGGCAAACGATAAGCATAAACTCAAACAGATATTGAAGAAAAATCATGACTCCAATGAAATCAGCATTGGAACAAATTCCTCAAGGAGGCTTGGCCTACTTGGGTATCTGCTCTGGAGTCAGAATCAAGACAGTAGTGCCTAGTAAACGTGTGTACCGATTTCCAAGTTGCTGCATTGCAAATCTCGGCCATCGGTACATTATGCAAGAAAGCTACTGTAGCTGCTTTTCCCCTAGTGGAGTGAGCCTTAGGGGAAACCAATAGAGGCTTGTTCGCCAATTGATAAGCCAGCTTAATGCAGGACACTATCCACCTCGAGATGGATCGTTTGGAGGCTGGAAACCCTGTCCTGACAACAGCATAGTTTAAAAACAATTGGTCAGACTTTCTAATGGATTTCGTTCCCTCCAAATAGAATTTGAGAACCCTCTTGAGGTCAAGTGAGTGAAGAGACCTTTCTGCTGGTGTAGCAGGATTGGGAAAGAAAGAGGGAAGAGAAATTGTCTGGTTAACATGGAAGTCAGACACCACTTTTGGTAAGAAAGAAGGGTGAGTCCTCAGAGCCACCTGATTGTGATGGAAAACCGTGTTCGGTTCCTTTGCGCAGAGTGCTTGGATTTCACTTACTCTGCGTGCTGACGTGATAGCTACTAAAAAGCAACTTTCCACGTTAGGTGCTGTAAAGTGGCCTTATGAATGGGCTCGAAAGGAGGGCCCATTAATTTGGAAAGACAAATATTCAACTCCCAAGGAGGAGAAGGATGTCGGACAGGAGGAAAAACTTTCTTCAACCCCTGAAGGAAATCCTTGACCACCTGGAGCTGAAAAACGGAGGGTTGGTTAGGTGATTTTCTGTAGGCCGTAATGGCCGCCAAGTGAACTTTTATAGAAGTGTACTTCAAACCAGACTTGGCTAAATAAAGAAGATAAGGCAAGATTACCTCCTCCTGCCCACTAGTTGGACTAAAACCATTACGCATACACAACAAGAAAAACCTCTTCCATTTAAAAGAATAAGAACTCCTTGTGGATGGTCTGCTTGACTCCCTCACAATGTTCATGCAGTCCTGAGGGAGATTCAAGTGTCCGTATTGCAGGACCTTAGGAGCCAGGCTGCCCAGCTCAGCGATGGAAGGCTGGGGTGCAGAATCTTCCTGCCCATTTGGGTCAGAAGGTCCGGCCTGCACGGAAGCCTCCTGTGCGGACATATTGAGAGTTGTAATAGGTCCGGATACCACCACTGGCGAGGCCAGTCCGGTGCTATGAGGATCATCTTCATCCTGGATCGGATGAGCTTGGTCACCACCTTCGGGATGAGAGGAAGGGGAGGAAAAGCGTATGCAAATGTTCCGGACCAGTCTATCAAAAGAGCTTTCCCTCTCGTTCCTGGCAGGTAAAATCTGGACGCGAAGGCGTGGCATTTTTTGTTTAGCTCGTCTGCAAGAAGGTCAATGGATGGTCGACCCCATTGACGGAAGATGTCTGCCACTACGTCGTTGTTGAGCACCCAGTCTTCTTGTTCTTCGCAGTGCCGACTGAGAGCGTCTGCCTGCACGTTCTGTTCTCCTGGCAGATGCACCGCTGTGATCGAGAGATTCCTGGCCAGAAGCCAGTGCCAGATCGCTTGGGATTCCAGTGATAGCGGGCGAGAATGTGTTCCACCTTGTTCGTTCAAGTAATACATGGTGGTTGTGTTGTCCGTTTGAATTAGTATCGACTCTGACTGAATCGATGGAAGGAATGCCTTGAGGGCTAGATGAACTGCCCCCAGCTCTAACATGTTTATGTGGTAGGTCTGCTCCCTGCTCGACCATCTGCCCTGAGTTTGAAGACAACCCGAGTGTGCCCCCCATCCCTGAAGAGATGCATCCATGACCAGGGATTGTTTTGGGAGGGGTTGGTGGAAAGGCACTCCCACTAGCAGATTTTTCGGTTGAGTCCACCAAACCATGGATGACTTTGCAGCGTGGGAAAGGAGAATCCGATCCTCCCAATGTCCTGAGGATTGGTCCCATTTGTCTTCCAGATCCTGCTGCAGCAGTCTCATCCTCAACCTGGAGTTGGGGATGAGAAATATGCAAGAGGCCATCGACCCTAGAAGAGATGCCACTTGTCGTACTGATGGTTGGCGCACATGAAGTAGGGAGTTGCACTTCTGTTTCATTGATAACAGTCGCTCCTCCGAAGGAAACAATTTTCCTATACCGGAGTCTATGGTGGAGCCCAGATAATGGAGAGTTTGAGTGGGCTGTTGGACAGATTTTTCCATGTTCACGTGAAGGCCTAAACGGTGAAGTAGGTTTAGGCAAACTCGAAAATTATCCTTCACCATCTGTGGGGATGAACCTTTCATCAGCCAATCGTCCAGGTACGGATACACAAATAGGCCTTGACGATGTAAAGCTGCGGCCACCACTGCCATGCACTTTGTGAAGACACTCGGCGCGGATTTTAGGCCGAACGGTAAGACTCGGAACTGGTAATGCTTGGCACCCACCATTAATCTCAGGAACTTGCAGTGACGTGGAGCAATCGGTATGTGCAAGTACGCATCTTGGAGGTCTATCGAACACATCCAATCCCCCTTTTGCAGGTGCGGATATATTTGATGTAGCGCCTACATGCGAAACTTCTCCTTCTGAATAACCTTGTTCAGAGATCGCAGATCCAGGATAGGTCTGAATTTGTGCGCTTGGTCTTTCTTTGGCACCAGAAAGTACCTGGAATAGACTCCTTTTCCTCTTTGAGCAGGAGGAACTTCTTCTATGGCCAACTTATTGAGGAGGACTGACACCTCCTGACGTAGCAATTTCAGTTGGTGGGGGTGTGACTTTACTGGAGGAATGTTCTTTGGGGGTGCGCTGAAGCGAAGTGTATATCCATTGTTCAGTATATTTAGCACCCACCGATCTTTTGTTATTTTGCGCCACTCTGCCACGTGATTCGAAATACTTCCTCCCACTGGAGTGGGCAACGGCGCTAGAGGAAGCAGAAGATCACTGTTTCCCTGAAGTCTTGGCTGCGCCGGATGATTGTTGATGTTGTCCTCCTCTGCCTCTGGAGGATCTACGGCCTTGGAACTGAGACCTGGATTGCTGGTTCTGCCTCTGCTGCCATTGAGGGGTTTGAACCCTCTGATGGTAGTTCTTGCGATTGTAAGGCCTGCATCTTCGTTTGAATTCTTTTTTCTTTTCCAGGCCCATTGCCTTCAGCGTATCCAGCTCAGCCTTCTTCCTGGCCATTTCTTCATCGGTGTGGGAACCAAAGAGAGAGGTTCTGGAGAATGGGAGATTTAAAATCCGATGCTGAGACCTCGGCTTTAAAGCTGTTAAGCGCAGCCATGAAGATCTTCGTGCACAAATGCTGTGTGCATATGAATGGGCAGCCAGAGAAGCCCCATCCGCTGCAGTACTAATCACCTGATTAGAAACCAGCGCCCCTGCTTGAAGAATTTCCGCAAAATCTTGTCTGTCCTCCTTCGGCAGCTTTTCCTTAAAACGCTCCAAAGAGTCCCATAAAGACCTGTCATAACGGCCCAACAGGGCTGCAGAGCTTGATACTTTCAAGGAGGATGCTGCAGATCTGCATACCTTTCTCCCCCAAGAATCCTGAGCTCGACTCTCCTTGTCTGGAGGGACAGAGGACGAAGAAGCGACGGCATGAGTTTTCTTTGCTGCCGCAATGATTACCGAGTCCGGCGGAGGATCTGATTTTAAAAATAAAGGATCCGATGCCGCCGGCTTGTATTTTTTCTGAATCCTCGCTGGGGCTGCTTTAATCGAGGATGGGGTGAGAAAAACGTCCATCACTGGCTGAAGAAGACCAGGAACCAGTGGGAGCAAAGGCCTAGACATAGACCGTTGACGGAGAGTCTCGAAGATGATAGAGGTGGAAGCTTGTGGCGCTGACATATCTATGTTCAGCTTCTGTGCTCCTCTAGTGAGGACATCATGAAATGTATTGATGTCATCGATAGGTGACACTCTAGAGGGAGGGCTATCCGTAAGGGTAGGCGAATAGTCCCTTTTTGAAGAGTGAGTTGAAGAGGAAGACCAAGACGGTGTTCTCGTTCTCTTCCGATGAGCATGAGTTGGTCTATGCTCCGGAGATTTGTCCTGGCGAACCCTGGTCCGAGTAACAGGTGATCTGTCCACCTCTTGCACTAACCGTTCCAACGGGGATCTGTGCAGTGGACTGGAATAGTCCATAGGTCACCGAGCTTGGCCAGAAGTATCTTTCTGCCAATTGGCTGACGGGAAGGAGCCATCTTGGTCACAGATGGACTGAAGGCAACCTCTGCCTTCGTGGAGACGTTGGTGTAGGAGATTGTCGTGCCTCCGGAGACGGGGAAGAAGAGCTTCTCGTTGAAATCACTTGAGGAGAGCTCGCAACTGAATCCGATGACTCCATGCGGTCTCTGGAGGCTGAACGGCGTCTGGAGGAGCGATGCGACGTCGATGGTGAGTGCCTCGACGTCGAACGACTATATGTGACCAGCACCGGTGAGTCTTTCGAGAGGGATCGTCTCCTCGACGTCGACCCCTCTTTGTGCTTCGACGTCGAATGTCCTGACGTTGAAGCCATTGACCTCGTCCTCGACGCGGAGCGTCTAGGAGAACCCAAAGTGTGAACAGACGGAGAACCCCTTCTCGACGTCGTGCTCTTCCTCGACGTTGACGGAGACCGCCGCCTCGACGTCGGACGTCGTCTTGAATACTTTACTTTGGGTCCCGACGAATCCTTCTTCGCCGACGATGGAGATTTGGCCCTCGACGTTGAACGTCGTCTGGTCGACGACAACGGAGGAGTCCGCTTGGACGTCGAATGTCTCGCACCTGGCGATGACGAGGCCTGTCTCGACGTTGACCGTCGCCTGGTTGACGGCAACGGAGATGCCTGTTTTGACGCCGATCGTCGTTCCACTGGCGACGACGAGGCATGTCTCGACGCTGACCGTCGCCTGGTTGACGGCAACGGAGACGCCCGCTTCAACGCCAATCGCCGCTCAGCTGGCGAAGGCGAAGCATGTCTCGACGTCGAACGCCGTATTGACGGCGACGACGGAGATCCAACTCTTGACGTTGTGCGAGCCCGCACCAACAGAGAACGACTCCTCGACGCGGATCGTCACAGGGTTGACGACGGCGGAGGACGTGGCGTACCTGCAGGCTTCATCGACGACCGGTGTTCTCTCGACGGCGAGCCCGTCGTCGATGGTCTTCTCGTCGACGTTTTAGCTGCCGGTGAAGGTATTTTCAGCGCCGATCCCGACGCTGAAGGAGAGCAAACTGGAACTTTACTTCTTGATGAAGATCTTGCTCTCTTCTTCACCGGAGACCTGCCTCTAGAAGGAGCTTTTCCCTTCTCTGCCATCCCATAAAGGCGAATCCTTTCTCTTTCTTTCAGAGTACGCCTGGACAGGGACTGACAATGCTGGCAAGTCTTAGGATCATGATCCTCAGGAAGGCACAGGATACAGACAGAATGGGAGTCTGATCTAGCCTTCTTCTTGCCACAGGAAGGGCAAGAGTCAAAGAGAGATGGCATTTCTGAGAGAAAAAATATGTTTAACTCTCTCAAAAACAGTAGGAATCTACTTTAAAAACCAAAAGACGTCGAAGTAAGTAGGTTTTGACAAAAAATTTGTAGATATTTTCTGACAGAAATCAGAAAAAACCAAGTGCTGAAGTAACCAGGGTCCTGACTAAAGGAGCCGGAAAGAACAACTGACCTAACTGTCACCCCTGAGGCATGATGGGAATCTAGGGGTCATGGCTGCCTTAAAGGCACGGTGCCAGTTTTTGCCTATGTGTTTCTATGAGGTTAGCTTTTCAGCTTTTTACACTGTTTCTGCAATGCAGCCTGTGAGCTGGCAATGCTGTCATTCCTCTTTGTAGGATTATGTTTTCTGCTGCACATTAAAGCAGTTCAAATGCTCTTTGTTTTCTTCACTACTTCGTGTTGAATGTGTATATGTGTGCAATTGGAATTCTTGTAGCATTACCCAGCTCTTTTTTCTGTATGGAAGGCTGCATTTGTTGTTATATATATATATATATTTTCCAAATCCCTCGGAATGAAAGAAAAAGGGTCGCACTTCCAGATTAGGTGTTTTAACAATCCTTTATTTTCGTTTCATCAGATGTTCAAAAAGCTGCAGCTTTTTGAACATCTGATGAAACGAAATTTCGCAAGTGATCGCAAGTGTAAAAAAAGGTTTTTTAGAACAGTTCGATATAGTAACTAAACTTAAAAAGCTTTCTAAAAGATAATCCATTTATGGACACTAATAGGAACAAGGTACAGGTTCCTATTTTTGCAAATTGATTATAATTTATGGTCTGGGAGGCACTCTTTGTATGAAAAGTCTATATAATTCTCCATGTCATCACTTCTGGAGGCAGTGCAAGGTTGACATAGAGTCTGATGGTTGCTGGAAACGTTTCTGGATCCACAGGAAATTTTAAAAGTAAGGTATCTGTGGTTAGAAGTATCCAGCAGAATGACACTCTTGTAAAGCATGTTACGTTGATCTTACAAACCAATAATCCACCATGGGGCAAAGCAGAGATGTTGAAGCAAAGTTCCAGAGGAATAGCAGAAAGCTGATGTGAGTTATGTGGAGGGGGCTCAGACCAAAATGTCCTACAGGACCAAACGGGTGAAATACCCTTCCAGTCAGACCTGGCTGTAAAGACAGTAGTTCTTTTTTTCTCAAATCTTTTTATTAGGTTTAGCCTCTGAAATCCCATCGCAGTGGTACCAAAGTGCAAAAGTTTGGTATACAACAAGAAAAACAGCCATGCAAGGCGTGCTGACCCAGTCTTCATTTCAACAGCACCCTCCATGCCTCCAGAGCACACCCCAAGCATGTTATTAATAACATACCCTATTGGGAAATGGTATGCGCTAGACGCAATTCTAGCAATGAGGCTACTTTTGTAGCTAATATCAGAAATACAAAACATCGATTCATGAATCGGGGGTATGAAATAAAAATGCTGGATAAGGCTGAGAAAAGAATAGCACAGACTGCTAGGATTGTCAATTTGAAGAAGAATGGATTGAAACAGACAAAAGACAGACCCAATCGACTAGCCTTCATCACACAGTACAACAGACGTAGTAGTAGCATCTATTGCATTCTAAGAAGACATTGGAAGCTCTTGACCAACATACCTGGGCTCAGGGATGTTATTTCTAACAAACAAAGAGTGACATACCGCAGGGGGATCAGGAACTGGCTGTGTCCTAGCTATGTGGTCACACAAAAACCCTCTACTTGGCTCCCTAGCCCTGTTAAAGGATTCTACACATGTAGGAAATGCAACATGTGCATTTTATGAAAAGACAAGACTAAAACTTTTTGTTACAACGCAGGCAGAACATATGAAGTTAGGCAACATATAAATTGTAAAACTAGATTTGTTACGTATATCATTGGTTGCCCATGTAGCAAGATATAAAAGTGGGTAGTACCATAAGACCACTAAAACTGTGTATCCAGGAACATGGTCGGGCCATCAACAATGTGTACATGAGATACCCTTTGACTTACCACATGCAAGAACATCATGCAGCTGGGACCAATATTTGGTTCCAAGGCATAGATCACGTACCACCCAACCCCAGAGGTAGGGATAGGGAACTTTTCCTGAGACAAAATGAAGCAGGTTGGATATGTAGACTGCGAAGTGTGGAACTGGGCCATAATTCCGAAGGTGATCACACCTTCAACAGCCAGACTTTGAAGTAGGGGAAAACAGGTATCCCCAACCATCACTTTTGTGAACACCTGAGGGGTGATGATAAAGCCAAAGGGGAGCACGGAAAACTGAAACTGCTCTTGGCTCATCCTGTACCACAGGAAATGTTTGTGGGACTGCAGGACGGGCACATGAAAGATAGAGTCTTTCAGGTAAAAGGCTACCAGTCTCCTGGATCCAGGGCAGAAAGAACTTGGGCAAGGGTGAGCAGTTTGAATTTGTCCTTCCGTAGGAAGGCATTCAGAGGACGAATATCTAAAATAGGACAAGGCCTCCATCCTTCCTTGGCAAGAGGAAATAGCGGAAGTTAAAACTCGTCCCATTTTGAAGGCCGGAACCCTCTTGATGGCACCTTTGGCCAGTAGGGCTCATACATCTTGCAGTAAGATGGATAGGTGCTCTTCTGAATGCCCCTCTGATGTGGGCTGTAAAGGGTCAGATAGAAACGGAATGGCATAACCCTGCTGAATGATCTGGAGGAAACTTCTCCAGGATGTTATGGACTGCCAACCTGGGAGAAAAAGTTGGATCTGCCTCCCAAAGGGTTGTGTGCTGCTAAGGGCAAACTAAAGTGGCTTGGAGGCTGATGCTGTAGGGGATGCAGAATAGGAAGATTGGTGCCCCTGGTGATCTGCATGTTGTCTGACCGATCCCCATGCCCGACCACAAAAGGACTAAGGTGACTTCAGTATGCATGGGGGGGGGGGGGGGTGGCTGGCATTGTCTGTAATCCAAACCTCTGGAGTAGCCTCGGAAGGACCGAAACCCATGAAGAAACTTTCTGACAGGGATTGAAAGGTCCAAGGAGCACACTGAGACTGGCTTGCCTTGAAGCACTACGGGCAGCTTTTTCACCAAACAGGCAGGATCCATAATCTATGAAGAATGCCTGTACATATCCAGAGAAGCCTGTGGATCTCATCCATGTGTTGTGATGGAACACCACACTAGTGCTGATTGCTCACCCCAAGCAATTGGTAGTGTCCAGACCAGCAAGTATCACACATTTACCTGCTACCTGGCCATCTTAAATGCTCTGAGCCAAGCTCTAAACTCTTCTGAGACGGCCGGCATATAACGGCCCAGTAGGCAACTGGCACTAACCGACCTCAAGACTAGGCTGGTCAATGATGGTGAAAACCTGTACCAGCCTTCTCTTGATGGACATTAGGAAGGCTTTCAACACCAAGTGAATGGTCCGGAGCTCCAACAGATTTATTTGTGTCAGAGACCAGAATCCTCAGATATCCTCCTCTCCCTGATGACCTCCCAAGCCCAGCAGGAAAGCTGAAGTCACCTCTGTCAACTCTGGGTGGGAAAGGGAGAGAGGTCTGCTGCAGGTCAAGCTGCGGTACAGAAGCCACTACTGCAAAGCTCATGCAGTCTCCTCTGAAACCTGCATGACATCTGACAGGTTTCCTTAGTGTTCGGCCCACTGGGATTTTAGATTCCTCTGTAGAGCCCGCATTCGGCTAACAGGCCCAGAAGCTTCAAAACTGCTCTCACCGAGATCCAGGACTGAGGCTGAAATATTGGGATCATAGCCAAAATCTGAAGGGAGCTGGCTCTGTAAATACTGGGAAACAGCCTTTAGCACAATGCCGGAATCACACAGTGCCTTTACAGCGCCGGCAATTGAATGAACGTGTCATTAACACGCATTCATTTAGCACGCAAGTCATTACAATGACTTCCTTTAGAGGGGCGCATTGGTGCAAAGGTGTTGGATTTAGAATCCAACACCTTCCCTACTGATGTGCAGACTGGAGCTGGATTAGTAAATTATACTAATCCAAAGTCCAGATCCCCCCCAAGGCAAGTCGTTGTAACGACTTGCGTTCAAAAGAAACGCGTCGTTACGACGCGTTCGCACTAATGAAGGCGCTAAAAAGGCATGCATTCTAAACGCATGCGTAATTCCGACATACAATCCTATATACTATACCAAAGTAAGGTATAGTGTGCACAGAGTCCAGGGAGTCCCCAGAGGTATAGCAGAGGCTAAATTAGATAAGTATTAACAGTTCTCTTTGTGGTAGTGTGGGCGAGCAGTTAGGCCTGTCAGGAGGGTATGTTAAGCATTTATTGTATGCACTCAATCAAGAACTGATTACACACATTCAGAGACAGAATCAAGACCAATTGGGTAAGTATAAAAAGGTATACTTAGGTTTTATTTCTAGAACCAAGCAGAACTTGGCACAGGTAGGTAAAGGTACTTGCAATTGTAAAACTTTACACGGTAATGCAATTGGTAATGGATTTGCAATTGTTACGGGTTTGTATATGCGTTTAAAACAGTTTAAATTACACAGTAATTACTTTGGATTACTTTTGCGTTACTTTTGGATTACATCGACTACTCGGGGTGATGTGCCTAGATATCACACTGTGGATCCTACAATATAAGGTAAGTAAGACTTTTTGAGGGTTGCAATCTAGTTACTTTTCTTTCATACAAAAGTTCAGCTCGACAATATTTTTAGGAACAAAACATCACAACATTGGTTCCTATGGGGAAAAGAAGGTTATCGGTTTGCAGGTAAGTAAACTACCTCCAAGAATAGTTTTTCAGGGCTAGTACCAAGGTTCAGATAGGCACTCAAATTGCACCACCAGCGGCACTGGGGTGGTAGGGTGCAGAGTGCAGGGGACCAATGATACCCAATGGGGCTAAGAGGGCCTTCGGAAAGGGGCTGCTTACGAGCAGGCCACTCGGGTGTGGGAGCAAAGCTCCAGGGGTTAAGATCATCACTGCAGGGGCCAACAATCAGCACAGAAGCGGCACCACCAGCGGCACAGGGGCGGCTGGGTGCAGAGTGCCAAGGAGTCGCCGGGGACTCTGTGGATTCCAATGAAGATCTTCGGTTCGGAAAGGATGCTGCAGGCTCGGGCAGGAAGGCTTCCTGAAGGCGACTATCGGCTGGAGCAGTAAGTTGGGCTCTTGGGGGATGCCTGGACACCGTTGGTTGGGCCACCCAAGGCCGTGCGGCATTGGGTGCAGGGGTGTCTTTTTGCATCGGGTCATCTTACCAGCTCCGGGTGCCAGTCGGGAGGGACCCTTCAGGTTGAGGCTGCAGGCGTCGGCTTGAAGTTGAGGGAGGTCGGGATCACCAGATACCAGGTCAGGATCGCTGGGGAGACCTCCTCATGGTGTTGGGCCACTGGAACTCGGGCTGTGGGCGTCGGGTGCAGAACCGCTGAGCCGCCTGAATCCGGGTTCTGGTCTTGGAGTCTTTGAGCGAATCCAGTGCTCACAGGAGACAGAGTCTGTAAGGTGAGTGCAGGGCAAGTCCTCCAGGGTCTGGGGAACTGCTGAACACGCTGGGGTTTCCACTGTAGGCAGGTCGGAGTCGGGACAGGCTGGTAGGGCTGGGGCCAAAGCAGCTGGTGTCCTCGTCTTCCTGGGTCAGCACGGCTCTTCGGTCCTTCTTCTTTCTTCCCTGAATCAAAACTTAGGGGTGTTTACAGGGGTGTGCAGGTCAGGACCAATGGGTCCCTTCCTTGGGGCAAGTACACCCCCTATTATGCCACCCTCCAGCGGGAGGGGGGCATGAACCTCTTCCTAATTGGCTGGTTCCCCTCATCTTCAAGATGGAGGGGACTGAGATGTGTGCTTCACCTCGCCTCCCCCACTTGAGGGGTGGGGTTGGCAAAGGTGGGCACACCTCTCCTCCTAACTCGGTTTTCCCGCCGATTCTCCCGGCCGAAGTGGGGGTCAGAACTGGTGGGAGCCAGGTGCTGGGGGCAGCAAAAGGCAGGGACAGCTTACGAAGGTGGCAGGCCTTTGAAGCTTCCCCTTTCGTGGACCCAGCCCATACTGGGGGAGGAGGCATGACAGCTCTTCCCATGATGGGCTTTGTTTCTGGACCCAGAGAGCAAAGGCTCTCTACCCAGGGGTCCAGAAACTTGTCTGGTGGTGGCAAATGGCAGGCAGCCATTCAGGAACCAACCACACCAGGACTGGTTGTTTTTCAGGGTCCTTCTCTAAGATGCCCTCTGTGTGCATTTTACATTAAATCCCACACTAGCATCAGTGTGGGTTTAATGTGCTGAGATGTTTGCTACCAAACTTCCCAGTGTTCAGTGAAGCCATTATGGAGCTGTGGAGTTCGTAATGAATAACTCCCAGCCCATATACTCTTTATGGCTTTACTGCACTTACAATATCTAAGAATGGACTTAGACACTGTAGGGGTACAGTGCTCATGCAACTGTACCCTCACCTGGGTTTAGTGTACCCTGCAAAAGGGGTGGCCTACCTAGGCCACAGGCAGTGGATTGCAAGCATGGCACACAGGGATGTGTGCCACGTCGACTCTTCACTTTTCTCTGCACCAAAACACGCAGCCTGCAATGGCAGTGTGTGGGTGTTAAGGTACAGGGCCCCTAAGGGTGGCACAATAGGTGCTGCAGCCCTTAGAGGCGTTCCCTAGTCACAGTGTACTTGGTACCCATAGTACCTTTTACAAGTGGCTTACCTGTGGCCAAAGAGGTGCCAATTGGGGGTACAAAGGTACAGCTTTAGGAAAGAGCACAGGCCCTGGGATCCTGATTGGCAGGGGCCCAGGGCACACCAAGTCAAAGTGCATCACGTGTCAGGCAAAAAGTGTCCTGGACTTGTTGCGACAGAGGAAAGGCTCTGAACTGCACCTAGTCCCGAATTGCCCCTATTAAAGGAATCCTCTGCAAAGGAGTTAGGTGTGACTTTGTCTCATTGATCAAGAACCTCAAAAATGTCTGGAGGTTCGCCGTTGTCTGAAGGTGGTCCATGGCTGACTGTGGCAAGCCTGTGGTCGAGGTAGGGGAATATTAGTATGCCTGACCGACGAAGCTGCACTCAATTTCGTGAATACCCAAAGAGCGCTGGTACAGGTGAAGGGGAGCATGGCAAACTCAAAATGCTTTTGGCTGACCTTGAACTGCACATGACATTAGTGGAATTACAGGATGGGCACACGAAAGTACATATCCAAGTCGACCACCCATTCACCCAGATCCAGGGTAGACAGAATACAAGGCATTTTTAATTTGCCCTCTCGGAGGAAGACATTCAGAGGGCGAAGATCTAAAATAGGATGAAGATCTTTGTCCCCATTTGGCGCAAGGAAATAGTGGGAGTAGCAGCCCGTCACTACTTCCAAGGTGGCACTTTCTTATGGACTCTTTGGCCAACAGAGCATGCACTTCTTGCAACAAGATGGACAGGTGCTCCACAAAAGCCGCTCTGAAGTAGGAGGGAGGTGAAATCGTTCGGAAAGGAATGGCAGGGCATAGCCCTGCTGGACAATCTGGAAGACCCATCTGTCGGATGCAATTGCCTGCCACCCTGGAAGAAAATGTTTGATTCTGCTTCCCACAGGGAGGCTGTGTGCCGCTAAATTTAATTTAATTTAATTTGGAGCTTGTAGAGCGCACAGCTACCTCCAACGGAGGTGTCCCGGCGCTAACGGATACAAAAAATAAAAGCAAGTTGCCACATGCTACAGAAGCTTAGGGAAGGTCAAAAAGCCAGGTTTTTAGAAATTTACGAAAGACAGATTCAGAATTAGCCTTCCTAAGGTAAGGAATTCCACAGCTGAGTGGTTCTGACTGTGAACGACCGGC
This sequence comes from Calotriton arnoldi, assembly GCA_963921515.1. Taxonomy (NCBI): domain Eukaryota; kingdom Metazoa; phylum Chordata; class Amphibia; order Caudata; family Salamandridae; genus Calotriton; species Calotriton arnoldi. Next base: position 6,132,785 of record CAWUFW010000074.1, on the reverse strand, counting down.
CACCAAGCCTCGCTTTTGCAAAGCGGGGAATTACTAGGAGGCCTTGATGATTGGATCTCAAGCTAAAGGCAAACTAAAGCGGCTTGGAGGCTGATGCCGCTGGGTTGGAGGACTGAGTAGAGCGGTATCCTTGGTGGCATCCCCAATGCCTGCCTGATCCCTATTCTCCTCTCTGAAAAAACTGGTGTGACTGTTCAGGTGGTGGCGAGGCCTGGCAATACCTATACGCCAGCCCCCTGCTGTAGCCTCAAAAGGGCAGCAACTGCTGAGAAAATGCCAGGCAGGGATAGAAATTCCGAAGGAATGTGTTGTGCCTCTGCCTTATTTAAAGCACTTGAGGGTGAAATCAGTCTTTTTGCCAAAGAGGTGGGACCCAACAAAAGGCATTTCCATTAGAGATGCCTGTATATCCTCAGAAAAGATAGTGGATCGCATCCATGCATGACGGACGACCACCACACTTGTGCCCACTGCATGCCCCAAGAAGTCAGTTATATCTAAACTAAACCTAATGACATACTTTGCTGCATCCTGACCGTCTAATGGTTTGAGCAAAAAAAGTCCTGAAACTCTCCAGGACTGCCAGTAAGATCACAATAACCCTGTCCCAAAGGCATGCGTATAGCGGCCTAATTGGCAGATCGCAATGACATATGTCAGTGCCAAGCTGGTGGAAGAAAACATCTGCTTTCCAAATGCCTCAGTCCTCTTTGACTATCTGTCCAGATGGGTCTTAGGGAATGCATTAGGGTTAATTTTGCCAGTTGGAGCTTGGACATCAAACTGTTAGGGGTCGGGTACTATTTAAGAAAATCCACTATATGACCCCTGGCTACCTACCTGTTCACTGGTGGGCAAGAACAGGGCTTCGCTTAAGTCCCCAGCAGGGCTTCACTAAATGAACGTAAGGGCTCAGATGAAGCTGGCCCCTGATGCAACACCTCCGTAAGGACATTCGTCTTGACTTCCAGTGAAGGTAGCTTTAGGTCCAGGACCTTAACTGCCCACCTAATCACCACAGCAAATGATGCTCACTCTTCTGTACGTAATCCAACGGGCAACAGCAATCCTTTGTCCAGAGAGGTATTCAGTCCTCTGGCCTCTAAAGTTTGATGATAAGTCAATATCATCATCATCACCACCATTCCCATGACCAAGTTGATCAGAGTTCAAACCAAAAAGGTTATGAAGGCTCTGAGGAGGGCCTTGTGGCAGAGAAAGAGTTATCAGAACCAGAGTGTACTGGGACCGAGTGTGCTGGAGTGGAATCAAGGCGCCACCTCGGTTGGGGCCGAAGCGGAATTGGCTCAAGGTCACACACCAGAATTGACAGAGGCTCGACCTCTGGAGCGAGCAGCCAGCATTACTGGAGAAGGGACCAATGCAGATCTTGGAGCTGGAATGGAAGTCGGTACCGGGATTGGTGCAGAATCCTGAGGCAGTTATGAGGGGCACAGATGGTGCAGAGGATGGATCTGCCAGTGCTAACCTGACTGGAGACCCATGCGGATCTCTGGGGACTATAAGGGCGCCCGACAGAGCAGGTAAAGTGTTGAAAATTTGCAACATGGCCTTAAAGGCCTCAACCTGTTGCAGCATCACCAATGGCTCAGGAAATTCGGGGCACACCGGTACTAGTTGAGGAATCGGTTCCGTGATCAGGAGCGAGATTGATTGGCACCTTGACACCCTCCCGACTTCTCTTTAGACAGACAGTGGCGGGATGGGGTAAGAGTTCCACTTTGACTTCTTAAGCTTTTTCTTGTACTTGTACTTACTGGACCACTTTACTCACCCTCAAATTGGATCAGAGGCGGGACTTACGTGAGGTCCACGACTTATTTCAGTGTTCAGCAAAGTACAGCTGCGCTTTACGGTCCAGGTTGCCTTCAGGAGCAGGAAGGCACACTCTTCATACGAGTATTGCAGTGAGCTCAAACATCAGAGGCAGACCTCATTCTGGTCCGTCACTGGCATCTGTTTCCGACAGTCATGGCACTGTTTTAATCCTGCAGTTTTCAATGGGACATCATTTACTTGAACACTGGAAAGAATCTCAAAAGAATTTGACAACCGACGATAGGGAGTGCAGCATCAAATCTGCGTATAAAGGTGTGGGAATATAGGAACTAACGGAGTGCAGGAGTGGTGCTTGTATGCGGCCCCACTCTGTCATTTCCAGGAAAGAACGAGGTCAATGAGGAGATGCAAAACACCACCTACCAGTGTGTGGGAGCACCAGCGGCGTTTCCTCCATAGGAGCGGAAGAGAGTAGCCCCCCCCCCCACATTGCTGCAGAAAGAGTGAAAAATAAAATGGTAAAAAATGATTGTGTTACCACTTTATTTTTTACTCTCTGCTGAAGGGAATGTGGGGGTGGGGCCAGTGCACCATTGCTGCTGATTGGCAGCAATGAGGAGTGGCCACTTCGGTTTGACCTGCTATCTTACTATGGCAAGCCTGACATGCACAATTTAGACCTCTCCAACCCAGCTAGCTTAGACAGCTGGGTTGGAGAGCAGGCACAGGTCTCCAGTGCCGTCGGAGTGCTGAGGCAGCCTGTTCCAGTCAATCCAGACACTCCAGCGTCTAAACTGGATAAGGTAGTTGGCTCTGTGATGTCACCTTGTGCTCGGAGAAGTCTGGAGCCAGGGACTGGAGAGCATCAAGGACGAGCTTCAGGATAAGTACATTTTCTTTTTAATTTCTTCAATGTTTATTTTGTGTTTCAAATGTAAGCTTTAATGTATTTGTGTTTTCAATGTATGTAGTGTCTCACCATATTTTTATGTCACCAACCGCCACTGGGTAGCACGACTATGAAAGCTTCTGCATCCTATCTGGCACGTAGGTGATATTGGCACAGGTGAAAAATCTGCGGTTAGAGGTATCCATCAGAACTGCCATTTTGCACTTCATGAAATTATAATAAAAATATTAAAAAAGAAAATAACATTGATCTTTTGAGATTTAAAACTTTCCAGTTGGAGACTGTTTAGGAAAGATGCTGCCCTCCTTGGCCATCTCACTGTGTCGCCTCGAGGTGTAAGTTGTGTGGATGCGTAGATTTAATAGATACCATGCTGATCCTCTGTGGGCCTGTTGATCGCTCCAAAGCCTGCATGCAGGATTCAGGATTCAATTTCTGCCCTCAGGGCCAATTTCCACTGGGCCAAGTGGCACTGCCGAGCAGTTAACATTCATCACTCGGAGACCTTAGAAGCTGGTGAGAGCGAGGGCTGTAAGCTGCACCAAAGCTGCCATGCTTCTAGGGCTCACTACTCCCCTTGCCGAGCCGCCACCACCTGCATCACACCCCTGCCCGCATGATCTAGACAGCCACAGTTTCCCTGTAGGAGGCTGGCTCACTATATAGTGTACACCTATTGGTGAGGCACTGTGCACTGAGTCCAGTTGCTAGGCTCCCATATGCAGAGGTGATACCCTGGGTCAGTGTCCACAGGATAACGTGGGGAAGTCGCGGTTGGAGTTTTACTGTTTCAGGAACCTTCCCAGAGGACCCAGAGGAAACCCGTTGGAACCAGGGAGGTTGAAGGTCACCCCCACCCATGGATACCCAGAGAACCAGGATACCTACACCAGGGAGCCGGGGTGCAAAGTGGTATCGAAACTGCCCGTTGACGTCAGTGGGGAGCCTTGGATGTCCAGCTGCTACAGAGTCTCATGGACCAGGTCGGTGGAACCCAGACATTAATTCCGGACAAGGAGTCCCTGCTAAAAGAGGGGACAGAGGCCAAACCACCCAGAGGTGTCCAGGAGGAGCAGGAGCACTCTGCCCGCCCTTGTCGGAGGCCCTTTACTGTAGCACGGAGGTCTTGAAGCTGCAGCTGTGGAGCCCAGGCAACGTTGCAGAGGGACAGGAGACGTCCACGAGCTGTCCCACGTTGGTTGACAAGATGCAGGAAGGTCAGTGGCTGGCAGGACCACCAACAAGTCTTGGCAAACGCAACAGACGTGTTGCACGATGAAATGCTTAATTGCAGACCAGCAAGGTCTGAGGGACTCATCCAGCAGGGGTAAGTCGGGGCCGGCACTAAGCAAGTGGGAGAGCCAGCAGGAATCAATGGAGACCCCTGGAGGACCCTCTGGCAGCAGGCACAGGGAGTCGCAGGGAGGCCTCAGCAGTGCACAGACGCTGGAGACCCACGTCGCAGGAGATGCATTGGGGACGTCAGTCTTGGAGCTGTGTGATGCTTGAGGCTGGAGCTTCTTGGAGCTCAAAGATCTTCGGTCATGAGACCACAAGCCTTGGCAATGGCAAACAAACGCAGTGCACAGGGATGCGGTTCCAGTAGGCGGGAGAGGGACTGCAGTCTCCCAAGTTGCAGGGAAGACAGGTCAGGCCTCTGGAAAGCCACCAAACCACCACCTATGTTGTAGAGCCTTGAGGTGTCTGTGGGACAGCAGGATCCACACGCCGGTCGTCATGAAGGGGAGTGACAACTTCCCTTCAAGAGAAATTCCTTCTTGTTATTTTGATGCATGCTGAGTCAAGGGGGAACTCTGGAGGATGCACAGCCACGGAGGTTGCAAAACTTGAACGAGCACTCTTGAAGGAGCAGTCTTTTTCTTGGTTTATGGCTCGGTCCAGCAGCAGATTCCAGTGTCCAGCAGCATAAGAGTCTTTAGACAAATCTTCAGGCGAAGCCAGTCAGTTCTTGAAGACAAAGTCCAGACGAATCGAAGGACCCACCCACAGGGGAGCCCTTAAGTAACCCAGAAAGGGGGGTAGGACTACTTCTGCGGTGACCCACCTATTGGGGGAAGGTCAGGGATGCTACTCTGGTGGACTGACCAGTCAGATCCTCCTTGGGGTCTCAGCCCATTTAAGATTGAAGATGACAGAATCAAGTGGCCACCTGACCGAGCTCTGGGCACCTCTCAGGGGAGGAGCTGGACAGGGGGGTGGTCACTCCCCTGTCCTTTTTGCAGTTTCGCATCAGAGTGGGAGCCAAGGGCTCCTGGACTGGGGCAAACTGGTTCATGCAAAATGGGCACAAAATACACCCTTCAAAGCAGTCTGGAGGTGCTCAGAAGCACCCACACCCCAGCCTAAGACACCTATTTCTAAAGGAGGTGGTTACACCTCTCCTCTACAGGAAATTCTTTGTTCTACCTTCCCCTGCCAGAGTTAAGCTCAGCAGCAGGAGAACTTTGTCTGGGGTCGGCAGCAGCACTGGCTTGCACGCAGACCCTGCAAGGCTACACAGGTAGACATGGGGTGATCCTCTAAGGAGCCCCTCAGTACAAGGGATTATGCAGCTAGCCCCGGAATCGGTGCAGTGGCATGATTCCAACATGTTTAATAGCAAACATGATGGGTTTGGTGAAGCCATTATGTAGCTGGACATCTCGACTTGGCCAGTGTCCACTACATAGCTTCAAATGGCTTCTCTGCACTTACAATGCCAGAGAATGAACTCCAGGGTTTGTAGGGGTGTCTCTGCTCGTGCAGGGGTACCCTCACACTTAAAACCATGCACCCTGCCGAGGGCTGTAAGGCCTACCTTAGGGGTGACTTATAGGTTTTAAGTACAAAGACCCAGATATAAGGAAAACTTTATATCAGAAGTCAAGGGTGCATGCACCATTTCACGGAGGCTGCAATGGCAAACCTACAGACACAGTTTGCATGGGCTACCCTGGTGGCACAATACATGCTGCAGCCCATAGGAGACCCCTGCCCTAGGTGCCTTAGTACCATATATTAGGGATTTACATGGGTACACCAGTATACCAATTGTGGGATGTATAAAGTACTTACCAATGAATTGAGGAGAGAAAGCAAAGACACTGGGGTCCTGATTAGCAGGATCCCAGTGTACTACAGTCAAAACACACTGACACCAGGCACAAAGTAGAGGTACCTAGGCCAGAAAGATATTAATTTCCTACACCCCCCATCTGGGGTAGCAGGCTGGCATGTTTGATGAACAGCAAGCCGATTGTCGACAATGAAGAGGAGGGGGGACTGGTGTGACCTCAAGACGAAGAGCAAGGCTCAGGACCACAGAGAGGCACCAGTCTTCCCGCCACTTCTGCAGCCCTCTTCTCCCCTGTAGCGCTCAACAGTACACAGCAGTGCTCTGGAGATAAAAAAACATTGCTAACAGGAAAAATTAAGATTTCCAAGAGTTCAGAGATTCTTCCCTAACGAACTGGAAAAAACAACCATGAGGCTACTGCATGTACAATGTGTTGCGGGAAGAGGGATTTTTTCAATCTTTAATGTAAGCCTATTACACTGCTTTTTTTTTTTATACCTTTTATATACACAATGTTTTAACTGGGTTTTGTATGTCACATACTGCAATTCAATTCTAAATAGACAATCTGAAGCAATATTTCAGCCATTCAGGAGAAATCTAACCCCTCTAATAGGCTTCCATTATATATGAGCTCATGGATAAAAACATTCTGCAATGTTATTTCCATGGAAGAAAAAACGAAAAACAATACAAAATGATGTACTGTGGCCTATGCATGCAGCGGAAAATTATTCAAGCACTTACAACGACATTAAGATCCTACAATGCAGAAGTATTAGTAATGTTGTATACATGCAACAAAATAGATAAGCAGTGAAATTACTATGTAACCCTGGAGTGATTTATACTCTGGAAAACCTTTTTGTTCTGCTGCATTCGTTTCCAAATAAATGCAATACATTCTGTTTCCATCCTTAACTTGAAAGTGGGGATAGTAAAATATTCATTGGATTCAGTCAAATATTAGAATTTGATAAGAAACTTCACTTGCATTTGATGGGGACAAAGGTCAGGGTTTAAATCACAAACAGAAATACAAATGTGTTTAACCCTGAATAAAATCTAATTTTTCTCCAGTCGTCTTTTTGTGTTTGCCCTCTTCCTATTGATTCTCTTTTCTATTCTCTCCCCACTCTTTCCTTCTCTCTTTTCATTATCTCTTCTCCTTTTACTAACTCATCTTCTTTCTTCCTTTTTCTTCTTCTCTCATTAATATATCCTTAAAGAGAAGTAATGCTTTAAACAAATAAACGGTGATGATGCTATACCTGGATTGGCTGAGACAGGTCTTTTTGAATCGAAGCCTGGTTTCTCCCTTCTTTCGAAGTGAGCATGTAGTTTTTTTGTGTTCCCATTAACTAGAATTCCTCTGCGTGTGATTTGAGACATTCGATCCCGCGGCAAAGAGATTTCTTAGGGAAGATAGCAATACAAATATGTTAAGTTTAAATCTGTTTTATTTGGTAGTGCAACAAAAAATACAATTAAATTACATTGCAATTACAGTCCAGTGAATAATTGCTCTTTGGTAATCCATCATATTTTGAGGGCTGTGTTAACTAACCCACACATTTTAGAGCTGCATCCCTAATTCTTTCTGGCCTGGCCACCATAATGAAACACGCCACCGAGTCCGGCTCAGGAGAGCACTCGGTCTGTTGACCCCTGCCATCCCCACTGTCTCTGCTAGCAGAATCTGACCCTGCACCCCGAAGTTCCAAAGTTCTATCAGAGCAGTCTACGACGTCACAGGCATGCCTTGTTAAGTGAGCCCTGCCAGAGAATCCTAAAGGCATGTCTTCTTGGATGCCATATGGCTCCACCACCCCAATAAAAAATATGTTGATATATTATTGCATCATTTTTTTAAAGTATTTTCAGCAAGTATCAGAAAACCTAAGTACACTGACAAGTGCAACAAAATAACTATAACAACTATAACGTACTCATTTCAGGAATGTGTTCAGTATTGTTCAGTAAGCTCAAAGCATAATGCATGCAAATTTAATTTTAGAACAATGTTACAGCATTTATTGCATCCATTGCAGAAAATAGCCAGTGTGTATATTTGCTGTGAAATACATCTATAATAAAGTACAATCTATTGTACGACTGGGCATGAGTCTTATTTGCCAAACATCTAAATTAAGAATTTCAAAGCTGGTATTTGGAGCCAGAATTCTGACCACTGTATAAAGTCATGGCAGGCCTATATTCTGTTCCTTTCTAGTTGCTCCTACAGACAGCCAATAGATGGAAATGGATATCTGATCATAAATCAAAATAAAATCTATTGAATAGAATTAAACGAAGCTCTACAAAAAGCTGATAGCTGTAATAAAGTTCATTTCTCTTTCTCTCTGTGCCTCTTTCTCCATCTGCCCTTGCCTCTCTACTGCTCCTCACACGTGTCATGCAGCCAAATCCTAAATGACTGCTAATTCTTATACATATACCCAGGTTGCATTATAATACAGGGTGCATAATGTCATAGATTTTAAATTTGCATTCCCATTTAAAAAAACATTAGTTTTAGTGCCATTGAATTTGACTGGATGCTTTTTTAGCAAAATTATGCCACGTGTCATTGATACACCTAGTGTTAAAACAATGTTTTTGTCATTGTTGAACACCTTGACAACAGAACAAACATTTTCAGGCAAACTATATTTTAAGATCATGTTTCTGGAAAGACAAAAAACCCTTTTCTGTGTATGGTATGAAGCAGCTAATGCTTCCACATTGGTCTTTTACTGACTGAATTGTGACACATGCTAACCTTATCGAACAAGTTACGTACCTTCGGTAACGATATATCTGTAAGAGACATAGATTAGTTATAGATTCCTTACCTTAGAATTACCACAGGCGTCAGACTGGATCCGGAAAGTTTTTCGTCAGCAGTGCCCCTGCGCGACGAAAGGTGGCGTCGGTCGGCTCCGCGTTCATCGTTGGTGTCGTGGTCGCCGGGATGACGTCACAGTAGCTACTTAGACGACGCACTCGCGCGCTGACGTCCGTTCTGTACACGACTTTCCACGCCAGAAGCGCAGAGCCATGCAAGACACTGACCACTGGTGCACAAAACTAGGGCCCTGAAAGGGAGTCCTTAACCCTAGAAGTCAGTTCGCAGAACGGGGAGGATGGGTGGGGCGGTAAGGAATCTATAACTAATCTAGGTCTCTTACAGATATATCGTTACCGAAGGTAAGTAACTGTTTCATCTGAAAGAAACAATTAGTTATAGATTCCTTACCTAAGAATAGATACCCCAGCAATACCAACCCCGGAGGTGGGTCTGCGAACCAAGTTCACACCAGAAAGTCCTGGAGAACAGAACGGCCAAAGAAGACGTCTCTCCGGACCTGGCTGTCCAGGCAGTAGTGTTGTGTGAACGTGTGCAGCGATGCCCACGTAGCTGCCTGACAGATGTCATTAAGGGGGACTCCACGTCCCAAAGCAGTGATAGCTGCCGTCACCCTGGTGGAATGGGCGCGTAAGCCCACTGGAGGCTCCTTCTTTGCCAAGGAATAACAAGCTTTGATGCACAAAACGACCCATCTAGAAATGGTCCGTTTGTGCACGGCCCGACCTTTCTTGGCACCCACGTAGCCAACAAAGAGCTGGTCATCCACGCGGAATTGCTTTGTGCGATCCAAATAAAATTAAAGCGCCCCTTTTGGATCCAGACGGTGGAGCATCTCTTCTTCTTTGGAAGGATGCGAAGGCGGAAAGAAGGTGGGCAAAGTGATGGTCTGTCCAATGTGGAAAGAAGTAACCACTTTGGGAAGGAAGGAAGGACGAGTTCGGAGGACAACCTTGCCCAGATGAACAGCCAGAAAAGGAGGTTTAGAAGAAAGAGCTTGGAGCTCACTCACCCTGGGCGCAGACGTGATGGCCACCAGAAAGGCAGTTTTTAAAGTCAGAAGCCTGGGAGGACAGTTATGCAGCGGCTCAAAGGGAGCGCACATAAGATACATAAGAACCAAGTTCAAGTCCCACTGGGGCATTACGAAGGGAACAGGAGGAAAAAGATGAGTAATGCCCTTAAGGAAGCAATTTACAACAGGGGACTTGAAAAGAGAAGGCTGATCAGGAAGCCTCAGAAAGGCTGAAATGGCCGAGAGGTAGCCCTTAAGAGTGCCCAGAGCAGAGCCCTGCTGGGCCAAAGAAAGGAGAAACAAGAGAACCTCAGAAAGAGGGGCAGAAGGGGATCCACAGCCTTTGCTATGCACCATGCCACAAATTTGTTCCATCTGCAGGTGTATACAGTCTTAGTGGAGGGACGCCTGGCTGCCAAGATAACATCACAGACTTCGGGAGGAAGGTCGAAAGCTGTCAACTGTCGCCGCTCAATCTCCACGCAAGGAGGTGGAGGCTGGACAGGTTCGGGTGGAGGATCGTCCCCTGCTGCTGCGACAGAAGATCCTCCCGAAGAGGCAGTCGGACCGGAGGATCGATGGCCATGTGTAATAGCTCGGAATACCAGACTCTTCGTGCCCAATCCGGAGCCACCAGAATGACTTGGGCCCGGTCGCGCCTGATCTTCTTCAGCACTCTGGGCAGAAGTGGTATAGGCGGAAAGGCGTATAGAAGACCGCAACTCCACTCGCACCGAAAAGCGCCGCCGAGCGAGTGCCGCCTTGGAAATTCCAACGGGCAGAATTGCTGACATTGCGCGTTCTCTTCGGTGGCGAACAGATCTAACCAAGGCTCTCCCCACCGTTGAAAGAGACCTTGCACCACCTCCGAGTGAAGACGCCATTCGTGATCCATCAAGCACCTGCAGCTGAGTTCATCCGCCTTGGCTTTCAGCGAACCTGCCAGGTGTTGAATCACCAGGGATATGCCCTGATGTTCCAGCCATGTCCAGAGGCGGAGGGCCTCCTGACATAGGGTCCACGACCCCACCCCGCCTTGCTTGTTGCAGAACCACATGGCGGTGGTGTTGTCCGTGAGCACCTGCACTAATCTTCCCCGGACAGAGGGAAGGAATGCTTTGAGTGCAAGACGAATCGCCCGAAGCTCCAGAAGGTTGATGTGGAGCCCAGACTCCGCCGGAGACCAGAGGCCTCTGATCTCCGCCTCCCCCATGTGGCCTCCCCATCCCAGAAGTGATGCATCGGTCACCACTGTGAACTCTGGTTGGGGAAGGGAGAGGGATCTGCCGTTGACCCATTCCTGGTTCGTTAGCCACTACTGCAGTTGGTGTGCAGTGCCCTCCGAGATCTGGACACAATCGGACAGGTTCCCCTGATGTTGTGCACACTGGAACTTCAGGTCCCACTGCAGAGCCCGCATATGCCATCTGGCATGGTCCACCAGCAGGATGCCATCAGGCACAGTAGCCTGAGGGTCATCCTGACCGAAACCCGGGATAGAGGCTGAAAGATCGGAATCATAGCCCGAATATCCCCGACTCGCTGTTCGGGAGGATAGACCCGAAACTGCGTCGTGTCCAGAACCGCTCCGATGAAGAGGAGCTTCTGAGAGGGAGTCAGGTGCGACTTCGGCACGTTGATGGAGAACCCCAGCGAATGCAGGAGGTCGGCCGTAGTCTGGAGGTGGGAGACGACAGCCTGGGGCAAGCCAGCCTTCAACAACCAGTCGTCGAGATAGGGGAAGACTGGAACCCGTGATCTGCGCACTTGAGCTGCGACCACCGCCATCACTTTCGTGAACACCCGAGGGGCGCTGGTAAGGCCAAAGGGGAGCACGGTGAACTGAAAGTGCTCGTGGCCTACCGTGAACCGCAGGTAACGCCGGTGGGCCGGCAGGACGGGGATGTGAAAATAAGCGTCTTGCAAGTCCAACGCTACCATCCAGTCTCCAGTGTCGAGGGCAGACAGGACCTGAGCTAGCGTCAACATTTTGAACTTCTCCTTCCGGAGGAAACGGTTGACGTTCCTGAGATCCAAGATAGGACGCAGGCCTTTGTTCTTCTTGGGCACCAGAAAGAAGTGGGATTAGGAACCACGACCTACTTCTGGGACATGAACTCGCTCGATGGCTCCCTTGGCCAAGAGAGCCATAACTTCCTGTTGGAGAAGGGCCAGATGATACTCTGACATGCGATGGTACTGAGGTGGCATGGCTGGGGGGGAAGTCTCGAAGGGGAAGGAGTAGCCCCATTGGACTATTTGCAAAACCCACCTGTCCGACGTGATGGTGCGCCAGTGGGGGAGTTGATGGCGAATCCTGCCGCCCACTGGCGATTGGTGGCCCTGGAAGGTCGGACTAGGAGGGTTTGGAGGCTGCTGCAGAGGGGGGCGGTGGTGGACTGACTCGCTCGCTGGCCCCCAGACCCACGACGGTGGTTCCCACGTCCCCGGCCACGTAGGGGCTGAACAGCTTGCGCTGGCCTGTGGCCCTGGGTGGAACGTGGTGGGGCACCCCTTCCGTAGCCACGAAAGGGGCGAAAAGCAGACTGCGCAAGGCGAGTGGTGGAGAGGTCCAAGGACTTGGCCGCAGCCCTTTAGTCCTTAAAGCGCTCTAGTGCGCTGTCTGCCTTGTCGCCGAACAGGCGACGGCCATCAAAGGGCATGTCCATAAGGGTAGCTTGGACATCCCCAGAAAAGCCAGTCGACCTCAGCCAGGCGTAGCGTCGAAGGGCTACCGACGTTGAAATCGTCCTACCTAGCGAGTCGGCGGTGTCCAGTCCACAGCGTATGCTAAACTTCGCTGCGTCTCTCACCTCGGCAACTGCACGGGAGAGCACTGCCCGGGCCTCCTCCGGGCACTGAGGCAGCACCTGCGCCACCGTATCCCACACAGAGTGGGTATAACGGCCCAACAGACATGCAGTGTTTACCGACCGCAGTCCCAAGCTGGAGGAAGAAAACATCTTCTTCCCAAGATGGTCCAGCTTTTTGGATTCCCTATCAGGTGGTGCGTTAGGGAATGCACCTTTAGATGTGGAGGCTTGGACCACCAAGCTCTCAGGGGCGGGGTGTTGGGAGAGGAAAGTGGGGTCGCCTGGAGCCGGGTAATCATCCTATCCACAGGAGCCCCTGTGTTGGGCCTGGACCAGGTGCCCAAAAGGATGTCGGTAAGGACTTCATTGTACGGCAGCAGGGGCTCCGAAGAGCTCGCTGCCGGCTGAAGCACCTCTGTCAGGAGGTTAGTCCTGACTGCCACTGTAGGAAGCTCGAGGTTGAGAGCCTCGGCCGCCCTACGCAACACCACTGCGTGAGAAGCTCCCTCCTCCGTAGCCACGGTAGGAGGAGACAACATGCCAAGGTCTGGGGAAGTATCTAGACCACTGGCTTCCCCCAGTTCCTCTCTCCAGTCCGGTTCATACTCCAACTGGTCAGTTAGAGGGTCTCCAGACCCCTCCCAGTCCTCCTCACCCTCCTCTGGTTGCCAATCTGGCCTGATTTGAGCACCAGGGTAGATCAGGGGCACAAAGGTACCCATCGGCACCGGATCCGGCGTCGGTCGACGCCGGTCCGGCTCCGTGTCCAGTGCAGGGTGGAGGCCGAGGTGGACGCCTGCTGGGGACACAACCAGCGTCGGCTGTGGACGTGGTGCCGGTGGATTCGGCGCCGGGGGAGGTGTAATCAGGTCAACCGGCGCCGATCCGGATCCAGGCCTGGATCCAAGGAGACCCTGCGGTGCTGGGGCCGGAGCCGCCGGCGTACACGGCCCCCAGCCGAGTCCGCGGGGCCCGAAGGCGCGCTGGCGGAGTCGGGCTGCCCAAAGATGGCATGCATCGCTTCGTAAAAGGTGCGAAGCTGGGCAGGGGTCGCTCCGGGTCCCGGGAAGGGAGGGAAACTCAAAGTCGACCCTTCGGGCTCCGCACGCGGAGCCGCACCACCCGCATCCCTCGGCGCGTCGGCCGACCGACGGGGAGAAGTCGAAGAGCGACGATGCTTCTTCGACTTCTTCTTGTGCTTTGACTTACCTGAGGAGTGCGAAGACTTTCAAGAAGACTGGTGATAGTGGCTCCGTGACCGGTCCCTCGACCTCCCACGCGACCGGGACTTCGAGCCGACTGCCGGGCCTCGAGAAGCTTTCGGGACCGCTCCCGCAAACACTTCGGATTCATGGTCCAGCAGTCAGAGCACGACTTGGGATCGTGGTCGCGCTCCAGGCAAAACAGACACACGCGGTGCGGATCCGTCACCGACGAACTAGTTACTTACCTTCGGTAACGCTTTTTCTGGTGGATACAGTATCTGCCTGTGGATTCCTCACCTAATGAATATCCCCTGCGCCAGCATTCCGCGGACATTTTTCGTAGCTCTCCGCGCCGACAAGGTCGTCATGGCATCATGGCTCCGCACGCGGCTCCGCATGACGTCACCGGAGCCATAAGAAGGCCACGTCGGCGTGATGACATCAGTTCCACCCATTTTTTCCGTGCCACCGAGGCAAAACGGGCGAACCGACCATAGAGACAATGCATACCAAGTATACAGAATCCACACAAATACACTTAGTGTATAATAACATGAGAAAGCTTGAATTTCAAACAAGACAACAATAAAACAATAGAGGTAACAAGGTCTTGAGTACATGAAAATACATCAAATAACTAATACCTCAGCATTTATGGTATAAAAGGGTGGACAACGGGGAGGTGGGTGGGTCAGTGAGGAATCCACAGGCAGATACTGTATCCACCAGAAAAAGCGTTACCGAAGGTAAGTAACTTGTTCTTCTGATGGATACATCTGCCTGTGGATTCCTCACCTAATGAATAGAATCCCACAGCAGTACCTCACCCGGAGGAGGGAGTCCACCCTTCTATACCAAAAAGTCCTGTAAAACAGAGCGAGCAAAATGGCCATCCCTCCTCACTTCGGAATCTAAGCAGTAGTGTTTCGCGAAAGTGTGGAGGGAGGCCCAAGTTGCCGCCTTACATATGTCCAACACAGGAACACCTCTAGACAAGGCAGAAGTAGATGATTTAGCCCTGGTAGAATGAGCTCTAATGCCTACAGGAGGCTCCTTACCAGCCAGGGAGTAGCATATCTTAATGCACAAGATGATCCACCTGGATAAAGTGCGCTTGTGCACCGCCTTGCCCTTCATGCGGCCAGCATATCCAACAAAGAGCTGGTCATCTTGGCGAAAGTCCCTTGTTCTGTCCAAATAAAAGCTAATCGCTCTCTTTGGATCCAAACGATGAAGCCTCTCTTCCTCCTTGGATGGATGAGGGGGAGGATAGAAAGTAGGAAGGGTAATAGACTGACCTAGGTGGAAAGGAGTCACCACCTTAGGCAGAAAAGTAGCCCTGGTCCTAAGTACCAACCTTTCAGCATGTATGGTCAGAAAAGGAGGTTTACAGGAAAGAGCTTGGAGCTCACTCACCCTCCTAGCCGAAGTGATAGCCACCAGAAAGATCGTTTTAAAAGTCAAAAGTCTCAACGGACAACTATGCATAGGTTCAAATGTTGAACCCATTAAAAAAGACAACACCAGATTCAAATCCCACTGGGGCATAATAAAAGGAGTGGGAGGAAACATGTTTGTCAGCCCCTTAATAAATCTTAAGACTATAGGAGACTTAAATAAAGAAGGCTGATCAGGTAAACACAAAAATGCCGACAGATATCCCTTAACAGTGGCCACAGCACAACCCTGCTGGGCCAAATGAAGGGAAAAACAAAGAACATCAGAAAGATGGGCTTTTAAGGGATCAATAGATTTCTCTCCGCACCACTTAACAAATTTAGACCACCTGTAAGAATAGACAGACTTGGTGGAGTGTCGCCTGGCGATAGTATAACGTCCACCACGTCAGGCGGGAGAGAAAAAGAGTTCAAGTTGCCCCGTTCAATCTCCAGGCATGAAGGTGCAGGCTCTGGAGGTGTGGGTGTAGAACTTGCCCCTCCATCTGAGAGAGAAGGTCTACCCTGAGAGGGAGACGGAGCGGAGGGTACAACGAGAGGTGAAGAAGGTCCGTGAACCACACCCTTCTCGGCCAATCCGGGGCGATCAATATGACTTGGGCCCGGTCTTGGCGAATCTTCCTCAGAACCCGAGGAATCAAGGGTATGGGAGGAAACGCGTAAAGGAGTTGTGAACTCCAACTCAACTGAAACGCGTCCCCCAACGCTCCCTGCCTTGGAAACTGGAGACTGCAGAATGACGGGCAGTGCGCGTTCTCTAGAGTGGCAAACAGGTCCACCTGAGGAGTTCCCCACGTCCGGAGAATGTGTCGAACAACCTCTGGATGACGCCTCCACTCGTGGTCGGCGGAGAACTGCCGACTGAGACTGTCCGCACGCACATTCAGCACCCCGGCCAGATGATTTGCCATCAAGCAAATACGATGGTCCTGAGCCCAGGACCAAAGCCGCAACGCCTCTCTGCAGAGACGGTACGACCCCACTCCTCCCTGCTTGTTGACATACCACATCGCGGCAGTGTTGTCAGTCAGGACCTGAACCGACTGACCGCGAAGGGAAGGGAGAAAGGCCTTGAGCGCCAAACGTATCGCCCGCAATTCCAGGAGGTTGATGTGCAACAACCTTTCCATAGAGACCAAAGACCCTTGATCTCCAGATCCCCCAGATGTGCACCCCACCCTAGGGTAGAGGCATCCGTTACCACTGTGGTCACTGATGGAGGAAAGTGGAAAGGCTTTCCTTGAGACAGATTGCCCTCCACTCTCCACCAAGACAGATCCGCTGCAGCTTCTCTGGAGATCCTCACAGACTCCCTGAGCTCTCCGTTGTGCTGATACCACTGCCTGCGGAGACACCACTGGAGTGCCCTCATGTGCCAGCATGCATTTGTGACCAGCAGGATGCAGGAAGCGAACAGACCGAGCAGGCGAAGGACCTTCAGAACTGGAACAACCGCTCCATTGTGAAACAAAGGGATCATTTCCTGAATGTCGAGAATCCTTTGCGGAGGTGGAAAAGCTCGACACACAGTGGTGTCCAGTACTGCCCCTATAAACAGGTTGCGCTGAGAGGGCACCAGGTGAGACTTGGGTACATTTATTGAAAAACCCAATTTGTATAACAGCTGGGCTGTAACTTGCAAATGATGACTCACCATCTCCGGAGACTTTGCCTTTAACAGCCAGTCGTCCAGGTAGGGGAAAACTGGAATCCCCAACCTTCTGAGATAAGCTGCCACCACCGCCATCACCTTGGTGAAGACTCAAGGTGCGGTAGTAAGACCAAACGGAAGGACCGCAAACTGGTAGTGTTGCGACCCAACCGTGAAACGGAGAAACTTCCTGTGTGACTTCAGGATGGGAATGTGGAAATACGCATCCTGCAAGTCGATGGACACCATCCAGTCCTCTTGTTGCAGCGCCTGAAGAACCTGCGCTAGAGTTAGCATCTTGAACCTCTCCTGTTTGAGAAACAGATTCAAGATTCTGAGGTCCAGGATGGGACGTAACCTGCCATCCTTCTTGGGGATCAGGAAATACCGGGAGTAACACCCCTGACCCCTCTCCTGCTCCGGAACCATCTCTATTGCACCTTTTTGTAGCAGGGTAAGAACCTCCTTCCGAAGGAGCAGTAAATGATCCTCTGTGCAAAACCCCTGACAAGGAGGGTAAGGCGGGGGAAATTCCCTGAAAGGAAGAGCGTACCCATTTTCTACAAGAACTAGAACCCAAAGGTCCGAAGTTATTAGTTTCCAATCTTGTAGAAAATGAGTAAGCCGACCTCCCACAGGACCCACATAATCCAGGATGGCGGATCTAGGGCTGCTTCGCTGCATTACCGGGAGGGGTTGGGGAGGTAGAAGAGGAGGAGGAAGAGGGATGTCGTCCAGCTCCACGAAAGCGACCTCTGCCTTTACCTCTGTAGGATTTATACAGAGGGTTTTGCTGTTGCTGTTGCTGCTGAGGCTGACGGGAACGAAAGGAAGATTTCCCAAACCCACGGTACCTTTTGTATCCAAAGCCCCTTGACTGAGGCTATAAACCCAAGGATTTCGCCGTGGCCTTGCAGTCCTTAAATCTCTGCAACGCAGAGTCAGCTTTTTCCCCAAAAAGCTTAGAGCCGACAAAGGGAAGATCCAAAAGAGCAGCTTGGACATCCGGTGAAAAACCCGAAGACCTCAACCATGCATGTCTCCTAGTAGCAACAGATGAGACCATCACCCTTGCCACCGAATCTGCAGTGTCCAGTCCCGACTGTATTACCTGGCGAGCAGCCGCTTGAGAGTCCGCCAAGACTTCATTCAAATTACCCCGATCCTCCTCAGATAATTTAGGGAGAATCCGCTTGGCAGAGTCCATGAGGGCGAGAATGTATCTGCCCAACAGACAAGTCGCGTTGGTGGATTTTAACGCCATACTAGCTGACGAAAAAACTTTCTTTGCAGACTGCTCAAGTTTTTTTGAATCTCTGTCAGCTGGAGCTTGAGGAAATGAACTCACAGATTGCTTTGAGCATGAAGCTTGAACAACCAAACTCTGAGGTGACGGGTGAGAAGAAAGAAATTCAGGGTCCTCTGGTGCTGGTCTATATCTTCTAGAGACAGATCTAGAAACTGCGGGAGCAGTAAGGGGATTACTCCACACCTCCAGAATTGGCTCCGTCAGGGCATCATTGAAAGGCAAGAGGGGCTCAACTACAGAGGAAGGAGAATGAAGAACCTCTGTGAGAAGATTTGGCTTGTATTCAGCCATTGGAAGCTGTAAATCCAACAGTTCAGCTGCCTTCCTAATCACAACATGATAAGGAGCAACATCCTTTGAAGGAGAAGCCTTCTGTGAAGCAAAATCCACTTCTGGTGACACATCCAAACCACTTGCCTCACACAAGTCTTCAAACAAGTCCTCAGACTCATGTAATTCACCTTCTTCCATGTCACCAGCCTGATACTGCTCCTCCTCAATTAACCTTTGAGCCTCTCTTCTAGACCGCATCCTCGGCTGCGGCGTCGACGGCGCCAACAGCGGCGTCGACGGCTCCGGCAGCGGCGTCGAAGGCGGATTCGTGACAGCATCCCGCGCCGAACGAACTCGAGAAGAAAGGATGCCAGATGGAGCCGGGGACTGACCATACGGCGTCGACATCTTCGGCGCCGGAAACTGCCAAGACGGCGCCATCGGTAAATAAGGCATAAAGGGGGCCGGAGGGTAATGCTGCGGCACACCCAAATTAAATGCCAATGGGCCCATGGGACCCGAAGGTGCTCCAGAGGGGCAAGTGGCTCATGCAAAAATGGCGCCGGGAACGAAGGATACTGCGCCGGTTCCACCTCCGAAAGAGGAACCTCCGGAGTCAGAGCCACTGGAGCCACAGGTGAAGCCACAGGAACAGCAGGAGTCACCTCATCCACTGGATTCGATGCACCATCCGGAGGCGGAGAATCCATCGACGCCGGAGACTGCGCCGGCGTGCCCACATAAGGAGACCGGACCGGAGACATCCGTGGAGACTCGGAAGGAGAAGGAGAAACAAAGTCTTTGACACGACGTCAAGGAGCCGGAGAAGGCGACTTCGAAGCTCGAGACTTCGACGAACGACGTCGAGACCCATGCCTCTTCTTCTTCTTGTGCCTTCTCTTCGATCCATGCGAAGTCGACGACTCCGACTTCGATCATTTACGACCCCTTTTCTCCTTCCTCACCTTGGACATGTAGAGTATAGCCTCTCTTTCCTTCAACGCCTTCGGGTTCATCTTCCTGCAAGAAGAGCAACCCTCGACGTCGTGATCACTCGAAAGACACCAAAGGCAGTCATCATGCGGGTCAGTGATCGACATGTGACCTCCACATTCCTTACAAGGCTTGAAGCCCGACTTCCTTTGAGCAGACATGTCGAAAAGAGAAACAAATAAAGTCTCGAAACAAAGTAACAGTAGAAAGATAGGAGAGTCCCAGAAAATCCGTTAGCGTCGAGAGCGCGGAAAAAAGGGAACTGACGTCATCACGCCGACGTGGTCTTCTTATGGCTCCGGTGACGTCATGCGGAGCCGCGTGCGGAGCCATGATGCCATGACGACCTCGTCGGCGGGAGAGCTACGAAAAATTTCCGCGGAATGCTGGCGCAGGGGATATTCATTAGGTGAGGAATCCACAGGCAGATGTATCCATCAGAAATCAGCCGGCTACAGGAGCCGCAAGCCTTGAAACCGGGCATCCCTGACGTGCACCAGGAGTCGAAGACTCAAAAACTGTGTTGACAAAAAGTCAGTCGAAAGTGACTGGAGGTACCGCTCTCTCCGGATCTGCGCTGGCTGGCGCGGAAAAAGAAAGAACTGACGTCAGCAAGCGAGGGCGGCGTATATGTAGCTACCGCAACATCATCCCAGCGACCACGACGCCAACGACGAACGCGGAGCCGACCGACGCCACCTTTCGACGCGCACGGGTACTGCTGACGAAAAACTTTCCGGATCCAGTCTGACGCATGGGGGTAATTCTAAGGTAAGGAATCTATAACTAATTGTCTCTTTCACATTGCATTTTACACTATGACTATTTGGAAGAAGCAATGCACATCTGTCCAATTTCATTTAGTGCATGAATGCATGGTGGACAGAAGAGTACCCACAGCTCAAACAACGTTTTGATATTTATCAGTGAAAGCTGGATAGCCTTAAGTATGATAATCCAACAAAATGTAGATTATTGGACACACCGCTTCTTGGTCTCCTTGGGTATGTCAAGGATGTGCCACCCGCCTCATGTGGACTGGTGGCCATTCTTTTAGTGTTAGCAAAACGCAGAGTGGCAATGGTATGGAGCTGTCATAGATTACCCAAGGAAAGGGATTGGCTCATGGATGCAGTTTACTGTCATAAGCAACTTTCAAATTACTGGGAGTTGATGCCCCTAGCATCCCGCCCACAAGATGTATGGGGACCTTTACAGGAGTATCTAAATCTTCTAGAGGATCAAAATGTCCCCACTCCCTCCAGAGGATCCCCTGTCGGTCTCGGCCGAAGCGCCTCGGACACCAGTCCACCCCAGCAAAATACCGGATATGCCAATGTGCCTAACAGGGCACTGATGAACAAGTTACTTACCTTCAGTAACGATATATCTGTAAGAGACATACATTAGTTATAGTTTCTTCACCTTAGAATTACCCCCAGGCGTCAAGACTGGATTCGGAGAATTTTTTCCTCAGCAGTACCTCTGCACGTTGATAGGTGGCGTCAGTCGACTCCGCATTCGTCATTGGCGTTGTGGTCGCCGGAATGACGTCGCGGTATCTACTTAGATGCCGCCCTCGCGTCTGATCTTTACATGACATTCCATGCCAGAAGGGCAGAGCCTTGCAAGACACTGACCACTGGTGCACGAAAACTAGGGCCCTGAAAGGGAGTCCCTTACCCTAGAAGTCAGTTCGCAGAACAGGGAGGGTGGGTGGGGCGGAGAGGAATCCATAACTAATCTATGTCTCTTACAGATATAGCGTTACCGAAGGTAAGTAACTTGTTCATCTGAAAGAGACAACTAGTTATGGATTCTTCACCAGAATAGATACCCCAGCAATACCAACCCCGGTGGTGGGTCTGCGGGAGATGGTTCATTTTTGCAGGGTCCGACCTTTCTTGGCGCCCACATAACTGACAAAGAGCTGGTCATCCACCCGGAATTGTTTTATGCGATCCAGATAGAACGAAAGCGCACATTTTGGATCCAGACGGTGGAGCCTCTCTTCCTCTTTAGAAGGATGCGGAGGCGGAAAGAAGGTGGGCAAAGTGATGGTCTGTCCTATATGGAAAGAGGTAACCACTTTGGGAAGGAAAGAAGGCCTAGTGCGGAGGACAACCTTGTCCGGATGAACAGCCAGGAAAGGAGGCTTAGAAGAAAGAGCCTGTAGCTCACTCACCCTGCGAGCAGAGGTGATGGCAACCAGAAAGGCCGTTTTAAGGGTTAAGAGTCTGAGAGGACAGTTATGAAGCGGCTCAAAAGGAGCACACATCAGATAAGTAAGAACCAGGTTCAAGTCCCACTGGGGCATCACAAAAGGAGTTGGAGGAAACAAGCGAGTAATGCCCTTAAGGAAGCGATTTACAATAGGGGACTTGAAAAGAGAAGGCTGGTCAGGCAGCCGAAGGAAAGCCGAAATGGCCGAAAGATAGCCTTGAGAGTGCCCAGAGCAGAGCCCAGGTGGGCCAAAGAAAGGATGAAGAGGAGAACCTCTGAAAGGGGGGCAGAAAGGGGATCCACAGCCTTTGCTGCGCACCATGCCACAAATTTGTTCCATCTACAGGTGTATACCATTTTAGTGGAGGGACGCCTGGCTGCCAAGATAACATTACAGACTTCGGGAGGAAGGTCGAAAGCTGTCAACTGTCACCGCTCAAACTCCACGCAAGGAGGTGGAGGCTGGACAGGTTCGGGTGGAGGACCGTCCCCTGCTGCTGCAACAGAAGATCCTCCCGAAGAGGCAGTCTGATCGGAGGATCGATGGCCATGTGTAATAGCTCGGGATACCAGGCTCTCCGTGCCCAATCCGGGGCCACAAGAATGACTTGGGCCCGGTCGCACCAGATCTTCTTCAGCACTCTGGGCAGAAGTGGTATAGGTGGAAAGGCGTATAGAAGACTGCAACTCAACTCGCGACGAAAAGCGTCGCCTAGCGAGTGCGCCTTGGAAACTCCAACGCGCAGAACTGCTGACATTGTGCGTTCTCTTCGGTGGCGAATAGATCTAACCAAGGCTCTCCCTACTGCTGAAAGAGACCTTGCACCACCTCCGAGTGAAGACGCCATTTGTGATCCATCATGCACCTGCGGCTGAGTTAGTCAGCCCTGGCATTCGGAGAACCTGCCAGGTGTTGAACCACCAGAGATATGCCCTGATGTTCCAGCCATGCCCAAAGGCGGAGAGCCTCTTGACATAGGGTCCACAACCCCACCCCACCCTGTTTGTTGCAGTACCAGATGTCGGTGGTGTTGTCCGTGAACACCTGCACTACCCTTCCCCGGACAGAGGGAAGGAATGCTTTTAGTGCAAGACAAATTGCTCGAAGCTCCAGAAGGTTGATATGAAGCCCGGACTCCGCCGGAGACCAGAGCCCTCTGATCTCCGCCTCTCCCATGTGGCTGCCCCACCCCAGCAGTGATGCATCTGTCACCACTGTGAACTACGGTTGGGGAAGGGAGAGGGATCTGCCGTTGACCCAATCCCTGTTCGTTAGCCACCACTGCAATTGGTGTGCAGTGCCCTCCGAGATCTGGATGCAATCGGAAAGATTCCCCTGATGCTGTGCCCACTGGAACTTCAGGTCCCACTGCAGAGCCCGCATATGCCACCTGGCACAGTCCACCAGCAGGATGGATGCAGGAGGCCATGAGGCCCAGTAGCCTCAGGGTCATTCTGACCGAAACCCGGGATAGAGGCTGAAAGATCGGAATCATAGCCTGAATATCCTGGACTCGCTGCTCGGGAGGATAAGCCCGAAACTGCGCTGTGTCCAGAACCGCTCCGATGAAAAGGAGCTTCTGAGAGGGGATCAGGTGTGACTTCGGCACATTGATGGTGAACTCCAGCGAATGCAGGAGGTCGGCCGTAGTCTGGGGGTGGGAGACGACAGCCTGGGGCGAGCCCGCCTTCAACAGCCAGTCGTCGAGATAGGGGAAGACTGGAACCCCTGATCTGCGCAGATAAGCTGCGACCACTGCCATCACTTTCGTGAACACCTGAGGGGCGCTGGTAAGGCAGAAGGGAAGCACGGTAAACTGAAAGTGCTTGTGGCCTACCGTGAACCGTAGGTAACGCCGATGGGCCGGCAGGACGGGGATGTGAAAATAAGCTTCCTGCAAGTCCAACGTTACCATCCAGTCTCCAGGGTCGAGGGAAGACAGGACCTGAGCCAATGTCAACATTTTGAACTTCTCCTTCCGGAGGAAGCGGTTGACGTTCCGGAGATCCAAGATAGGACGCAGGCCCTTGTCCTTCTTGGGCACCAGAAAGTAGTGGGAATAACAACCATGACCTACTTCTGGGGCAGGAACGCGCTCGATGGTTCCCTTGGCCAAGTGAGCCGTAACTTCCTGTTGGAGAAGGGCCAAGTTCCTCTAACTGGTCTGTAAGAGGATCCACAGACCCCTCCCAGTCCTCCTCACCCTCTCCTGGTAGCCACTCAGGGCAGTAGGAAACATCAGGAGAGAACAGGGGTACAAAAGTACCGGCCGGCGCCGGTCCCGACTTCGGGCGACGTCGGTCCGGCTCCGTGTCCTCATCAAGGGGGAGGCCGGGCCCGATGCCGGCTGGGGACACAACCGGTGTCGGCGGCGGTGTCGTCACTGTATTCAGCGCCGGAGGAGGTGTCACGAGGTCGACCGGCACCAATCCGGATCCAGGCCTGGATTCTTGGGGGGCCCTGCGGCGCCGCCATTGAAGGCCTAGAGCCCCCAACCAAGTCCGCGGGGCCCAAGGGCGCGCCGGCGGAGTCGGGCTGCCCAAAGATGGAATGCAAGGCTTCGTAAAAGCTTCGAAGCTGGGCAGGGGTCGCTCCGGCTCCCGGAAAGGGAGGGAAGGCTGGAGTCGACCCAACAGGCTCCGCGGGCGGAGCCGGACGGCTACCTTCTGCTTCCCGCGTCGGCCGACGGATGGGGAGAACGCGAAGAGCGACGATGCTTCTTCACCTTCTTCTTGTGCTTCGACTTACCCAAAGATAAAGACTTCGATGACGAGTGGTGGTGGTGGCTCCGCGACCGGTCCCGCGACCTCCCTCTCAACCAAAACCTTGAACGGCGCAGAGCGGACTGCCGGGCCTCGAGAAGGCAGTCGGAGCACAACTTCGGGTCGTGGTCGCGCTCCAGGCACCAAAGGCAACAAGGTGCGGGTCCGTGACCGACATCAATTTGCCATGTTCTCCCAGATTTAAGTGTGTTTCCTACAGTGGTGGGAAGCACACAGCTTTGTTAAAATACCCCTCACACACCAAAAGGGCCCTTGGTGTCATGCTTCATCATAGCCTCGGACCTACAAATAAAACTGAAAAAACGCAACTACCCGACGGCAATCATTGATAAGGCTATGAAAAGGGCCCGTAACAACCATAGGGAGGCCTTACTGGAGGATAAGATCCAAAAAGAACAAGAGGAAAGACCGATATGTGTCACAACGTTTAATACCAATTCCAACCAGGTATCTAAGATCATAAACAAACACTGGAGACTTCTTACATGTTGCAACCTTGAATTCCCAAAACCCATGTTTGCATACAAAAGGGGCAGAAATCTAAAGGACATGTTAGTCCATACGAGACCACGACATGAGACAACAAGGGATACTGGGAATACACTGCTACCACCAGTCCAGGGCCACCATCCCTGTGGCAACTGCAGCACCTGCCACCTAACTAAGAAAAGCAGACATGGGGGCGGAGCGAAATGGCCGCTTAGTCCATCGGCTCCGTCGACACCGTCTCCCTCCTCGCCTATCCGGTCCATAAATCCAATACCTCACCAGCAGAAAACGTACCGGACGGCAAGCGAAGCTGTCTTGAGCGTCCGGAGTCCTTGGGTTGCTCTCGGGCAGAGTTACAGGTCCTGTTCCCTGCGGGCCTGTACAGACGTCTAAGCCGGGAGCTGGCGTGCTGACTGGGGCCGACAAGGGACGAAGGGGCGCGGCCCGGCGGCGCGTCCCGGGCCCTGACGGGGGCGCGCAACCCTAATTTCGCCGGACCTAGCGGAGCCCATCGGACCAGCGGCAAGACGCATGGGCCACCGTGAAAGCAGGTGAAAGCGCCGATAGAGACACCCGGTGGGTGCCTGACCGAGCACTGGTGGAGAAGGAGGCCCGTGGCGCCTGGATTGCTGAGTAATACCCGGGGGATGCAGGGACTGGTGGCATAGTGCCGACATCACCGTGGAAAAGTGCTAAGGGGTGGGCCCCCACCTACCTGCCATCCGGTTTTCGCTGCGCCTATCCAGGCCTCAAAGGCGCGATCGCGGAGATTGGCGGCCCCATCCCCTCACCCACCCCCCCTCCAGCGGCGTGGGTGCAGCGTACGTTCAGGCGGTGCCTAAAGAACGGAAGGACCTGGGAACACCTGAGATACCCCTAAGTGCCTGGGAGGTGGTCCCTGTGAGGAAACGAGTAAGAGGGCTAACTGCGCCACAGTGAAGCTGCGCGCCACCTGAATGGGAGCGAGCCACTCCAGCCGCCCGGAGCAGCCCCATACTTGAGAGGGCACGAACAGGGATATCGGAGAGGCGCACCTTCCCTCTCTTCCGAGTGCCTGGCCTGCAGTTTAACCAAATCGAGCGGGCCGGGGGTGAAGAACCAAACTCGCACCGAGCAGGCCACAGCTGGGTTCAGGCAGTGAGAGGATCCGAACTGATAGATCCTGGGCCTATAAAGTCGCAGTAATGGACAAGGCCAAAACAGTGTGGGCGAGGGGCTCCAAAACTGTTCAAGCAAACAAACTGGATCGCTACACCCTCAGCAAGGAGGCCATGCAAGAGCTCCAAGCCAGAGGTAAAGTTGCGGAAGACCTGGGAGGGAAAACCAGGACTTGACACTAAAAGATGTTATGGAAGCCATAACCGGGATAAAGACCTCCCTGGAACACAAGATGGACTCCATATCAATTGAGGTTAACCTCATTCGCGCAGACCTCTCTAAAATGAATGAGAAAGTTAAGCAACTGGAAATCTCCACGACGAGTCTTGCTGACGATGTTACACTCCTACAGAGGGATGTCCAGGACCTCCACTCGTTCCGCAAATTCGCTGAATTTAAACTGGACGATTATGAAGGGCGCCTACGAAGAAACAACCTTCGCATACTGGGGGTTCCGGAGAAAGTGGAGGGGCAAACGCCAGATCTCTTCATAGAAGAACTTATCCTGAACCACCTAAAGCCCAAGGCCCTCAGTAAATTCTTGTTCATCGAAAGGGCGCATAGGGTCCTGGGAGGACGTCCGAAACCAGGGGCCCCCCCACGCCCAATGCTGGCAAGAGTGTTGAACTTCCGAGACAGAGATGTGATCCTCCAAAATGCCAGAACGTCCGCCCCTTTGCGCTATGACAACGATACAATCACTCTTTTCCCAGACTTCACGCAACTGGTGCAAAGGCAGAGAAGAACCTTCCAGACAGTAAAGAAGATGCTGAGAGAGGGGGGGGTTTAAATATGCTATGCTGTACCCGGCGCGCCTTCGTGTGAAGGCGGAGGGACGTGCCTGGTTCTTTGAACAACCCGAAGCTGCTTCTGACTGGCTCGAGAGCCGAATAGACCGGCATACGATCGAACATAATAGTAGCAATGACTCAGACTCCCAGGCCAAGGGTTGAAAAGTTCTATAAAAAGATGAGACCACCGCTGGACGAAGAAGGCTCCCAACGGTGGTGAATCAGGTACCGGGGTTTTAATATGACTGCCACCAGGCGGGGACACGCTTCCGAACTGGTATACACTGAACTGTTGATTAAGATTCTTTATGGGATTACACTGATGCAACTAGTAAGGGGGGAGAAGGGGAATCGGAGTAAGACGCCCCCTACATATCTACGTTTAGTTTCACTAGGGCGACAGGCACTCTGCAAGTTTTTAATGGGCAGTTCTACGCCCAGAGAGCAGGGAGGGGGGCTGTTGGGGTAGGGGTCTTTATTTTATCAATGTTATTGTTTTTTCATCGACACTAGGTATTAGCATCATGACAGAGGATATAAACAACGAGACTGCACTTCATGAGTACGCAGTGGGACAAAAGTATTAAAATGCTGAGTTGGAATGTAAACAGACTTGGGGATAAGATCAAAAGAGGTGTGGTCCTCCAATATATTAAACGGCAAGCACCTGATATTGTCATGCTTCAGGAGACACACCTGGTTGGGAACTCCTGTAAAGCGATGCACAGATGGGGGTATAAAATGATAGCACATGCAGGATTCACCACTAGTTCCAGGGGGGTCGGCATTATGATGAAAAACTCGTGTCCACTCACTGTACACTCCACATGGTCGGACGATAGGGGAAGATACATAGGAATAACGGGAATGTGGGAGGGACACACCATAACTCTCATGTCAATATACGTACCACCTGGCCTGCAGACTACGACATTTAAGGATTTGAGCGCTATTTTACTCTCGTTGCCAGAGGGACTGCTGGTACTTGGGGGCGACTTCAATTCAGTGGTCTCGGGCATATTAGATCGCCACCCCCCCCGAACGACAGGACCACCCCTTCATTGGCTGCTTGATTTTAAGGAGACCCTAGGATTGGTCGATGGGTGGAGAATATATAACCCTGAAAAGTTACAACACACTTTCCACTCCGGGGCCCATTGCAGCCTTTCCCGTATAGATTATATCCTAGTTCCTGCCTCCCAAGTTGCATATATTCACGAAATCAGGCACTTAGACAGGGGCATCTCGGACCACTCCCCGTTGTGGGCACACATAATTCTTAACCAAGTGAGGGTGGGAAGAATTGCCCCCATTAGCCCGTGGTAGCTCCGTGATCCCAGAATCCGTAAGGATCTCATTAAGGCCATGGATGACTACTTTAAAGAAAACGAGGGGACAGTAGACTCCTCCCAGACTTTGTGGGAGGCCTTTAAGTCAGTGATCCGGGGCCAGGCCTTGTCTCTTATATCTGGTAGGAAGAGAGACAGACAGAAAGAAATATCAGAAGTTGAAGACGAGATTTATAGATTGGAAGGGGAACTAGAAACCGAGATCACAACGGAGGCGCTCCACACACTCCGTCTCAAACAAGATGAATATAAGGCTCTGGTAACTGATAGGGCTAAAACCTTGGGGAGGGAACAACTGGGCAGAATATACGACTTGGGAGACAAAGCGGGGAAACTGATTGCCTGGCTCGATAAACAAGAGTGGGCAAGCAGACTTGTTCCGGAACTTAAAGATCTGGAGGATATTTCCGTGACAGATGCACAAGCCATAGCGGATAGATTTGCCAACCACTTTAGTGCGGTATACACTGCTGACGCAACCTATTCCGAGGAGGACTCACACGAACTTTTGCGAGACATACAACTCCCCACACTCTCTACTGATGACCGCGACTTTCTTGACAGTACCTTGATTGCGGACGAGATAGCAAATGCAATTAGATCACTAAACTCAGGAAAAGCCCTCGGCCCCAACGGCATTCCCATCGAGCTGTATAAGCTCAGACCTGATCGCATAGCACCACACTTACTGTCCATGTTTGAGAAGAGCAAGGAAACGGGGAAGCTGCCAAGGGACCAAAGAATAGCTACTATCGTCACGATTCATAAGGAAGGCAAACCCAAAACTAACTGTGCTTCGTATAGACCGATCTCGCTTTCGAATGCTGAACCCAAAATCCTAGCCAAACTCCTGGCAAACCGCCTAGTTAAAACTATTGGGGGCCTGGTGCACCCGGATCAATCAGGCTTTATGCCGCATCGGAACACAGCCCTGAATCTGCGCAGAGTTCATGGGGTCCTGGGGAGAGTAGATACAATACAAGAACCAGCCGTAATCGTATCGTTGGATCGCAACCATGGCCTTCGATACTATCGAATGGCCTTATCTCTTGGCAGTCCTCGCAAAAATGGGGTTTGGTCTGGGATTTATTCAATGGATACGCCTTTTATATAATGAGCCCCTAGCACAAGTTGTAGTCAACAACAAAAAATCAGACACGTTTACATTGAGTCGGGGTACCCGTCAGGGATGTCCGCTCTCTCCTCTCCTGTTTGCCTTAGCCTTGGAACCCCTTGCGGCGTGGATTCGACGAGATCCAAAGGTGCGGGGTCTGCGTTGGTCCCCAGATTGGGAGGACCGCATTTCACTCTACGTGGACGACATACTATTGTACCTGGCTTCCCCCAGGAAGTCTCTAATAGTTGTTTTAGACATACTGGCTGTATTTGGTAGATACTCTGGGTTCTCCGTCAACTGGAGCAAGTCCCTCTTGTATGTTCTTAAAGGGGACCCTCCTTCCCCACCGAGAAACTGCCCCATCCAGGTCAACACAGTGGGCTTCAAATAACTGGGTATATTTATTTCATTAGACCGCACGCTCCGATATGAACACAACCTCCTCCCGCCACTACAAAAATTGAAACGAGATATAGCTAGTTGGAAAGCACTTCCCCTTTCACTGCTGGGCAAAGCGGCGCTTTTCAAAATGATGTCTTTACCCCGCTTTCTGTACGCCCTACAAAACTCGTCAGACCCTGTACCGATGAAGTATTTTAGGGAACTCGAAGGCCTCCAGAGAGACCCGTTATAGGACGGGAAACTGCGCATTGCCCTGGCTAAGCTTACGTTTAACTGGTATGTTGGGGGCATTAGCCTCCCGGACATCAAGAAGTACTACTGGGCGGCACACCTTGCAGCTACTAATCATGGCACCTATGGTCACCCTGATGACCCTGGATATGCAATGGACAGATGGCTCCTCCCGGGAAGTAACTATGATAGGGCGCTATATTCCAAAACTGATCGATACCCACTGACGGGTCCTACAAAACTCTCAGTTCAGGTCTGGCATATGGCCACTAAATCCCTCGGGTGGGAAAACAGACTGACTTTAGCTACTCCCTTGTGGAGTTCTGAAAAGCTGGGCCATTTATGGAGATCGAAGGGTTTTGAGAAGTGGGACCTTATTGGGATCTCGCAAATTAAAGACATTTGGGAGAAGGGCGCAGTTAAGACATTCGCCACTTTACAGCAGCAATACGAATTAGCTGATACGGAACACTTTCGCAACATGCAAGTCCGCCATGCACTACAGACCCACCTCACGAAAGGATCTTCCCCTCCCGAATCCTCTCCATTAGAGGATAGAGTGTTAGACGGCCACATGCCCGAAAAAACGATATCATTAATATATAAGAAATTGATCAACAACATGACAGATCCCCTCCAGTCATTGAGAGACAAGTGGGTTCAAGACGGCATTGAATTAGATGATGAAGAATGGCAGGAGGCAGTATCCTCCCCACGAGTGGTGGCAATACCGGCACGGCTTAGATTAGTACAGCTCAAAATTCTCCATAGAGTATATGTGACAGGACCACGACTTGTGCAGAAGGGCAGGGCTGAGGGTGGAGACTGTAGGAGGCGGTGCGGCCAAACAGGCACATTCATGCACATAATATGGGAATGTGAACATGTACAATCCTTCTGGCGTAATATACATGACGTGATAAGTGAAGTACTAAACACTCGCCTTCTCCCAGAGGCGCGTAGATGTCTCTTAAATATATGGGAACCTACTTAACACCTATCACACGCAGTGGGCCACACTGGGGTTAATGCTGGCAAAGAGGAACATAGCACAACTATGGGGGGCGACGCAGTCACCAGTAGTGGAGGATTGGAAAAAAGACCTTGATTGGTGCATGGACAGGGAAAAGACGGTCTACGCTGCCCGGCGGTGCCCTAAGAAATGGACCCGAATATGGAGCTTATGGAATTCGTACCGGGGGGAGATATGCAGTCCACCACGCAGTATCGATCAGGACGATCCCCCCTCTCCGTAATACATACCCAAAGGATATTGTTGCAAAACACATTTGCTTATTGTCCTCACAGTGTATTCCTATAATGCTACCTCTGTACTGTGTCTCTTATGTCGATGACTGTTAATAAAAAGAATTATAAAATAAAAAATAAAAGAAAAGCAGACATATTAGGTTCAGGAATGGCACTGAGTGGGAACAGAGGCGGTTCACGAATTGCAAAAGCAAGAATGTGGTATATATGATCACCTGCCCATGTGGTTTGGAATACGTCGGTATGACGACGAGACCAGTCAAGACCCGTATTGGGGAACACAGGAGTAATGTGCGCTGTAAGAGAAGTACAACAAAAATGGCAACCCACTACATGACATCGGAACACACTGTGGATGAATTACAATGGACCGTAATCGAGCAACTGAATAGCGAGATTGGTCTTTTTCAGAAGGAACAACGTTGGGTGTTCCGTTTGGGGACTCATATCAATGGATTGAACGATGACATTCCATGGGGGCAATTCACCTGATGTGACCGGGTTCTCTATGGCCATCCCCAAAAACTTTTGGAGACCATCCACACTCTACCATAAGATGAACAGGACCTGATATGCAATTCATCATTAATAGCTGTTGGAAAACCCCTGTTCATTTATGTTCCAAAAATTACAACCCGCTCATAGTTGGTGTCAAAGACTTCATGTTTGGCTCGCATGTTTTTCATGTTTTTCATGGATCCCCCGAGCGCTACGAGGAACCTCCTGAATACCAAATTCACCATTGAGTATAAGTACTTACATATATTCATTATATATTCGAAACCTTCAGATTCCTTATGGCGATTAACACCCAATATCATAAGAATCCGAAAATTCCATAAAGATCGGAAATGTATGTCACACCTTACTAGGTTGACATTCTAGTTTGTCTGATGCATTAATCCGGCTTTCCGGACGAACGCCCCCTAGATTAGAAATATCCTTCTTTATGGGCACATTTTTCTAAATCAGGAATTTGTCATAACCATACTGACTAATAAACAAACCTTTACTAACGGCTCCTATTAGCAGCCTCGAACCAGGGTCAGTCCACACCGGAAGAGTGTATATTTCTCTCTCCGGTCCCGGAAGTGGAATTCTCACTTTTACTGGGTGAGCGGTCTAGCTCATTCAGATGTACGGGCGGAGTACTCAATACGAGCGCGGACGACATGTGAGTAATTAACATCTCTTTAGCCCCCCGCGTTATGGAGCCTTACTCAGAATTCATCAGCCTCCTTCTAATTCCCTCATTCTCAGTAACGGACTCAAAACCTGACCGCGCATAAACCAGAAGTGGGTTATGTTTAACCGACAAGGCAGACCTAAGGTACTTGAGCAGTCTAGTGCTAATGACGGACTGCAATCAATTACGGTTTGGCGGCTTTTTGAACAATTAAACAGAGTACTTAAGGATGCTCCCCCCGTGGACACATCGTTCAACGGAGCCGCGGGGAGGCAGTATCATGGAGAGGCAGTGATCTTGACAGTGTGAGTACGGCATAGCCGGTTTCGCTCCTGTGGGACCCTGTGTTGTGAGGCAGGATACTTTTTAAACCTACAACAATTACTTTTTCTTTTTTTTCCTATTTAGTGTTTGACTATAGACACTCCTTCCCACCCCGTTCAGAGGCTCATGGGGCATTTTCCCTTTTAAGAAAAAGTACGTGCTCCAACTTATTTTCGCAATTACTATCAATTAATCTGTAGTTATACTGATGTTGCTATTTGGCTGCATTTATCACCTGGGACCCGCATTTTGCGGTTTTTTCAACATAGAGTGTGTGTCTGTCCTTTGTATTGTCCCTTTTTTCCACCAGTAGTATACAACACCGATTCATCGATACGGATAGTGATAGTGGCTATATATCACAATGTCTATCACTTTTTTACAGGTCTCCACATACTGTGAAGGATGATACGTATATTATGCTTTAAATATCTTGTTTTTAAACTGCGTCTGGTGCAACTATATTTCCTACACACGGCATATCTCACCCCCGAACGGCTGTACAAGGCACGACTGCGGCCTATCCCGAACTGCGCACGTTGCGACCACTCCCCCGCTGACTTCTACCACATGATCTGGCAGTGTCCCGCCCTTACAGCATTCTGGACGGGAGTGGAACTGGAGCTCACATTGGCCCTGGGGTGGGACGTCCCCCATGACCCGGTGTGCCTGCTTCTAGGGGTGTTTGATGGCCTAGACGGCTCGCGAGCCGACAAGCGTCTCCTTGGCACTGCGGTGGCTGTGGCCAAGAGGGACATTGCAGCGCTCTGGTCTCAGACCAAGCCCCCCACAGTGCGGAGATGGAAACGAGGGGTGGATTGGTCCGGATCTCAGGAGGAACCTCTCTTTGAGGCCCGAGGCTGTCCTGATTTATTTCAGAAAATTTGGGGTAAATGGTTCAACCTCATATCATAACCACTGTGGATGTCTTGGGTGTGGGGACAAACTTGTATGGGCCCCTGGGGCAACGAGTGGGGGTGTGGGTTTGTGGCATTTCTCTCTTGTTATGCTTCCACAAGATACTGTGCTGACGCCGGCTGTCGATGTATTGATGTTGTGGTTTCTCTTAAATGTCAATAAAAAACTGATTATCAAAAAAATATCTTGTTTTTCTCTTCCAGATTTATTTAATTAACATACCTATTGGGGTATCGTATACAGCGCATGCTTATTTATTGACATGTACTTCATGTAGTATTATCTACTTGTATATACACTTCTTGTACTTAACTTGGAACATATATTCGAGTGTAGAACGGATCCTTTTGGTCCTGACGAAGAAGCCAGGGGAGGGCTTCGAAACATGTTGACGACATAGGAGAAACTGCTAATTATAGCTGTGTATCTGGGAAACAGCCTTAATAACGAAGTTTTAAAAACGACTGACCTGAACAACGAATTCTAAACAACAACGACATCCTTAACCACGACATCCTTAACTACGACTTACTCGAACAACGACTTTCCTAAACCATGAAAAAAAGACAGTGAATGGCCAATAGATGGCACTATTGCAATTACAAGCACAGCTTGACCCTTATACTTAGCACGGCTGGGGGCTGCCTCAAAACTCACTCGCTCCCTTTAATAGCATTTTCACAATTGTTTTGTTGCGGAGCGTTGACTGAGTCTGGAAGTTGCTCCGGTCAGCAGGGAGGCTGATTGTTATCTAATCTGCCTTTATACTCTGTAAAGCATACCGCATGCATGGAGGCGTTGGCTCATTGGGAGTGCTTGCACTGACAGGCACAGCTTAATAAAGATTTTATCCAAAGAATTAGTTCACTTGTGGAAATCTTGGGGGCAGTTTACTTTACATTGCTTTTGTTTAACGCTGTACTTTGACACGTCGGTTCAGTGATTGATGTCAAAGCGTGGGGGCTTCTGCAGAGAGTGCTTACGCTGATAAGCACAGCATTTTAGTTATTGTCATGGCAGTGCAGCCGTTGCTCATAATGGCTAAATTGGAGATCGGAAAGACTCGGCTGGCACAGCTCCGCGTCAAGCACGCTATGTTTTCCAGCCTTAGGAGTCTACTCTCCATGATGCACAAGTTACTAACTTGTGTAACGATATATCTGTAAGAGACAGTAGTTAGTGATAGATTCCTTACCTTAGAATATCCCCAGGCGTCAGGCTGGATCCGGAAAGTTTTGCGTAGCAGTACCCTTGCGCGTCGGTAGGCGGCGTCGTGCGGCTCCGCGTCCGTCGTCGGCGTCGTGATCGCCGGGATGACGTCGCGGGCAGCACTTAGGCGCCGCCCCTGCGCGCTGACGTCAGTTCTGTACACGACTTTCCGCACCAGGAACGCAGAGCCATGCAAGAAGCTGACACAGGTGTCTGAAAAACACTAGGGCCCTGAAAGGGATGTCCTTAACCCTAGAAATCAGTTCGCAGAACGGGAGGATGGGTGGGCGGTAGGAATCTATCACTAACTACTGTCTCTTACAGATATATCGTTACACAAGTTAGTAACTTGTGCATCTGAAAGAGACACGTTAGTGATAGATTCCTTACCTTAGAATAGATACCCCAGCAATACCAACCCCGGTGGTGGGTCTGCGAACAAAGATCAGACAAGGAAGTCCTGGAGGACAGAACGGCCAAAGAAGCCGTCCCTCCGGACCTGACTGTCAAGGCAGTAATGCTTAGTAAACGTGTGCAGCGAGGCCCACGTAGCCGCCTGACAGATAACCGGCAGCGGAACACCGCGGCCCAAGGCCGTGGTAGCAGCCGTTGCCCTGGTGGAATGGGCACGCAGCCCAACAGGAGGTTCCTTTTAGCCAAAGAATAGCAGGTCTTGATGCACAAGGTAACCCAGCGGGAGATGGTCCTCTTGTGCACCGCCCGACCTTTTGGCGCCCACGTAGCCAACAAAGAGCTGGTCATCCACCCGGAAGTGTTTTGTGCGGTCAATATAGAAAGAGAGCGCACGTTTTGGGTCCAGACGGTGGAGCCTCTCTTCCTCTCTGGAAGGATGCGGAGGCGGAAAGAAGGTGGGCAAAGTGATGGTCTGCCCAATGTGGAAAGCAGTAACCACCTTTGGCAAGAAGGACGGACGCGTCCGAAGAACAACCTTGTCTGGATGAACAGACAGAAAGGGAGGTTTGCAAGATAGAGCCTGGAGCTCACTCACCCGCCGAGCGGAGGTGATGGCCACCAGAAAGGCTGTCTTCAGAGTCAGAAGACGAAGAGGACAGTTATGCAGAGGCTCAAAGGGAGCGCACATTAAAAAGGTAAGAACCAAGTTCAAGTCCCACTGAGGCATTACAAACGGAACAGGAGGGAAGAGGTGAGTAATGCCTTTTAAGAACCTGTTAACAACAGGGGACTTGAAAAGGGAGGGCTGATCAGGGAGCCTGAGGAAGGCCGAGATAGCACAAAGATAACCCTTGATGGTACCCAGGGCAGAACCCTGTTGGGCCAGAGAGAGAAGGAACAGAAGGACCTCAGAAAGAGGGGCAGAAAGGGGATCCACAGCCTTTGCTGTGCACCATGCCACAAATTTGTTCCACCTGCAGGCGTATACCACCTTAGTGGAGGGACGCCTGGCTGCCAGAATCACATCACAAACTTCGGGAGGCAAGTCGAAAGGAATCAACTGCCGCCGCTCAATCTCCACGCAAGCAGGTGTAGACTGGACAGGTTCGGGTGGAGGACCGTCCCCTGCTGCTGCGACAGAAGATCCTCCCGAAGAGGCAGACGGATCGGGGGATCTATGCTCATATTGAGTAGCTCGGGATACCAAACTCTTCGAGCCCAGTCCG
This sequence comes from Calotriton arnoldi, assembly GCA_963921515.1. Lineage (NCBI taxonomy): Eukaryota > Metazoa > Chordata > Amphibia > Caudata > Salamandridae > Calotriton > Calotriton arnoldi. Next base: position 6,096,324 of record CAWUFW010000074.1, on the reverse strand, counting down.
GAGCCCCAAGAATGACTTGGGCCCGGTCGTGCCGAATCTTCTTCAACACTCTGGGTAGAAGTGGTATAGGCGGAAAGGCGTACAACAGACCGCAACTCCACTCGCGACGAAAAGCGTCGCCGAGCGAGTGCCGCCTTGGAAATTCCAACGCGCAGAACTGATGACATTGCGCGTTCTCTTCGGTGGCGAATAGATCTAACCAAGGCTCTCCCCACTGTAGAAAGAGTCCTTGCGCCACTTCCGAGTGAAGACGCCATTCGTGATCCATCATGCACCTGCGGCTGAGTTCGTCCGCCCTGGCGTTCAGAGAACCTGCCAGGTGTTGAACCATCAGGAACATGCCCTGATGTTCCAGCCATGTCCAGAGGCGCAGAGCCTCCTGACAAAGGGTCCAAGACCCCACCCCGCCCTGTTTGTTGCAGTACCACATGGCGGTGGTGTTGTCTGTGAACACCTGCACTACCTTCCCTTTGACAGAGGGAAGGAATGCCTTGAGTGCAAGCCGGATCGCCCGGAGCTCCAGAAGGTTGATATGGAGCCGGGACTCCGCCGGAGACCAGAGGCCTCTGATCTCCGCCTCTCCCATGTGACCGCCCCATCCCAGAAGGGACGCGTCCGTCACAACTGTATGCTCTGGCTGGGGAAGGGAGAGGGATCTGCCCATGACCCATTGCCGGTTCGAGAGCCACCACTGCAACTGTTTTGCAGTCCCCTCCGAGATCTGGACGTGATCGGACAGGTTGCCCTGGTGCTGCGCCCACTGGAACTTCAGGTCCCACTGCAGAGCCCGCATATGCCATCTGGCATGATTGACCAGCAGGATGCAGGAGGCCATGAGGCCCAGCAGCCTCAGGGTCATCCGTACCGAAACCCAGGATAAAGGCCGAAAGATCGGAATCATAGCCTGAATATCCCGGACTCGCCGTTCGGGAGGATAGGCCCGAAACTGCGTCGCGTCCAGAACTGCTCCGATGAAAAGGAGCTGTGGAGAAGGAATTAGATGCGACTTCGGCACATTGATGGAGAACCCCAGCGAGTGCAGGAGTTCGGCCGTAGTCTGGAGGTGGGAGACGACTGCCTGGGACGAGCCCGCCTTCAGCAGCCAGTCGTCGAGGTAGGGGAAAACTGAAACCCCTGCCCGGCGCAGATGAGCTGCGACCACCGCCATCACTTTCGTGAACACCCGAGGGGCACTGGTAAGGCCAAAGGGGAGCACGGTGAACTGAAAATGCTCGGGGCCTACCGTGAACCGAAGGTAACGCCGGTGGGCCGGCAGGACGGGGATGTGGAAATACGCGTCCTGCAAGTCCAACGCTACCAACCAGTCTCCAGGGTCGAGGGCAGTCAAGACCTGAGCTAGGGTGAGCATCTTGAACTTCTCCTTCCGGAGGAAGCGATTGACGTTCCGGAGGTCCAAGATAGGACGCATGTCCTCCTTGTCCTTTTTGGGCACCAGAAAGTAGTGGGAGTAGCAACCACGCCCTACTTCTGGGGTCGGAACATGCTCGATGGCCCTCTTGGTCAAGAGGGCCGTGACTTCCTTCCGTAGAAGCACCAAGTGATCCCCTGACATGCGGTGGAATTGAGGTGGCATGGCTGGGGGTGGTCTCGAAGGGGAGGGAGTAGCCCCTTCGGACAATGTCCAAGACCCACCTGTCCGAGGTGATGGTGCGCCAGTGGGGAAGGTGATGGCGGACCCTGCCCTCTACTGGCGTGCCGTGCACCTGAAAGGAGGGACTAGGAGGGCTTGGAGGCCGCGGACGGGTTGGAGGTGGTGGCCTGACCCGCACGCTGGTTGCCCGATCCGCCACGGCGGAATCCACGTCCTCGGCCACGCGAAGACGTCTGCTGCGCGGGCCGGTGGCTGGGCTGCTGACGTGAAGGGCGCCCCTACCGTGGCCACGATAGGGGCGAAAAGCAGAAGGCAGCGGAGGGCGTGTAGCAGAAAGGCCCAGGGACTTTGCAGTAGCCCGTGAGTCCTCAAAGCGCTCCAACGCATGGTCTGCTTTGGACCCAAAAGACCGACTCCATCAAAGGGCATGTCCATGAGAGTATTCTGGACATCCCCTGAAAACCAGTGGTTCTCAGCCAGGCGTGGCGCCGGAGCGCCACCGTCGTTGCAATCGACCTGCCCAGCGAGTCGGCGGTGTCAAGGCCACAACGGATAGTGTATTTGGCCGCATCCCTTCCTTCCGCAATGGCGCGGAAAGCAGTGCCTGGACCTCCTCAGGGCACTGGGGCAAAACATCCGCCACCGAATCCCACAGGGAGTGGGTATATCGGCCCAAAAGACAAGCGGTGTTAACGGACCGCAAGCCAGCACTGGAGGAAGAAAACCTTTCTTCCCAAACTGATCCAGGCGTTTGGATTCCCTATCCGGAGGAGCGGTAGGGAAGGCGGTTTGGGAAGCGGAGGCTTGGACAACCAAGCTCTCAGGAGTGGGGTGGACAGAAAGAAACAGGGGGTCGCCCGGAGCGGGGCGATGGCGTCGTGACACGTTCCGATCCACAGGAGCCCCTGTGTTGGGCTTGGACCAGGCGCCCAAAAGAACGTCAGTGAGGGCGTCGTTAAACGGCAGCACAGTCTCCGCAGAGGAGGCTGCCGGCTGAAGCACCTCTGTCAAGATGTTAGGCTTGACCGTCAAAGTAGGGAGCTGGAGACGTAAGGCCCCAGCAGCCCTACGCAACACCGTACCAAAATTGGCCCTCCTCCGTAGCCACGGGAGGAGACAGCATGCCAGTGTCAGGAGAAGTATCCAGGCCACTGGCCTCCCCTAGACTCTCTGTCCAGTCCTCATCATACTGACAGTTGCGTGTCAGAGGGTCATCAGACCCCTCCCAGTCCTCCTGGTCCTCCTCTGGTTCAAAATAAGGAGGAGGAGGGACATTTGGGACCCAAGGTCCCATCGGCGCCGGAGCCGGCGCCGAGCGACGTCGCTCCGGGTCCATGTCCGGAGCCGGAAGGAACTGGGGACGACGCCGCCCGGAGCCCAGGGCGGCGCCGAGAACGGCACCGGAGACATCGGCGCCGGCGGAGGTGTCGTGAGGTCGACCGGCGTCGATGGGGGTTGTGGAGCCGGGATCGGGGCCGAAGCCGGAGCCGGGATCGAGGCTGGAGGCTCGGGCGACGCCGGGCCGGAGCCGCCGGCGACGCCGGAGCAACCCCATCAGAGCCCGCGGGGCCCGAAGGCGCACCGGAGGGGCCTGAAGGCCCGAAGAGGCGGGCCATGGCCGACAGGAACTCCTGTACCTTGGCCGGATCCGCCCCCGAACCCGGGAAGGGCGGGTATGACGGGGGCGACTCCACAGGCAAGTCCGGGGCCGCGGGGCGGGGACGGTGCCGGGAGGGGCCTCAGCCGAGTCGCGAGACCGGCGAGGCGAAGTCCGAGAGCGACGATGCTTCTTGGACTTCTTGTGCTTAGACTTACCGGACGAAGAAGTCGACGACCGGTGTGCACTCTGCGAGCGACCCCTGGACCTCTCACGCGACCGGGGCTTCCGCGGAGCCGAATGCCGGGCCTCGAGGAGCTTTCGAGACCGCTCTCGCAAAGCTTTCGGGTTGAGGGCCTGGCATTCGGGACAAGACTCGGTGTCGTGGCCTCGGCCGAGGCAGAAGAGACACTCCCAATGCGGGTCGGTGACGGACATCATCCGCGCACAGGCGCCGCATCGCTTGAAGCCGGGCATCCCTACGACACCTTAAAGTTGGAAAAAACCAGTGAAAAAATCAACAAAAAGTATGGTCAAAAATTGACCAGGGCACTGCTCTTCCCGGATCTGCGCTTGCTGGCGCGGAAAGTCGTGTACAGAACTGACGTCAGCGCGCAGGGGCGGCGCCTAAGTGCTGCCCGCGACGTCATCCCGGCGATCACGACGCCGACGACGGACGCGGAGCCGCACGACGCCGCCTACCGACGCGCAAGGGTACTGCTACGCAAAACTTTCCGGATCCAGCCTGACGCCTGGGGATATTCTAAGGTAAGGAATCTATCACTAACGTGTCTCTTTCAGATTGTGCTTGCGCAGATGGGCACAGCTTGAAGTATTTGTGTTCGACACTTGTTAGGTGCTTACGCTGATCAACACAGCCTTACCACTCACTCTGCTTGATTGTGCTCGCTGATGGGCACAGCTTGAACATGCGTATTTTAAAGAACAGAGTGGTGTAAACGGGTAATGAGCAAATTGAATATGTTTCGTGGTTAATGAACTCGTTGTTAATAATGTAGTGGTTTGGCATTACTCGTGGTTTAGCCTTCGTGGTTAAGGAAGTCGTTGTTTAGGCAGTAGTTGTTTAATCATATATCCGTGTATCTCCACCTCATTCCCCATTTTTAATAACACCAGCCCAACGGAACATTACATTTTTTTTCTTCCTAGAGGGCCAGGTGTTTTTTAACTTATAATCACTCCTTCACTCACTCCTGACCCTTCCACTCACATTTCTACACTACACATAGTTTTGTTTTAAAAAAACCAGTGTACCCGGGTAGTCGTAGGTTGTAGCACGCCCCGTCCCGCAGCGGAGCGGGAAGACCCCTATGATGAAGCATGACACCAAGGGCCCTTTTGGTGTGTGAGGGGTATTTTAACAAAGCTGTGTGCTTCCCACCACTGTAGGAAACACACTTAAATCTGGGAGAACATGACTATACATCCATTCTGGGGTGGTTCCTTTTTGTTTCTTATATACTGACTTGAGGAGGACGTACCCACCTCGTAGTGCTCTTGGAGCAATACCTCTTCACTCCCTATATTGATTATTTACACGACATCAATTTGCGACAGGAGTCGCAAGCCTTAAAGCCGGTCCGACGTGACATCTCTCCGTGCACCAGGAGTCGAACAACTCAAAAAAGATGTCGACAAAAGTCGCAAAAACTGAGCCAAAAAGTGACTCGAGGAACCGCTCTCTCCGGATCTGCGCTGGCTGGTGCAGAAAAAGAAAGAACTGACGTCAGCGTGCGAGGGCGGCGTCTGTAGATACTGTGACGTCATTCTGGCGACCACGACGCCAACGATGAACGCGGAGTCGCCCGACGCCACCTATCGACACGCAGAGGTACTGCTGAGGAAAAAAATCTCTGGGGTAATTCTAAGGTGAGGAATCCATAACTATTTGTCTCTTTCAGATACTTTAGATAGCTCGCGGTTAACTATCAGATATCAGAAACTTATTGAACATCAGTTCAACAGCAACAACAAGGATCTGTCGTTAAGTGTGGACTCTTTGCGGAGGACAATTTTCCCAGGTGGGGACTGTATGGGACGTGCTCAGGAGCGAATGGGTTTGTCCTCCTCTCTCCCCCTGTTGCATGGAACTTATACTCCACCTGTATGAGGTGCCATTTGCTTAATTTTTCGTTCCTTTGTTTCCTTGTTTCTGCGCTTGTTCTCTTGTAGCATGGAAGCAGAGGGGCCTTTGAAGATGACGATTATTCAAAATGTACGCCCTGCATACTGACTGTATAAGGCCTCGCTAGGTCACTCTGTACGTTGTGTGTTGGTTAATAAAGGTTTAATTTTTTTTTTTTTTTAAGTATGATAAGCCGCCTACTTCCTTATATTTTTTATCATAACCTATACATTTGATTTATTTTATCTTTACTGTAACCCTAATCCCCTATTTTTGAGCTATAGTCTCCTTGTTATTTTGCATCTAATATTGATATTCTGAGTTAATTAACCCGAGATTCCCCCACGCCCCCCAAAAAGGTAATTTACCCTGGAAACCATACGTAACACCTTTAAGGCCGCTACTTGCAAGGGTTTATTTATCCCGAAACCTGATATCACCAGAATCGTTCTCTCTTGTAGTAATGATGTCCTGAACCTTGGGTACTCAATGTATTCAAGTCTGGTAATCAGGTGTTTATGATTTTATACCTCAAGCTATGGAATAACTTGCTGGTTTCTCTTTAGTCACAACTCTAACCCTCAAATCTCTTGAGGGCACATATATTTTCTGGTTAAGGGTGTCCTTCCCCCTTCTGTAATTTTAGTTCAGCATCTAGAGAGCTTATTGTAAAGGTGTAATAGACCAGGACTGACTCTGAGCATAAACGTTTAACAGCTTAATCTAGTCATTACAACAAAAACAAAATCACAAATTGAGTAACAGCAAACAACAATTATTCCCAAAGGATAGCATTGCTTAGGCTGATTTCTTTACTGTCTGTTTTTTCTTTTTTTGTTAAAAACATCTTTTTATTAGTTGTATTACCAACAGACATTACAATATTTCACCATCTAGTACACAAAGACTTTTACATCAATGGATGATTCTGATAACCCATTGCCCCGCCCACACCTATTCATCCTGCTCTTCTCCTCGATGAATACCTCCATCATCACCTAGGCGATGCCAGGTCAGGTCCTATCGGGTCCAGTCCACGACTAACTGTCCGGTTTTTAACTTATCACACAGTTTTCAAAGAAAAGTGAAGTTTGTGGTGGGTGAGTTAAATGTAATGTTTTGCCCTTTGACTATCTATGACATCACAGGAAGTGACATCACTTGGCCCTAATGACACCTCAAGAAGTGACATTGCATGACCTTTGATTCTGCTGTTGTGATATTACTAGAAGTGACATGTATTGGAACACAGGACATTACAGGAGGTGACATCATAGATCAAATACTATCAGATTAAGTAAAACACTTAGAAATTCTCTTGGATCACCTGAAACCACCCCCAAAATAAAATCCATTAAATATATTTAACCCAAATCTTAATAAATTCATACCCCACATACTGCTTTTCCAGTATTGGGACCTATGTGCAGCTCTTCTATGAGCACTTGACCCGAAGCAACTACTACTGATCTGCTAGAATTGCACCTCACAAGCAGCACTGCCATTCCTCTCAGGCTTGGTATAGCAATACTTACATTAACAGCACAGATGTCACAACTCAAGCCTCATGTGGAGAATCCACCCCTATTTTGAATTGTAACAGTTGCACGTTGCAACTGTATAAATCTCAGTGAACAGCTGCTTTGAGCAGCACCCGTTATCTTCTCGGTAATGTCTTTGCCCCCTAAAGGCCAGGGGTCCCAAGATCATTGCCAGGGGCCGCAAGGGAGCCATCAGGGGTCGCAGCTATGACCCCTGGTGACCCCTAAATGACATCCCTGCCACCTGGAGCAATGACTCTAGGCAGAATTTTGCCACTCGCAATTTTGAATGACGTGATATTTTTGGTCCTGCTATTGTGGGTCTGCACACCACAGACCCAATATTTCTGGGTCTGCAAACACTAGACATGGTTTTATCAGGTGCTGATGCGCACTAAGTGAAATGCTGTTGGGGAGTGAGGGGGGGAGAGCCTGGCCTCTATCCAAGCCCCTTCTTCCCACCTCAGGGCCAATGACAGAGCCCGGGGTTGAGTGACTCACCTCGTTCTTAGTCCCTGCCGACAGCACAGGAGGAGCAGAACACCTCTGCCATGCCTGAAGTGCCCCTACTCAAAATCTGACTCCCGACCAAAGCAGCCCTCCCAGTGACCCTTTTTGTCTACCCTGAGCAGACAGAAAATATCCACAGTTTCTCTCACGAAAAAAAGGAAAATTACATGGATAAGGACCTGGTATTTCAGGGTCCATGTGGTTATTCCCCATTCTGGGAAGAAAGCTCATAATCATTGGACTGTGATTTGGATATACCATTGGGAATTCCAGCACTCTGATATCTCCACACCACAATCCGTAGAACTCATGTTGAAGGCCCTAGTGAGGGAATGACATGGCACACATTTTATGATGACAACATGCCTGATTACTTAACCACAGTGTAAATGATCAAAACAATGACAATTGTCTAAAAGATTCATAATAATAAACATCTAAATTTAGTACACAATTTATTTTAAATGCTTATCACTTACCAAGTTTTGTTTTTAGTGAGTAGCTTGTTGCACTTTGAGCTCTGGCTCTAGAATAAGGAATTTTCTTTGGTAATGTCCAAGATCCTGTAAAATGAACGACAGGTCAGCTTTTATCAACACGTATGATGATCTCACTATAACGCACAATTGAACAACATGAAACAATATTGAATTCATTAGCCACAATTTCTACTGATGTACATCGTATAAACATTGCCAGACAGTTAAGCAAGGCCATCTCATAGTGGAAACTCTTTCAAACAAATGCATCTTCCCGTTGTAACCAGCAAGGACGTGTTTTGTGTCTGCCTACAAGCTAACAACAAGCTAACAAGATCCGTACTAGTGAGCAAACAGCACACTGCATATGGCTACATTGTATAATTGACCCCGTTATGTCGTAGGTAAAGCAACTAAATTTTCTGCTCCCAATTTGGGATTCAGGGAGTAATGGAGCCACCATGAGCCTGCTGTTAAGTATTGCAGGTTAGTCGGACACGTTGGTATTGCCTAAGGTAATTTTTTTTTAATGCTGTTTGAAGTTCGACTAAAACTAACACTGCAGCAGTGAAATCTACAGGCAGGTTAAAAGGGGGCACCTCTTGGGAGCATGGCCAGCAAGATGGTTGAGAAGACATAAACCGTGTTAGCTGTGTCTCCATCTGGACTGCAACAAATGCGTCAGTAATCCTGAACCTATCCACTCACCGGCTATCTGAAATGGTACTTAAAGCCGCACTGGAATACAGAGTCCACCAGACAGGACCGAGAAAAACCAACAGAAGCTCCACATCATCCACACATGCGGCATGGCCCATGGTGGTTGATGTGACGCTGCCCAAGCAAGATGACAGCTCCAGTAACAGAAAGGAGTTGGCGGAGACCACGAGATGGCCGCATGCACCCAAAACATCCATGGGCTGCTAGAAATGCTGGTGGAGAGGACAACAGAGCAGCACAAACACTGGTGACTGAAGCAATTCTGCAAGCAATATAATTCTCCAAAGATGCCCTTGAGCATAAAATCAAAGAGGTGGGTGCAGAGGTAATACTACTTTGACAAGGCCTTAGAAATGTTTCTGAGAGAGTAACTGGAGTGGAAGGATAAATCTCAGAGCTGGAGGATACTGTCAAAGATATCAAGAAACCAGGCTGGCACTGGGGAATATCTTTACAGACTGGGCAACGAAAGTGGAGGACGCAGAAAGTCGTTCTTGCCAAAACAACCTTTAATTTATCAGCTTTCCAGAAGATATGGAGGGAAATGACCCTGTAGAATTTATAAAGAAGAGAAAGTTTCTCGCATGGTTTCATCATCAAAAGAGTACATAGAGCGTTATCAATGAAATCCCTAGCTGGAGCACTAACAAGGACATTGATAGCCAGTTTCCTGAATTATCAAGAGAGAGGCACTATCATTAGGAAGGCGAGGTTCAAGGGTGGTGTAGTCTGCGAGTCACGTAAAATCATAATCTTCCTAGATTACACAAGGTGATCCAACACCAGCCAAAAAGCTATATATGAGAGCCCTCAGACTAAAGCATATGCTGATATTTCGACTACACTTAAAGTAATATTCCAGAAAAAAATCCCACTTCTTCGACACTGTAGAGGAAGCCTGGACTTGGTTGGAGGACAGGCCCCTGCAGAGTCCACACTTAAATCAGCTTTATGTGGCAGGAGAGGATTGTACCACTGGATCTTAGGCATGGAACCATCATAGTAATTCATAAGACATAGACACCCAAGGAGAAATACTCTTCATACTGCCCAATTTCACTTCTAAATATAGAAACAAAGGTGTTAAGAATGTGAAATGGCTCAGAACGAACTGTTTAATTATGGCCAGTTGAAGCACACCTTCCCGACAGAGAGAGTGGCCTAGAATGAGATCAGTGAAGGGTTTCCATTGGAGAAAAGACTGCTGTTGGACGAGTTAATGGGGGTAGGGAGTGGGGATCTCCTCAGCATATAAAAACCCTCAACAATAATATGCCAGGCGGGCTTCAACAATTGAGGTTGAGATGGAAGACAGATATTGGGGGATAGAAGACAGACTGGGAGATAGCCCTAATGCACCCTAGAAAAAATGTGATGAGCATGAGTCTATGCCTGTTGCAATAAAAAGTGCTACACAATTCATATTATGACAGGAGCAGGCTTCACAAAATAGGCAGAGCCCCATCACTCACCTGTCTGATATACGAAAGGAAAGAGGGTTGCTTCTTTCATACAATCTGGGAATGCATTAAAATATAGCAATGTTGGTGTACTACACTGGGTGAAATATGCAGACTTATTGACAGGAAGTTATCTTTGACACACCATGTTGATGACTTTCTGACAAATGGTCTACCATTTCATATTCATGCGATACACTTTGTGTCCCACTGGAATTGTGCTACCTAATGCGTACAGGTGATGTTCTATTTAAGATACAAGGAATGGAGATAGTACTGGTACTAGGTGATTGCTACTGTAAATTGGAAAAAGTAAATTATCCAATAAATAAATTAGAAAAGAGGACATTCTGGATCCTGATCTTTTTTTCATTAATGTTTTTTTTGGACTCTTGGTGAATACAAATAAACATCAACATGCGAAAAACAAAATTAGACCATGTACATACAGCCCCTCTGTACATTTATCTCAGTATTGCACAAAAAAATATCCCAGTTTCCTGGCATGACTGACCTTTGCAATATTGTGTTCTAGTGAAGTGCAGGGTAATTCTTTTTTTATCGGTCGAGTCTTGAGAAGAACCCAGAATGTGCTAGTTTCATTCGTCATTGGTGTCAAATTGCTTCCTGCTTCCTCAGATTCTAGGGCGCTTCTGGAGACAACCCCTAGCCTCTTATATTGGTTTTTCAAGTATTTGGCAGTGGTCCATTCCTCATCTCCATCAAACCACACTGGGTGCTGTCACATCTCTCCAATGTTGTGCAACGTCTCTCTTACCGAGCGTAAGGCTCAGTCTTATAAGAGTTTGCTCCATCCTTGTAAATCCCTTGTGATCGAAAATGTTCAATAGGGCAATCTTTGGAAAGAGTTCAATTTGTCTCTTCAGGACTCTTCGCTAGGTTCCAAATTTTGCCTCCCAAAAATCCTTTAAGATGGGCCACCACTGAGCCGTGTGGTAGAAATCTCCCACCGCACTCTCATTACGCAGGCACTCTGGGTCACAGCCCCAGCCAAAGCTCCATTCTAAAGGGTGAGGTATATCCTATGCAAATATTTTAATTGGATGAGCCGAAGTCTGTTCATGATTGCAGTCTCACAAGGGGTCGTAAATGCGAACGTCCATTCCTCATCTTCTGGTTTCCCGACATCCCCCTACCATGTATTTCTAAGTCAGACAATTGCATCAGGAGTATCAATTATAGTCTGGTATATATGTGTGAGGGAGGCAGCTGTATAATGATTAGTTTGGCCTCTATGGGACTAAACTCTGGTATCTGCTCTGGTTCTCTCGAGTACAGAGAAACAGCATGTTTAATCTGAAGGTATTTATATAGTTGTGTGTGGATTAGCCCGAACTCTCTTTGGAGGTCGGAGAAGACCTTAACTGTTCTATGCTTAACTACATTTCCCAATGTCAATACACTAAGAAAGTTCCAGCCTTCAAATATCTCCACTGTAATTACTTCTGACAACATGGTACTCTCCCTGACCGGTCAGTTTTCCAGACAAGCCTATCTGTGTGTTTGTAGCCTTGCATGCAGTGATGGCCACCTTTGCTGCTGGAGAGGCTCCCTGCAGCGTCTTTACCCTGTATAAGAACTGTTCCTGGGAATTCTCCCCTATTGCTCCCAACTTACCCATGTAGGCCAGGTCTGGGTGGGCCTCTATCTGAGATGAAAGGATCTAGTCCTTTATAACCAGCAGGTGTGTCGCTCTATAATATGACATAGGATCGATCATTGCCAAAACCACACCCGTATGTTGACTTCCAACATTTAGCAATAGAGACCTGGGATGTCCCCCATACCACATGAAGAACCCTAGGAGTGATGTCAATGGGGGTGTAAAGTTCCATGGGAGGGCAAATGGATAGATTTGCAGTGTCTAGAAGCTTGGGGAGGATAATCATCTTGGGCAGTGGAATCCTACTCAACGTGAACAGTGGCAACAACAACCAAAGAAGTGTGTCTCCACAAATATACTTCAGTAATGGAGAAAAACTGTTGAGTCATGTAATCTCAGACGATGGACAGAGTTGTATTCCCAGGTATTTGATGCTATGTGTGCTAACACGAATGCCGGCTGACTCAGACCAGGGAGCACAGTCCTTTGTCTGTCAGAGAGGGAAGAGTCAAATCTTGTTCCAGTTGACCGTTAGCCTACAGAGGAACCCAAACTTCTCTAGGGTATGCACCATGTGTGAGCCTGAGGTAAAAAGATTGCTAAAACAGATGAGGTAGTCAACATATAGCAGTAGGTTGTCTTCCATGGAGTTGACCATCTAAATCCTGTGAATTGTCCGTTACATCTAATTTTCTGTGCCAACAGCTTGATGGCTCTGGCGAAAACTAATAATGAGAGAGAACATCCCTACCTTACTCCTCATCAGCAGAAATGGCGATGACAAATCACCACCTATCCGCATCTGAGCACAAGGGTTCACGTATAGCGTTTGGTAATGCAATGAAACATGTGTCGACACCCACTTCGCTCAAAAGTGCAAATAGATATTCCCAGAAGACACTGTTGAAAGCATTTTATGGAACAAATCTATTTTATTAGACATTTGAAAAAACGATTTTTCAGGTGTACACAGCCTTCTGCCTAAAACCACAGGGGCCGGCGGCTACAAACAATGCAATCAAAGATGTACGAAAGGTGCTGCATTAAGGCCAGCAACCCGACAGCGGGCTACCAGTAGAATCAGAACTAGGGAGGCCCAACGGCCAATGCCATCCGAAAATCTGGGTGGCGCACAACAAGATTCTACATGGAAGAAGAACGATGAAAGAAAAAGAAAAACGAAACCCCACCCTCCCGCCCACCCACCTCCCATACTAAGAAAGGGAAAGGGGAAAAGGAAAAGAGGGGAGGGAATTCCGTATCTTAGTAGCAGGGGCTGCAAGGGAATCTTACTCTATCTGCCCGCCCATGTCCGTTCCTCCTATCGGGGGTCAGTGCGGTGCTCCGTAGGGGGTATCAAATGCAGTACTTGCAGAAGTTTGGGGCAAGTGACCTCCCTGACGTCTTTCGATAGTAGTGAGATGAATGGTGCCCAAAGGTCAGCATATTTCTCGCTTCTCTGCGCCTGGATGAGTGAAAGCCGTTCCATTGCCAAGGTCAACCACAGCTTATGAAGCCAAGTCGAATGATCCGGAAGTGTGGCAGTACCCCATAGCAAAAGGATCGCCTGACGCGCTGCAAGGAGAGCTAATGCTATCTGCCTACCGCGCAGTGACCGCAGAGGGAAGGTGAGTGGGTTCGATAAGCCTAACAGGGTGTACGCTGGGAAGCGGGGAATTTCCGTATCAAAAGCCTCGTCAATGTCATTGAGGACCAATGCCCAGAACCGCTCCAACCTCGGGCAGTGCCAGAGCAGATGCGCAAGAGAGCCTGACATCCCACATCCTCGCCAGCACTCCTCCGTGTGATTTTTGTCCCATTGGTGTATCCTTGCCGGGGTGAGGTACCAATATGCCGCGACCTTAAACGCGGCTTCATGCCCCGCAGTATTGTAGGCTGTGTGATGTGCTCTGTAGTGGATGTTATCCCATTCTTTGTCCGTGAGGGCCCTGCCTAGCTCCGCCTCCCATCGGAGTTGCCCCCGAGTGCGAGTCCCTTTCTGTTGCGGTCTGAGAAGTGTGTACAATTCGGATATGAGGTGTTTATCGTCTGTTTTCTTCGCCACCCAGTGTTCAAAAGGGGTAAGAGTGCGAGAGGCCTGCACCAGGCAGGCCCGGGATGTGGCCCAGTGTCGCAGTTGGAGGTAATAATATTCGTCTGATCGGGGGAGGTCAAGATCGAGACGCATACGGCTAAATGGAATGATGCCCTTGAGATCAAAAAGATGGCCTAAGCGCTTGCAGCCTGCTTCTCTCCATCTCTGTGCCACAACGGACTTGACGCCTGGAGGGAAGTCTGGGTTGTCTAGAAGAGGTGTCATCGGGGAGGGAAATGTAGTGAGGCCTTTAGCCAATGCCACGTTATCCCAGACTTTCATGGTGGCCGCCGTGACCGGGGAAGAGTAGAGGCCCCACGCTCGCAGGCGGCGAGGGAGCCAAAGTTCGCGCCAGAGGTTCACCCCCGCTACTGCTTGGTCCATAAAGGTCCAGTGTTTCTCCGATAGCGGGCGATTCCATTCTAGTATGAAACGTAGATGCGCAGCCTGCATGTATCTATGTAGGAGGGGTAGCCTCACTCCACCCTCGTCCCTGGAGCGCGAGAGCTGTGCCACCGAGAGGCGTGCTTTCTTGTTTCCCCAAATATAATTGTTCAATGCCAGTTGCAATGACCGCATAGTTCCAGGCGGCGGAGTCATCGGAAGGGTCTGGAATAGATACAGGATACGTGGTAAGACCATCATCTTAACCGCCGCTATGCGTCCGAACCAGGACAGAGTGTGTTTAGTCCATCCATCCAAGGCTCTTCGCGTTTGTGCCACCAGAGCGGAATAATTCACCTCCAGGGTGCGTGGCAGTGAGGGAGTCAGCAGGATGCCCAGGTAAGGAAGCGGGTCGCTAGTCCATTTGAGAGGGAGAGACCGTTGAAGGTCCTCCGCCTGTGGGTGCGGCATTGAAAGGTTCATGACCTGGGATTTGTTAAGGTTCACTTTAAAGCCCGATATTCGGCCAAAAGTCTCAAGCTCTTCTACCAACGCCGGAAGGGAGGCCAGTGGCTGCGTGAGAGAGAGAATAATGTCGTCGGCATAGAGGCTGACCTTATGGTAATCGCCCCCAAATTTGATGCCCTGGATATCCGGATGGTTCCGAATTTTCTGTGCCACGGGTTCCAAGTATAGGGCAAATAAAAGGGGCGAGAGGGGACATCCTTGCCTGGTTCCCCGGGCAATCGGAAAGGGAGTGGAGGATACCCCATTAGCCCTGACGAACGCGCGAGGGGCGTGGTATATGCATCGTACCTAAGTAAGAAAACGAGGGCCGAAACCAAAGCTTCGGAGGGTGTCGAACAAGTATGGCCAGCTAACTCTGTCGAACGCCTTCTCCGCGTCAACCGAAAAAAGCACTGCCCCAACCCGGGAGCGGTGAATACTATCAAGGAGGTGCAGAAGTCGTTTGGTATTGTCACTCCCTTGTCTGGTGGGGATGAATCCCGCTTGATCAGGGTCTATGAGACCTGCCATGAGGGGATTCAGCCGTGCCGCTAGAATTCCCGTGAACAGTTTCGCATCTATGTTGAGTAGCGATATTGGGCGGTATGAACCGCAATGGCATGGGTCTTTGTTAGGCTTGAGGATGACAGAGATCGCTGCTTCACCCATCAATTCCGTCATCGCTTCACTATCTTGAAACGAGTTAAATAGCCACGTGAGAAGGGAGCTAGTTCGTGACAAAACGTTTTGTAAAAAGGGCGGGATAGCCGTCGGGTCCGGGTGATTTATCTACCTTCAGTTTCGCAATGGCGGAGATAACCTCCTCTATTCGAATAGGGTTTTCCAAGGGGTCTGCTTCCACCTTCGGGAGGCGGGTAAAATTGCTAGTCGTCAAATAATCCCTAGCCTCAGGAGTATCTTGCTGATCGGTGCTGTAGAGGGCGCGGTAGAAAGATCGGAACTCTTCGACAATCTGAGAGTCCTGGTGCAGTTCCTCCCCAGTCGGGGTTCTGAGAAAAGAGATGGACCCTGTAATAGCTCTGGCTCGCAGCCTCTGCGCCAACACTTTCCCGCACTTGTCACCTCCCAAATAGAACCTATGCCGCAGGCGCACCAAGGCGTATTCGGCCCTGTCCAGATCTAAACGCTTGAGGAGCGTCCGTTTCTTCTCCATCGCGCGCCAAACCCGAGAGGCCCCTGTGCGCTTATGTATCGCTTCAAGTTCTGCTACTTCCTGCTCCAGCGCCCCGCGCGCTTCTCTACGTTGACAAGCCTCTGCAGAAGAAATAGCCATAAACTCTCCTCTTATTACCGCTTTGAGCGCCTCCCACACTGCCGCCAAGGAAGCTGTACCATTGTCATTGAGTTGGAGGTATGTGACAATCTTATCACGAACCTCCTTCACAACAGCAGGGGAGTGAAAAAGGCCTACGCGCAGCCGCCATCTAGAAGGGGCATGCTGAAACCCATCAAAGCGCAGGGAGAGCGAGACATGCGCATGATCCGATAGGGATCGCACTGCTATGGAAGCGTCCTGTACCTTAGGGAGAAGTGTACTTGAGACTAAAAACATGTTGAGCCGTGCGTAGGATTTATGGGCAGCTGAATAATATGAGTAATCGCGCGTGTCTGGCTGTCGCATGCGCCATACATCATGTAGACCATTCTCTGCTAGCCAGCGCGTCCCTTCGGGGGAGAGGGCTCCTATCTGTGTATGACGTTGCCCAGATCGGTCCTTCTCGTTATCCATTACTAGGTTGAAGTCACCCCCCACTATTATTGCTGGGTCCGGAGAGGCCAGCCCTTCCGTGATGTGTCTGCGGAGGAATACTTCCTGCTGTGTATTGGGGGCGTACATGTTGAGGATAGTGAAGACAGTGGAGCCCCACTGGATCCTGAGCGCTAAGACCCTCCCCTTGGACTCATAGAAGGTAGATAGGACCTTACCCTCAAATTTAGCCCCCAATAATATGGCCACCCCATTCTTTTTCGTTACCCCCGAGGACCAAAATTGGCGCGGGAAACGTCGGGAGCGCATGCGATGGGTGTCTTTAGCTAATAGATGGGTCTCCTGTAGCATACAAATATCGCCCTCTGTCTGCTCAAGGAGTGAAAGAATCGCAGTGCGCTTCGTGGGGTGGTTCAGGCCTCAGACATTAAGGCTGATAATTTTCAAGTCCCTAGGCATCAGCACTGGTGGGGATCATGCTCATTGGTCTGCTAGTACGCTGGGTATAGTGCGCAGGTGGTGGGCGGGAGCGTGCGGGGGCCCCTACAGGAAGGCCCTGGTCCCTAAGTGTGATACGGAAGATCCCCAAAAAGAAAAAGGAACAAAAACCCCAACAAGAATACAACATAGAATGTCCAGCCCGGCCGGGCGGCGTCTCAAAGGAGGACAGCCTAAGGAAGGACC
Organism: Calotriton arnoldi; assembly: GCA_963921515.1. Taxonomy (NCBI): domain Eukaryota; kingdom Metazoa; phylum Chordata; class Amphibia; order Caudata; family Salamandridae; genus Calotriton; species Calotriton arnoldi. Next base: position 6,079,236 of record CAWUFW010000074.1, on the reverse strand, counting down.
ACAGAAGCTCCACCAGCTTGAGTCAATAAAGAAGAGGAGGAGACTAGAGTCTGTCTCGTAGGGAAGATCAGGGGGGAATGAACCTACCAGAAGTAGAATACCAGGCGGCGTGCACGCAGCAAGGGGAAGTCTAGGACGTCGGGAAAAGTGGACCACTGATGAGCCCCTCCGGCTCCGGCTCAATACTCCCATTCCCCTGATGGAGATCGGAATGTTGCACGGGGTGCTCAGTCAGTCCTGGGCCTGAGAGAGGGTAGAGAGCACCGCATCTCGCTCTTTTGCTATTTCCTCTGGGCCTGGCTTTGAGGAGGTCGAGGGCTTGCCGACGGTCTGCCAGCGGGCAAGACGTTTCCTTTCACGAGGTGAGGGACTGACACTTGGCGTCGGGGTCGTGTCTGCTGCCAGCCCCAGGAGATCCATGGTGTCGGCCAGGGAGCGCATCTGCCTCAGCTTCCCCTGATGTTTAAAAATGATGCGGAAGGGGTGGCCCCATGAGTAAGGTATTCCTTTATCCCGTAGATGGGACGTGACTGTTCGGAATTCTCTCCGCTTGGCCAGTGTCGCTGCCGCCAGATCTTGGAAGAGGGCCGGAGTGTGCCCTCGAAACTGAATTGGTTCGGACCCCCTGGTTTTGCGCAGGATCAGTTCCTTGAGTTGAAAGTCATGGATGCAAACGAGGACATCAGGCGGGGGAGCCTTGCCGCCCCTCGGCAGACCCACCCGGTGGACACGGTCCATCCGGATCTCTCGCGTACCCTCCTCGCCCAAGATTTGCTGAAAGAGAGAAGAGACATAGCCTCGCAGATCCTCTCCCTCCTCCTTCCATGGTATTGCTCGAATGCGGATGTTATTCCTACGGGATCTGTTTTCGAGATCTTCCGCGTTTGTCTGAAGGTCTAGGTTCTGGTCCCGTAGGCGGAGGACCTCCTGTTGGAGTTGATGCATATCGTCTTCCCTCGCCAACTCGTGTTCTTCCAGGGCGGCGACTCTCTCCCCTACTTCGTCGACGTCGCGGCGTACCTCCCTGAGATCGGATGCCAACTGGTTCTTCAGCTCCTGGATATCTTCCTTGATGGACGAGAATAGTTCCAGCATAAAGGCCTTTGTGGCTGGGCTATCTGCCTCTGTAATAGAGTCTGTGTGCCCCTGAGTTTTGGAGGGCCCCTGAGATACCTCTGCGCTCCCGTGCTGCTTCAGCAAGAGTTCTTTGAGGGATTTCTCCTTTCTTGCACGTGCATTAGCCATCGTTGCCGCCCGAGGAGTGAAAGGCGGGACGGGAGTGCGTGCCAGCCAGAGGCTGTATCGCAGCTATCACTGCGGTGGCACACCAGGAGTCCGGGCAGTGCAGGACACGTAGGGGCCCACCGCGGCCCGGGGGCTTCTTAGGAGGCCCCAGTGGTTCCTCCCGAGGGGCCTGTCTCAGGGACACACTTGTACTGCTGATCCAGGTGGTCAACCGTCTGCACCGCCGAGGGGCACCGCAGGCCAGCCGCCACCCCAATGCTGATCCTCCTCTGCGCCTGAGCTGGGTCCTGCGCGCTATGCCAAGTGGGGGGGCCAGACCCGCAATGCGCCTCTGAGCTGGATTCCGCTGTGCATGTGTGGAGGGGAAGCGGCGGCTCACCAAGACGCTACTATGCCAATGTCTCCGGTCCCAGTATCATCCAGAGGGAAGCCGCAGGGCCGCGCCAGGAGATGTAGGCCCCCGCGCCCGGGCAGTGCGCCACTCACCGGGTTTTATCCGCCAAAGTCAGACAGCCAGGTCCCACCGCAGCCAGCATGCACCGAGGTCACCCACAGCGGAGAAGGAGGGCACCGGCCGTCTCTCTCAGGAAGTCCGCCGCCAATGGTCAGGGGCTGTGCGAGCGCTCTTAGGGCCCTCGTCCGGCGCCCGCGACACTGTACCGGGCACCCAGGGTCCCTCAGCCGCAGGTCATGGGGCGAGTCATCCGTGGCTGCCGCGCCGCTAGGTCCCACTCAGTCAGGACCCTCAGCCCACTCACCCCCAGGTCGTGTAGGGGAGGCTCCAGCGTCACCAGCCACAGTCTGCCATGATGCAAAATGGCGGCCAGGCCTCCAGGAGGCCTCCTCCAGTGCTCGCTTAGGTCAAAGCAAGCAGAGCCGCTCCTCGGGCCAGAAGCGGGAGTCCCCCTGCTCCCAGGACTCTCAGTCGGCGATGTAGGCAGTCACCAGGGTGCAGAGGGCGCCCCAGATCATGTGCGTGTGGGGTGGAGCGCACCTACGGGAGCTCCCGGCCTAGCCCGGCCCCGATGGGAGAGAGCCACTGCCAAATAGATGGGGCCGACCGGCGTCTACACCAGCCAAATCCCGGACGGCGGGAAGATGGCGGCCGACCTGCAGATCGCGTCCGGGATCCGGTCCAGCGTCCCAGGACGCGCTGAGGCCCAGGCCCTCCGGGCCCGCAAAAGACAATGCGGACAGCAGCTGACGCGGAGCGGGGTCTCTGGGGCTCTCAGGAGCCGCGCCGCATCACCGGAGGTGGAGATCTCCGCAGCTTCGATCCCGCGGCCTCCGCCTCAGCCGAGGAGGTCTAGCGCAGCCCGCCGCAGCAGTAAGCAGGAGCGGTCCGGTGGCAGAAAGCGATCTGTTCAGGCACCAGGGATAGCAGAAGTCGGTGCGCTGCTATTCCGGTGTGCGAAGGTACAGGGGATGGGGCAAATACAACGCTAAGTGTTCAGCGGGGCCGGAGGAGCAGAGTCCCGCGTCCTACCGTGCCGCCATCTTGGCCACGCCCCCCCGAAAGCTTTTTAAAAGTCGATTACAGTTTTTTTTTATTCTTGCTGTTAAAGTGAGAGTAGTAAAGGTTCGTTGGATGTTGTGTATAGTTGCCCAGTGTAGGAAAGTAGGATCTTCTTTCATGGTCACCCCCACTTTTTGCTGGGGTCATTATGTTTTCCTGACTAGTCTGACTGGGACCCTGCTAATCAGGTCCCCAGTCTCTGTGCTTCTTCCCTATATTGGACATGGTGAGTACCCAAGTACCCTCCAGATTGGCTACCGGTGTACACTTGTAAGTCCCTAGTATATGGTACTAAGGTACCCAGGGCATAGGTATACCAGGGGTCTCCCATGGGCTGCAGCATGTATTATGCCACCCATGAGAGACCACTCATATTGTGCACACAGGTCTGCCATTGCAGCCTGTGTAAGCTGGTGCTAACACCATGTGGGAGGCTGGCTTAGTATATGGTGCTCACTTATGTAAGTGTAGCACCTTGCACTAATCCAGGAAACCCTTATGGTGATTTTAGTGGTCTTAGACAACCTTAGAAAGCTCTCTAAGTGGTAGCTGTGGAGAGCAGCCGTCAGGCTTAGTCCAGAAGGAGTGTAAAGCAGCTTGTTTTACCAGTACGTAATCTTATGGTATAGGTTAAGTGAAAAACAATCACACATTGTTGTTATAAAAATAGGTATTTTATTACAGCCACTCACTAACACAATTGTACAACCTCCTACCCGGAGATATAACCACAGTACACACAATACTCAGGAAATAGAACGGCAAGTAGCACAAATACACAGTGGTCACCAGGGGAGACCAAACCATATACTAAAATAGTGGTATGCAAACCACGACTCAAGTCGAGACTGGACCCAGAAGATGTAGAAGTGTTGGGGACCCAAAGAACCACCCAAGGTAAGTACCCAGGATGCCCACAGAGGTCGTGTGCAGAGTGTGAACACGGCCGCGTGATCAACATAAGGCAATGGGTAAGTCGCGGTTGCAATTTAAAATAGAAAGGACCGTTCCCAGCGGACCCTGAAGAAACCCTGTGGAAGATGGAATGTTGGATAGCCACCCCATCCATGGATACCCCAGGAACCAGGATATCTACACCAGGGAAGCCGGGTGCAGAGGTGTCAAAGTGGCGTTGGAAACCGCCGGAGACAACAATGGAGGACTTCAGGAGAGATGCTGCTGGAGACAAAGATGAAGGAGTCCGGTGGAATCCAAAGGTGGATTGAGGAGGAGAAGAACCTGCAGGCAGAGGGGACAGAGTCTATGCCACTCAGGAGTGACCAGGAGGCACGGAAGACGAATGCCCACCAATGTCGATAGATGGTTGACGGTGCCCTTGAAGCTGAAGCCGTGAGGACCAGTCGACGCTGTGGAAGGCCAGGAGCCTTTCACGAGCTGTTCCACGTCGGATGTCGAGCACCAGGGAGTCCGTGTTCGGCAGAGGCACCAACACACCTTGGCAACGGCCACCGGCGTAGAAATCGGTGAAGGTGCAGTGTCAAGACCAGCAAGGTCCAAGTGACTCACCACGACTAGGTAAGTCAAAGCAGGCCCGAGCAAGCAGGGGAGCCCACTGGAATCAAAGAAGTCCCTTGAAAAGGACCCGAAGATCTCTGGAGACAAGAGTCGCCCACCCTTGGCAACTGCCAGCCTCCCATGGGGGAGTTGTAGAACCGCCACCTGTGTTACTGATCCTGTCGGAGTCCGTAGGCGCCAAGAATCAGCAAACCGGTCAGTTACGCTGCGGTGCCTGCAGATGCAGGGGAGTAACTCCTTCACTCCAGGGGAGATTCCTTCAGGTGACTTGGATGTCCACAGGCCCTGTGAGGAGCCTGTATGAAGCACGGACACTGACGGTGCAGCAGACTTGCGGGACGATGAGACCTGGAGCAGTCGGAGAGTTCCCGGTTCCAGTCTTGGTTCCCAAAGCGAAGTTCGATGCGGTAGGTCCGACGTGGTCAGAGTGTCCAGACGGTTGAAGATGATGCAGAGTTGAATGGGAATTGAATCCCACGATGAATCTAAGGTCCCACCCTCAGGTAAGCCCTTAAGTACCCTTAGGAAAGGGTTGGGATGATTCAGGGGTCCCGCCCAGAGGAGGGGCTGGACAGTGGGGAGCGTACTCCCATGTCCTTTGTATGCAAGGAGGGCACAAAATGTGCCCTTCAAGCAGTCTCAGTGGCGCTGCCAAACACCCCCACCCTGTCTCAATACACTAAACACTGTCTGGGAGGTGGTCAAACCTCCCTGTGACAGGATACCTATTGTTCTGCCTTCCCCTGCCCGAGTTTGGCTCAGCAGCAGGAGGGCAGAAACATGTCTCTGGTGGGTTCTGGAAGAGTTCAATCCTGAAGACAGGGTGCTCGGTTCTAAGTGTGAGGGTGCCCCTGCATGAGCAGGACACCCCTACAACCTTCAGAGTCCATTCTCCCGGGTTGTAAGTGCATCTACCATGACGATACATAGAGTGGCCATGCGTCGGTACGTGATGGCTAACTTTAAACTGGCTGTAACGAACCCCGTCATGTTTGGTATCAAACATGTTGGAATCATGGGAGGTATGATTCCATGGGCTGTAAAGCTCCTCCGGGAGGCCCTCAGTACTCCCGGTACCAGTCTTGCAGAACCGGACAACAAGCTAGGGCTGCTACCGACCAGAGATACGTTACTGCCCTCCTGCTGCTGAGCAAAGCTCGAGCAGGGGAAGGCAGAAAAATAGGTATCCTGTCACAGGGAGGTGTGACCACCGCCTAGACAGGGTTAAGTGTATTGGGACAGGGTGGGACGCTTGCCAGCGCCACTGAGACTCCTTGAAGTGCACATTTGGTGCCCTCCTTGCATACTCAGTTCAAACCAGTTCAGGGAGCCGTGGGCTCCCGCTCCGGCGCGAAACTGGACAAAGGACATGGGAGTATACTCCCCACTGTCCAGCCCCTCCTCTGGGAGCAACCCCTGAATTGTCACAACCTTTTCCTAAGGGTACTTGAGAGCATACCTGTGGGTGGGTCCCTAGATTCGTCGTGGGACAAGATTCAGATCACATACAACTTCGACTGTCTGGCCACTTTGGACTACGCTCTGAGAACCGAGACTGCAACGGGGAAGATTCCTGCTGCTCCTGGTCTCGTCGTCCTGCTGGTCTCTGCAACGTCTGTGCCCGTGCTCCATACAGGTTCTTCACCAGGCCTGTGGACATCCAAGACACCTGAAGGAATCTCCCTTGGAGTGAAGGAGTCACTTCCATGCATCTGCAGGCACCGCAACGCAGCTGCCCGGTCTGCTGATCCTGGGCTCCCACGACTCCGAAAGGCTCAGCAACACAGGTGGTGGTTCTGCAACTCCCTCGAGGCCTGCCCTATCTTCATACCAAGTTTGAGGCCAGTATCTCTCGTCGGAACCGCTGGAACAGAACCCCAGTGCACCGGGTCGACTTGCCGTTGCCAAGGCTTGTTGACTATCTCCTCCAGAGATCTTCAGGCTCCAAGAAGCTCCAACTTCAAGCAACTCCTGCAGCCAAGATCTTCATCCTCACCGCTTCCTCTGCACCGTGGGCCTTCCTTATTGGTGAGCCGCTCGAGGTCCTCTTGCAACTCCTGTGCCTACGGCCCGTGGGTTCTCTTGAGGGTCTTCTTTGGCTTTATTGGGCTCCCCTGCTTGCACGGGGCCTGCTCTGACTTACCTGCTCGTGGTGAGTCACTCGGACCTTGTTGGTCCTGACCCTGCACCTTTTTCGTCGACAACGTTGTTTGCCGCTGCCAAAGCATGTTGGTGCCCCTGCCGGACACTGACCCCTTGGCCCTCGACATCCGACGTGGGACAGTTCGTGAACGGTTCCTGGTCTTCTACAGCGTCGCCTGGTGCACACAGCTGGTACTTCAAGGGCACGGTCAACCTCTCCTGCGTTTCCGACATCGGTGGACATTCGACTTCCGTGCCTTCTGGTCAATCCTGAGTGGCATAGACTCTGTCCCCTCTGCTTGCAGGTACCTCATCCTGAACCCACCTTTCAGTTCCACCGAACTCCTTCATCTTCTTCTTCAGCGGCATCTTTCCTGAAGTACTCCATTGTGGTCTACGACGGTTTCCGACGTCAATTGACACCTATCAGGTGTAGGTATCCTGGTTCCTGGGGTATCCACGGGTGGGGTGACTCTCCAACCTTCCATCTTCCACGGGGTTTCTTCAGGGTCCGCTGGGAAGGGCCCTTCTTCTTTAAAATTGCCACAGTGACTTACCTATTGACTATATTGAGCACGCTGTTGTGTTCCCACTCTGCACACGACTTACGTGGGGTATCTAGATAGTCATCTTGGGTGGTTCCTTGGGTCCCCGGCTCTTCTACGTCTTCTGAGTCCATTCTTGACTTGAGTCGTGGTTCGGGTCCACCATTTTAGTATATGGTTTGGTCTCCTCCTGGAGACCACGGTGTATTTGTGCTACTTACGTGCTCTCTTTCCTAAGTATTGTGTTTATATCTCCGGGTACGAGATACTGCAATGTGTTAGTGAGAGTTTGTAATAAAATACATATTTTTATAACTATACTGTGTGATTCGTTTTCACTTAACCTATACCATAAGATTAAGTAGTGGTAAACCAAGCTACTTTACACTCCGACTGGACTTAGCCACTAAAATCACCATAAGGGTTGTCTGGATTAGTGCAGGGTGCTACACTTACATAAGTGAGCACCATATACTAAGCCAGCCTCTCACACTATCCAACATGAAAGGGTGACTACACTTAAGGCAGGAAAGCACTGTGTGTCCTAAAAACCAGTTTGTCTAGAAAAAATGTGTATGGTGGGTGGACAGAGTGTCTAAACCTCCCTCACATGCCGAGCTGATGTAATGGTGAATGTAAATTAAAGAAAAGGCAATTAAAAAGACAGTTTTTAGTATTTTTTGGTGTTGTATTTCTTTATTGATAACAAAGCTATGCAGCAAATGTATATAGCAGAGTACACATTTGCGATGGATATGGAGGGAGGGGGGCAGAGGGGAGGGAAGAGGTGCAATAGGAGCAAAATCGCACAGTGCTAGTAGTACAGATAACAACCATAAGGTATACACCACCCTAAGTCAGATGTTGGTGGATCGGCATTCCTCATGAACAGAGAGCATGGACAGGCGACAGCAGGGGTAGGGAAGGTGCTCTGGACATCAGGTTGGTGTGGGTGAAGAAGGAAAGAGAGAGGGTGTAAACAAGGAGCGAGGGGCGCCCCATGCCAGCAGCCTATTGTGCCCCAGAGATATGGGGGAATGGGGCCAATGCCAGCAAACATGTAGGGGAGGGGCGGAAGTCCACTGCATGGGAAGGGGACGATGTGTCCGAGGGGTTGAGCAGGGATGGGGGGGAACAGAGGAAGGAGAGAGGAGAAGAAAGCGGGAGAGAATGGCACAGAAAGGGAAAGAGATATGGGGGGAGAAATATGCGTGGGAGCCAATAGGCAGGGAGGAAGGGGACAGTGGAAAAGAGAAGGGGTAGATGGATAATGGAGAGGGAATAAAAAAGGGGGGGTCAAGGTAAGGCGGTAGGCTAGGAACTCCTAACAGGTCACCAGGGGAGACTCTCGCGGCCTATGGGCATGGAAACACCGTTGTTTGGGGCTTGAGGGGTGTGCTGGCAAAGTATTTATATGTCATCTCGAAGAAAGGCGCCCACGTCTGCATGAACTCTTCTGACTGGTCTTGTAGGTTGTAGAAGACACGTTTGTGCATCTCTGTCTGGATCATTGCAACCGTCCAGTCCTCTTACGATGGAGGCGAGGGGCACCGCCATAGGCGGAGGATGCAGATTTTGGCTGTTGTCAGAGCTGTGTGGAGAAGCTGGAGCTGTGGGCCGGAAATCTCCAATGTGTCTCCGACATCATGGAGAAGGATCTAGGTGGGAGTGAGGGGGAGTTGCAATGGTATGGTGGCCCCAGGGTGTTAACAATTACTGTCCAAAAGGGTTGGATCGAGGGGCTTTCGAAGAGGACGTGGGTTAGATTGCAGTTGTTAGCCGGGCATCTCAAGTAATTCGCGTGGGGGAGCAGTCCTGCCCTGTTCAATCTCGCTGGGGTCAGTGCCATTAGTGGAGCATCTATAAGAGGCAGAACTTTAAGTGCGCCTTGCGGGCACCCTTATCCAGGGCTTCCACAATATCAGCCCAGTCGTCCTCCTCGAGTGTTATCTGTAGACGAGACTACGGAGGAGAGGCTGTGAGAAGAGGTGGTGCGTGAGCGCAATGTAGAGCCCCGACATCACTCCCTTGTGGTGGCCTCAGGTAGGGAGGTAAGACACCAAAGGAAATGTCTGTAGAGACCATGGACGACGCCCCAAGCAGCAACTCAAACAGTGTGTCAGCTGCAGATGACGCCAAGCATGTTGGGGTTGGAGACCAAGTTCCTCCCTTGGGTGTCCGAATGATTTAATGTCGCCGTCTTCTAGGACCTGCTCCAGGCTATGTATACCCACCGTCATTACCCCTTAACAGCGCCTTGTCATGGAGATAGGGACCCACTCCGAAGAGGCGGTGTTCACGTAGCCAGGCCCGATGTGTGGCCTGCAGCACGGGGTGGTGAGGGTGGAGCTGGAGGGGACATCTTTTGTAGAGAGGGCTTAGGCCCTCAGCACCAGATAGCAACAGGCGTGCTGTGTGTACCCATTTCAGTGGGTCAGAGACGTCGGGGATGAGGTATGCAAACTGTGAGAGATGTAGGGATAACGTGTAGTGTTCCACTGACGGAGCCTCAGGCCCCCACAGGATCACCACGCCATGAGTTTGGCAGCCGCTAGTCGGGGTCGCGAGGAGCCCCAGGCGAAGGTACGAATCCGGGAGTCAATGAGTTGGAGAGTGGCCAGAGGCAACGTCAAAGGTAGCCTACCTAACGTGTATGTGAAGCGCGTTAATCTGAACACCTTCACCGCCTTCACCCTGTCCCACATGGAGAGCCCCAGGTGTGACCATTTCTCAAAATCCAATTTCATCTGAGCCACTAGGGGGTCTATGTTGTCTACTACCATCCTATCCAGACCCCGGTTGAGAAGAATCCCAAGTATTTGAGGCATGTGGCCTTCCAGTGGAAGGGGTAACCATGTATCGCTGCTTTCGTGGTACCAGTCGAGAGTGGGAGGGCTTCGCTCTTGTCCCAGTTCACCCGGTAACAGGACAATGCTGCAAAGCCGCCAATGACCCCCAGCAGGCTGGTAGAGAGCTGCCCAAGTCCGTCAGGGTAAGTAAAACGTTGTCTGCGTAAAGGTAAATCTTGGACGTCCCGCCATGAAGGGGGATTCCGATAATGTGGGGCGATTGGCAGATGGTGGCTCCTAGGGGATCCACAGCAAAGAGGAGGGGGGTTAGCGGGCATCCCTGGTGCATGCCCCCCCAGATCTGGAAGGGGTATGATAAAAATCCCCTGCAGATGACCTGGGCCGTCGGGCAGTCATACAGCAGGCAGACCTAGGCTATAAATTGGCCACCCAGCCCAAACCTTTGCAGGGTGGCGAAAAGGTATCCCCACTCAATGCGATCGAACACCTTTTCAGCCTTGAGGGAAAGAGCAAAAGGCGTAGTTCGGCAGATCCTTGGAAGTCCAGAGGGTGTGGGCAAGGGTGCACAGGTGGTTCCTGGAAGAGCGTCCCGGGACAAAACCCACCTGCGTGTGGTGTATCAGAGATGGGGTGACTCTGCTGAGGCGCGCAGCTAGGATGCTGGCGAGGATTTTAAAATCTCCATTTAGCAGGGACATGGGCCTATAGCTGCTGCACAGAAGAGGGTCCCTCCCTGGCTTGGGTAGGACAGCGATCACTGTTCTGTTGGAGAGAGAGCCCAAGGATCCTACCTGTACCGCCTCCTGGTAGGCAGCATGCAGAGCGTCCACTACTCCCTCATCCAACCACTTATAAAACTCTGTAGGAAATACGTCCTCCCCCAAGGCTTTGAAATAGGGCAGTTTGGAGATTGTCATGACAATTTCGGTTTTGCTGATCTCCCCGTCTAGTAGCACTCTACCCTTGTCTGATAACCGGGGGAGGTTCACACCCTCCAAAAAGGACTTCACCCATTCTGAGCTGGCTGACGTCTTCGGGGTATACAATGTCCTATGGGCGGGTAAGGACCTGTCCACTCTCAGGGAATATAGCCGGGATGGCCATAGCGTGCTCTCTCTAACGTAGCTGTGCAGACAGTAGCCTCGCCGCCTTCTACCCCTGTTCATAGTGACGCCCCTTTAGCTGTTGCAAAGCATATTCAGCTTTGGAGGTGTACAGACCGTTGAGAGCCATTCAAGCCTGTTCCAAACGGTGGTGGGTGGGAAGCGTAGGGAGAGCAGAACAGAGACAGGTAAGGGATACTATTTGCCCTTTGAATTCTGCCTGGGGGAGAGCATTCTGCCCGTTTGATATGGCGGCGTGTCTCATGAGCTGGCCCCATATTGTCACCTTCAAGGCCACCCAGAGGACCCTAAGGGAGGTCAATGAGCCTTTGTTGTCCGCAAAGTACGCGGAGGTGTGCGTTTTCATTTGGGACTTCCCTTGCGGGGTGCGGTACCATTGTACATTCAGGCACCAGGGCTTGCGGCCTGGGGAAGCTAAGCCCATGTCTAGGGACAAGAGGACTGGAGAGTGGTCAGACAACGCGGCTTCCAGTATCTGGGACTCATGAACCGAGCTACCGCTCACCGGGAGATGAGAAAGTAGTCCAATCTGGATTGTTTACAATGGACTGGGGAGAGAAACGTATATTCCTGGTCAATCGGGTGGCTTAGACGCCGGTGGTCCACCAGCCTGTGGTCAAAGGCCACGTCCCCTATAAGTGCTCTGTCCGGGTTGTTGCCCCTGTCCAGAGGGCTGGTTATGTCCAGCACTGCGTCACGAGCGAGGTTCAAGTTCCCCCGATAATGTTCTGCAATGCCCCTATTTCCACAAGTTGGCGAATCAGTTGGCGAAAGAAGAGGTGTTTGGTGACCGTCGGGGTGTACACAGACCCTACAGAGAGCGATCTGTCCTCCAACCGTAGCTTGACAAATGCGTATCTGCGACCAGAGTCGGACCATGATTTGACAATGGTGACAGGCAGTGATTTACGGAGGATGATTGCTACTCCAGACTTCAAGGGAGCCCCACCATCTGAGCTTGGTGGTGCCGGGTCAATGCTGTGGATCACCCTTCTCACCCTATCCTGACGCAGCTTGTCAGATTCCAGGTCAAGGTGCGTCTCCTGTAGGAGGGCCACATTCGCCCGACTGTAGATAAGAAAGCACTTTTGTCTGTCTGGCATTGTGCGCCAGGCAGTTGACATTCCAGGATAGGTCAGGGAGAGTATGGGGGAGTGTGGGGTGTGACCCGTTGAACAAGTTACTTACCTTTGGTAACGCACTTTCTGGTAGGGACTCTGTCTAGGCTGCAGATTCCTTACTTTTGAATTTCCCAGGCGTCAGGCTGGATCCAGAAACTTCTGCTGAGCAATACCCCTTGCGCGCGCCGTCGGGTGGCTCCATTCGGCTCCGCATGACATCGTCGGTAGCGTCAGTTATGACGTTGCGGTACCTTTATAGGCGCCACCCAGGCGTGCAGACGTCGGTACTTTTCATTTTTTCCACACCAGAAGCGCAGAGCCACGAAGTAACTGACGTAGTTGTGTGCAAAACTAGGGCCCAGAAAGGGGAGTAACCCTAGCCCTACAGCACAAGTTACTAACTTGTGTAACGATATATCTGTAAGAGACAGTAGTTAGTGACAGATTCCTTACCTTAGAATATCCCCAGGCGTCAGGCTGGATCCGGAAAGTTTTTGCGTAGCAGTACCCTTGTGCGTCGGTAGGCGGCGTCGTGCGGCTCCGCGTCCATCGTCGGCGTTGTGATCGCCGGGATGACGTCGCGGGCAGTACTTAGACGCCGCCCCTGCGCGCTGACGTCAGTTCTGTACACGACTTTCCGCGCCAGGAACGCAGAGCCATGCAAGAAGCTGACATAGGTGTCTGAAAAATACTAGGGCCCTGAAAGGGATGTCCTTAACCCTAGAAATCAGTTCGCAGAACGGGGAGGATGGATGGGCGGTAGGAATCTGTCACTAACTACTGTCTCTTACAGATATATCGTTACACAAGTTAGTAACTTGTGCATCTGAAAGAGACACGTTAGTGACAGATTCCTTACCTTAGAATAGATACCCCAGCAATACCAACCCCGGTGGTGGGTCTGCGAACAAAGATCAGACAAGGAAGTCCTGGAGGACAGAACGGCCAAAGAAGCCGTCCCTCCGGACCTGACTGTCAAGGCAGTAATGCTTTGTAAACGTGTGCAGCGAGGCCCACGTAGCTGCCTGACAGATAACCGGCAGCGGAACACCGCGGCCCAAAGCCGTGGTAGCAGCCGTTGCCCTGGTGGAATGGGCACGCAGCCCAACAGGAGGCTCCTTCTTAGCCAAAGAATAGCAGGCCTTGATGCACAAGGTAACCCAGCGGGAGATGGTTCGTTTGTGCACCGCCCGACCTTTTTTGGCGCCCACGTAGCCAACAAAGAGCTGGTCATCCACCCGGAAGTGTTTTGTGCGGTCGATATAGAAGGAGAGCGCACGTTTTGGGTCCAGACGGTGGAGCCTCTCTTCCTCTCTGGAAGGATGCGGAGGCGGAAAGAAGGTAGGCAAAGTGATGGTCTGCCCAATGTGGAAGGCAGTAACCACCTTTGGCAAGAAGGACGGACGCGTCCTAAGAACAACCTTGTCTGGATGGACAGACAGAAAGGGAGGTTTGCATGATAGAGCCTGGAGCTCACTCACCCGCCGAGCGGAGGTGATGGCCACCAGAAAGGCTGTCTTCAGAGTCAGAAGACGAAGAGGACAGTTATGTAGAGGCTCAAAGGGAGCGCACATTAAAAAGGTAAGAACCAAGTTCAAGTCCCACTGAGGCATCACAAACGGAACAGGAGGGAAGAGGTGTGTAATGCCTTTTAAGAACCTGTTAACAGGGGACTTGAAAAGGGAGGGCTGATCAGGGAGCCTGAGGAAGGCCGAGATAGCACAGAGATAACCCTTGATGGTACCCAGGGCAGAACCCTGTTGGGCCAGAGAAAGAAGGAACAGAAGGACCTCGGAAGAGGGGCAGAAAGGGGGTTCACAGCCTTTGCTGTGCACCATGCCACAAATTTGTTCCACCTGCAGGCGTATACCACCTTAGTGGAGGGACGCCTGGCTGCCAGAATCACATCACAAACTTCGGGAGGCAAGTCGAAAGGAATCAACTGCCGCCGCTCAATCTCCACGCAAGCAGGTGTAGACTGGACAGGTTCGGGTGGAGGACCGTCCCCTGCTGCTGCGACAGAAGATCCTCCCGAAAAGGCAGACGGATCGGGGGATCTACGCTCATACTGAGTAGCTCGGGATACCAAACTCTCCGAGCCCAGTCCGGAGCCACAAGGATGACTTGGGCCCGGTCGTGCCGAATCTTCTTCAACACTCTGGGTAGAAGTGGTATAGGCGGAAAGGCGTACAACAGACCGCAACTCCACTCGCGACGAAAAGCGTCGCCGAGCGAGTGCCGCCTTGGAAATTCCAACGCGCAGAACTGATGACATTGCGCGTTCTCTTCGGTGGCGAATAGATCTAACCAAGGCTCTCCCCATTGTAGAAAGAGTCCTTGCGCCACTTCCGAGTGAAGACGCCATTCGTGATCCATCATGCACCTGCGGCTGAGTTCGTCCGCCCTGGCGTTCAGGGAACCTGCCAGGTGTTGAACCATCAGGAACATGCCCTGATGTTCCAGCCATGTCCAGAGGCGCAGAGCCTCCTGACAGAGGGTCCACGACCCCACCCCGCCCTGTTTGTTGCAGTACCACATGGCGGTGGTGTTGTCTGTGAACACCTGCACTACCTTCCCTTTGACAGAGGGAAGGAATGCCTTGAGTGCAAGTCGGATCGCCCGGAGCTCCAGAAGGTTGATATGGAGCCGGGACTCCGCCGGAGGCCAGAGGCCTCTGATCTCCGCCTCTCCCATGTGACCGCCCCATCCCAGAAGGGACGCGTCCGTCACAACTGTGTGCTCTGGCTGGGGAAGGGAGAGGGATCTGCCCATGACCCATTGCCGGTTCGAGAGCCACCACTGCAACTGTTTTGCAGTCCCCTCCGAGATCTGGACGTGATCGGACAGGTTGCCCTGGTGCTGCGCCCACTGGAACTTCAGGTCCCACTGCAGAGCCCGCATATGCCATCTGGCATGATTGACCAGCAGGATGCAGGTGGCCATGAGGCCCAGCAGCCTCAGGGTCATCCGTACCGAAACCCAGGATAAAGGCTGAAAGATCGGAATCATAGCCTGAATATCCCGGACTCGCCGTTCGGGAGGATAGGCCCGAAACTGCGTCGTGTCCAGAACTGCTCCGATGAAAAGGAGCTGTGGAGAATGAATCAGATGCGACTTCGGCACATTGATGGAGAACCCCAGCAAGTGCAGGAGTTCGGCCGTAGTCTGGAGGTGGGAGACGACTGCCTGGGACGAGCCCGCCTTCAGCAGCCAGTCGTCGAGGTAGGGGAAGACTGAAACCCCTGCCCGGCGCAGATGAGCTGCGACCACCGCCATCACTTTCGTGAACACCCGAGGGGCACTGGTAAGGCCAAAGGGGAGCACGGTGAACTGAAAATGCTCGAGGCCTACCGTGAACCGAAGGTAACGCCGGTGGGCCGGCAGGACGGGGATGTGGAAATAGGCGTCCTGCAAGTCCAACGCTACCAACCAGTCTCCAGGGTCGAGGGCAGTCAAGACCTGAGCTAGGGTGAGCATCTTGAACTTCTCCTTCCGGAGGAAGCGATTGACGTTCCGGAGGTCCAAGATAGGACGCATGTCCTCCTTGTCCTTTTGGGCACCAGGAAGTAGTGGGAGTAGCAACCACGTCCTACTTCCGGGGTCGGAACATGCTCGATGGCCCTCTTGGCCAAGAGGGCCGTGACTTCCTTCTGCAGAAGTACCAAGTGATCCCCTGACATGCGGTGGAATTGAGGTGGCATGGCTGGGGGGTGGTCTCGAAGGGGAGGGAGTAGCCCCTTCGGACAATGTCCAAGACCCACCTGTCCGAGGTGATGGGACGCCAGCGGTGAAGGTGATGGCGGACCCTGCCCCCTACTGGCGTGCTGTGCACCTGAAAGGAGGGACTAGGAGGGCTTGGAGGCCGCGGACGGGTTGGAGGTGGTGGCCTGACCCGTACGCTGGTTGCCCGAACCGCCACGGCGGTATCCACGTCCTCGGCCACGCGAAGACGCCTGCTGCGCGGGCCGGTGGCTGGGCTGCTGACGTGACTGGGCGCCCCTTCCGTGGCCACGATAGGGGCGAAAAGCAGAAGTGAGCGGAGGGCGTGCAGTAGAAAGGCCCAGGGACTTGGCAGTAGCCCGTGAGTCCTTAAAACGCTCCAATGCATGGTCTGCTTTGGAACAAAAAGACCGACTCCATCAAAGGGCATGTCCATGAGTGTATTCTGGACATCACCCGAAAAACCAGTGGTTCTCAGCCAGGCGTGGCGACGTAGCGCCACCGTCGTTGCAATAGATCTGCCCAGCGAGTCGGCGGTATCAAGGCCACAACGTATGGTGTATTTGGCCGCATCCCTACCTTCCGCAATGGCGCGGGTAAGCAGTGTCTGGACCTCCTCAGAACACTGGGGCAAAACAGTCGCCACTGAATCCCACAGGGAGTGGGTATATCGGCCCAAAAGACAAGCGGTGTTGATGGACCGCAAGCCAGCACTGGAGGAAGAAAAACCCTTCTTCCCAAATTGATCCAGGCGTTTGGATTCCCTATCCGGAGGGGCGGTAGGGAAGGCGGTTTGGGAAGCCGAGGCTTGGACAACCAAGCTCTCAGGAGTGGGGTGGACAGAGAGAAACAAGGGGTCGCCCGGAGCTGGGCGATGGCGTCGGGACACGTTCCTATCCACAGGAGCCCCTGTGATGGGCTTGGACCAGGCGCCCAAAAGAACGTCAGTGAGTGCATCGTTAAACGGCAGCACAGTCTCCAAGGAGGAGGCTGCCGGCTGAAGCACTTCTGTCAAGAGATTAGTCTTGACCGCCACAGTAGGGAGTCGGAGATGTAAGGCTCCAGCTGCCCTACGCAACACAGTTGCAAAATTGGCTCCCTCCTCCGTAGCCACGGGAGGAGACAGCATGCCAGTGTCAGGGGAAGTATCTAGACCACTGGCATCCCCTAGTTCCTCTGCCCAGTCCTCATCATACTGACACTGTTGTGCCAGAGGGTCCTCAGACCCCCCCCAGTCCTCCTGGTCCTCCTCCGGTTCAAAATAAGGAGGAGGAGGGACATTTGGGACCCAAGGTCTCATCGGCGCCGGAACCGGCGTCGAGCGACGTCGGTCCGGCTCCATGTCCGGAGCCGGAGAGTACATGGGGACGCCGGCACCGGAGACATCGGCGCCGGCGGAGGCGTGGTCAGGTCGACCGGCGTCGATGGGGGCTGCGGCACCACCGGAGCCGGGATCGAGGCCGGGGCCGGAGCCGGGATCGAGGCTGGAGGCACGAGCGACGCCGGGACCGGAGTCGTCGGCGACGCCGGGGCAACCCCATCAGGGCCCGCGGGGCCCGAAGGCGCACCGGAGGGACCTTGAGGCCCGAAGAGGCGGGCCATGGCCGACAGGAATTCCTGTATTTGGGCCGGATCCGCCCCCGAACCCGGGAAGGACGGGTATTGCGGGGGCGACTCCACAGGCATGTCCGGGGCCGCGGGGGCGGGGACGGTGCCGGGAGGGGCCTCAGCCGAGTCGCGAGACCGGCGAGGCGAAGTCCTAGAGCGATGATGCTTCTTGGACTTCTTGTGTTTAGACTTACCGGACGACGAAGACTTGGATCCCGACGACCCCTCGACCTCTCACGCGACCGGGGCTTGGTGTGGCGCGGAGCCGACTGCCGGGCCTCGAGGAGCTTTCGAGACCGCTCTCGCAAAGCTTTCGGGTTGAGGGACCGGCAGTCGGAACACGACCGTGTCGTGGTCTCGCCCGAGACAGAAGAGACACTCCAGATGCGGGTCTGTGATGGACATCATCCGAGCACAGGCGTCGCAACGCTTAAAGCCGGGCATCCCTAACGACACCTTGGAGTCGATACGAAAAGAAACAGTGAAAAAATTCACCAAAAAAGTTAGTCAAAAAATGACTAGGGCTCTGCTCTTCCCGGATCTGCGCTTGCTGGCGCGGAAAAAGAAGAACTGACGTCAGCGCGCAGGGGCGGCGTCTAAGTACTGCCCGCGACGTCATCCCGGCGATCACGAGGCCGACGACGGACGCGGAGCCGCACGACGCCGCCTACCGACGCGCAAGGGTACTGCTACGCAAAAACTTTCCGGATCCAGCCTGACGCCTGGGGATATTCTAAGGTAAGGAATCTGTCACTAACGTGTCTCTTTCAGATATATTAGTCCGCAAAGCGGGGAGGCATGGGTGCAGCTAGACAGAGTCTCTACCAGATAATGCGTTACAGTAGGTAAGTAACTTGTTCATCTGATAGAGACTTCGAGCTGCAGATTCCTTATCTTTGAATGAGATACCCAAGCCTTAACATCCCGGCGGTTGGCTGCAGACCAATATCTTAAACTAGGAAGTCCTGCAGGACTGAGCAGGCAAAAGGTCCGTCTCTGCGGATCCGACCGTCCAGGCAATAGTGCTTTGCAAAATTGCAAGGATGCCCACGTTGCTGCCTGACAGATGTCTTGGACTGGGACACCCCGAGCAAAGGCCGTAGTCGCAGCCTTTCCCCTGGTGGAATGGGCCTTTAATCCTTCAGTGGGCTGCTTCTTTGCAAGGGCATAGCAGATCTTAATGCAGAAAACGACCTAGCGAGAATTGGTCCTTTTCTGCACTGCCCGCCCCTTCTTTGCTCCCACGTACCCCACAAAGAGTTGGTCATCCACCCGGAACTCTTTTGTGCGGTCAAGGCAGAAGATAATGCTGTTTTTGGGTCCTGTCGGTGGAGACGCTCCTCTTCCTTAGAGGGATGCGGGGGAGCAAAGAAGGTGGGCAATGTGATGGACTGACCCAGTTGGAATGGGATCACAACTTTTGGCAAAAAGGAAGCCCGGGTGCAAAGCACCATTTTGTCCGGAAAGGACATTAAATAGGGAGGCAAGCAAGATAACGCCTGCAACTCACTCACCCTCCGGGCCGATGTAATCGCCACTAAGAAGGCTGTTTTGATGGCCAACAGCCGGAGGGGACAATTATGCAAGGGCTCAAAGGGAGCACACATTAGGTAGGTGAAGACCAAATTAAGGCCCCACTGTGGCATAACAAAGGGCGTGGGTGGAATCAAGTGAGCCAGCCCTTTCAGAAATCTATGTACAATAGGAGATTTAAACAGAGAAGGCTGGTCTGGCAGCCGCAAAAAAGCTGACAGAGCAGAGAGTTAACACTTGAGGGTTCCCAATTCAGAGCTCTGTTGGGCAAGGGTTAAAATTAATAGAAGGACAGTAGAAAGAGAAGAGGAAAGAGTGTTAATAGACCTTTCTGTACAGTATAATACAAATTTCTGCCAACAGCAGGTATATACCGTCTTAGTGGAGGGCCGCCTGGCCGCAAGAATAACATTACAAACTTCGGGAGGAAGGTCAAAAGCCATCAACTTCCGCCGCTGAATCTCCACGCATTAAGGTGCAGAGTTGACAGGTTCAGGTGGAGGACCCTCCCCTGTTGCTGTGACAGAAGATCCTCCCGAAGGGGCAGCCTGATCGGAGGATCAATGCTCATTTTCAGAAGCTCTGGATACCAGATTCTCCTCGCCCAGTCCGGTGCCACAAGAATGACTTGTGCCCGGTCGCTCCTGATCTTCTTCAGAACCCTGAGCAGGAGTGGTATGGGAGGAAAAGTGTACAGCAGGCCTGAGCTCCACTTGTGACGACAAGTGTCACCGAGCGATAGCTAACTTGGAATCCAGAGCGCAGCATTGCTGACATTGCGCGTTCTCTTTGGAGGCGAACAAATCCAACCAAGGTTCTCACCACTGCTGAAAGAGACCTTGCGCCACCTCCGACTGGAGACGCCACTCATGATCCGCTAGGCATCGACGGCTGAGTTAGTCCGCCCTGGAGGTCAGAGAACCCGCCAGGTGTTGAACCATCAGGGTTATGCCCTGCTGTTCCTGCCATGTTCAGAGACGCAGGGTCTCTCGACAAAGGGTCCACGACCACACCCCGCCCTGCTTGTTGCAGTACCACATAGCGATGGTGTTGTCTGTGAACACCTGCACTAGCTTCCCCTTGACAGAGGGAAGAAATGCCTTCAATGCCAACCGAATCGCTCGGAGTTCCAAGAAATTTACTTGGAGCCCTGACTCCGACGGAGATTAGTGACCTCTGATCTCCACCTCTCCTAGATGGCCGCCCCCTCCCAGAAGTGACGCATCTGTCACCACTGTGAGCTTTGGTTGGGAAAGGGAGAAGGGTCTGCGTTGACACAACCACGCTTAATCAACCACCACTGCAGATCTCTCGCAGTTCCTTCTGAGATCTGGACCATGTCGGTGAGATTTCCTCAATGCTATGCCCACTGGAACTTCAAGTCCCTCTGCAGAGCCCGCATAAGCCACCTGGCATGCTTTACTAACAGGATGCAGGAGGCCATGAGGCCCAACAGCCTCAGAGTCATTCTCACCGAAATCCAGGATAGAGGCAGAAACATCGGAATCATAACCTGAATGTGAGAGGCTGGCTTAGTATATGGGGCTCACTTATGTAAGTATAGCACCCTGCACTAATCCAGACAACACTTATGGTGATTTTAGTGGTTTTAGACAACCTTAGAAAGCTCTCCAAGTGGTAGCTGTGGAGAGCAGCCTTCAATCTTAGTCCAGGAGTGTAAAGCAGCTTGTTTTACCAGTACTTAATATTATGGTATAGGTTAAGTGAAAAAGAATCACACAGTGTAGTTATAAAAATATGTATTTTATAACAAACACACACTAACACATTGCAATATCTCCTACCCAGAGATATAAACAAAATACATACAATAATTAGGAAACAGAACACGTAAGTAGCACAAATACATAGTGGTCTCCAGGGGGAGACCAAACCATATACTAAAATAGTGGAATGCGAACCACGACTCAAGTCAAGAATGGACCCAGTAGAAGAGCCGGGGACCCAAGGAACCACCCAAGGTAAGTATCTTGAAACCCCACAGAGGTCATGTGCAGTGTGGGAACACGACGGCGTACTCAATGTTAGTCAACAGGTAAGTTGCTGTTGCAATTTAAAAAAAGAAGGACCCTTCCCATGGGACCCTGAATAAACCCAGTGGAAGATGGAAGGTTGGAGAGTCACCCCACCCGTGGATACCCCAGGAACCAGGATACAAATACCAGGGAAGCCTGGTGCATAGGTGTCAACTGATGTCGGAAACCGCCGTAGACCACAATGTAGGACTTCAGGAAAGATGCCACTGGAGAAGAAGACAAAGGAGTCCTGTGTAACCCAAACGTGGCTTCAGGATGAGAGGTACCTGCAAGCAGATGGGACAGAGTCTATGCCACTCAGGAGTGACCAGAAGGCACGGAAGACGAATGCCCACCGATGTCGGAGATGCAGGAGAGGTTGACGGTGCCCTTGAAGTTGCAACTGTGTGGACCATGCGTCGCTGTATAAGACCAGGAGCCATTCACAAGCTGTCCCACGTCGGATGTCGAGCACCATGAGGTTAGTGTCCGGCAGGGGCACCAACAAGCCTTGGCAGCTGCATACAAGATAGTTGACAAAAAAGGTGCAGTGTCGGGACCACCAAGGTCCAAGTGACTCACCACGCGCAGGTAAGTCAAAGTAGGCCTTGAGCAAGCAGGGTAGTCCACTAAAGGCCAAGGAGACCCTCAAGAGGACCCATAGGCCTTAGGCACAGGAGTCATACTAGGACCTCGAGCAGCTCACCAATGAAGAAGGCCTACTGTGCAGAAGAAGCGGTGAGGGCGAAGGTCTTGGCTGCAGCAGTTGCTTGAGGTTGGAGCTTCTTGGAGCCTGAGGATCTCTGGAGGAGTCATCAAGCCTTGGCAACAGCAAGTCAATGCGGTGCACAGGGGTTCTGTTCCAGCAGTTCCGACGAGGGATACTGGCCTCAAACTCAGTATGAAGACAGTGC
The DNA here is from genome assembly GCA_963921515.1 of Calotriton arnoldi. NCBI lineage: Eukaryota > Metazoa > Chordata > Amphibia > Caudata > Salamandridae > Calotriton > Calotriton arnoldi. The sequence continues at coordinate 6,057,386 of CAWUFW010000074.1, read as the reverse complement.
AGGCCACAAACAGAGTTGCAGAACCACCACCTGTGTTGCTGAGCCTTTCGGAGTCTGTGGGAGCCCAGGATCAGCAGACCGGTCAGCTGCGTTAAAGTGCCTACAGATGCAGGGGAGTGACTCCTTCACTATAGGGAGATTACTTCGGGTGTCTTGGATGTCCACAGGCCTGCTGAAGAACCTGTATGGAGCACTGGCACAGACATTGCAGAAGAGCAGCAGGACGACGAGACCAGGAGCAGCAGGAATCTTCCCCGTTGCAGTCTCGGTTCCCAAAGCGAAGTCCAGAATGTCCAGACGGTCGAAGTTGAAGTGGTATGTAATCTTAATCTTGTCCCACGACGAATCTAGGGACCCACCACAGGTAAGCCCTTAAGTACCCTTAGGAAAGGGTTGGGACGATTCAGGGGTCCCTCCCAGAGGAGGGGCTAAACAGTGGGGAGGATACTCTCATGTCCTTTGTCCAGTTTCGTGCCAGAACAGGAGCCAACGGCTCCCTGAACTTGTTTGAACTGGAGTATGCAAGGAGGGCACCAAATATGCCCTTGAAGTAGTCTCAGTGACGCTGGCAAGCGCCCCCACCCTGTTTCAATGAACTAAACCCTTTCTGGGAGGTGGTCACACCTCACTGTGACAAAATACCTATTGTTCTGCCTTCCCCTGCTCGAGCTTGGCTCAGAAGCATGAGGGCAGAAACGTGTCTCTGGTCGACAGCAGCCCTAGCTTGCTGTCCGGTTCTGGAAGACTGGTACTGGGAGCACTGAGGGCCTACCGGAGGAGCTTTACAGTGCATGGAATCATACCTCTCACACCGTAATGTTTACGGTATGGGGGTATGATTCCAACATGTTTGATACCAAACATGACAGGGTTCGTTACAGCCAGTTTAGAGATGGTCATCGCGTAATGACGCATGGCCACTCTATATGTCGTAATGGCTGATGCACGTACAACCCGGGAGAATGGACTCCATAAGTTGTAGGGGTGTCCTGCTCATGCAGGGGCACCCTCACACTTAGAACCGAGCACCTTGCCTTTGGGATTCAAAGGCCTGCCTTAGGGTGACTTATAGGTTTTAAGTTTAGTGAACTCAGATATAAGGAAACTTATATCTGTCGTAAGTGGTGCTATCACCAGATTACACAGGCTGCAATGGCAAGCCTGTAGTCACAATTTGAGTGGTCCCTCATGGGTGGCATAATAAATGCTGCAGCCTATGGGAGACCCCTGGTGTAGCTATGCCCTGGGAGTACCATAAACTAGTGACTTACAAGGGTAAACCAGTAGCCAATCTGGAGTGTACCTAAGTACTCACCATGTCCAATTTAGGGAAGAAGCACAGAGACTGGGGTTCTGATTAGCAGTATCCCAGACAGACTATTCAGGAAAACCTAATGACACCAGCAAAAAGTGGGGGGGACCATGAAAGCAGATCCTACTTTCCTACAGCTTGTCCATCAGATTTGCCTGGACATTGCCCAAGAAGCCTGTTGTTCTAAGCCAGGAGTGGCGCCTTAAGGCCACTGTTGTTGAAATCAATCTGCCTAGTGAATCTGTCGTATCTAGGCCACACCGAATAGTGAATTTTGCTGCTTCTCCCCTCCTTGACTGCTTGGGAGAGCACAGCCTTGGCCTCCTCCGGGACTTGTGGCAGCACTTGCACAACCGTCTCCCAAAGGGAAAGGGAGAAACGGCTCAATAAGCATGCAGTATTCACCGATCGCGATGCCAGGCTGGAAGAAGAAAACAATTTCTTCCCAAGTGCATCCAACCTCTTGGATTCCCTATCCAGAGGGGCAGAAGGGAACACGCCCTGTGAAGTAGAGGCCGGCTCCACCAAACTTTCGGGGGTGGGGTGTTGGCTGAGGAACTTCGGATCACCCGGTGCTGGGCAATGGCGGCGTGCAACCGTCCTATTCACAGGAGCCCCTGTACTAGGCTTGGACCAAGTGCCTAGAAGGATGTCTGTAAGTGCCTCATTAAAGGGTAAAAGGGGTTCGGAAGTGGAAGCCCCAGGTTGAAGCACTTCGGTCAAGAGATTAGTGTACGAAGCTGGCTCTGTATATACTATACCAAAGTGATGTATAGTGTGCAGAGTCCAGTGGAACCCCAAAGGTAGGCAGAGGTAAAGCTAGATAGCACCTCACTCTCTATTTGTGGTAGTGTGGTCGAGCAGTAAGGCAGTATCAGAGGACAGTGTTAAGCATTTGTTGTACACACTCAGTCAGCAAATGAATTCACACACTCAAAGACTGAACTTCAGACCAATTGTTTTGTATCAAAAATATTCTTTTAGGTATTTTATTTCCTAGAACCAAGCAAGCCTGGCACAGGTAAGTGATAAGTACTTTGCAGTAAATATACAGATTGTAACACAGTTTGGATTGCAATTGTAAATGTACTTTGATTTGATTACAGTAGTGTTACTGATAATGCAATGCTTTTCAGAATACAGTACATATACTTTGAATGGGATTTTCAGTAAGATTACAGGTAAGTAAGTTACTTTTGGATTACTTTTCTTACTCAGAGTAGTATACCTGGATACTACTCTGGGACATTTCCTGTAGACAGGTAAGTAAAATCGTTTTTGTTAAACAGTACAATTTTAAAGAATTTCTTTAGGTTTTCAAACTCCACACTTTGAAACTTTTCACAGAAAAACAGTCAATGTTATCCTATGGAGGAAAATAGTGTTATCGGTTTTGAGGTAAGTATTTGGTAGTGGGAGTTGAGGTTCTGGGGGTAGACTCAGGGGGTCCCCCAGGCTCAAGGATGCACTCTAGTTACACTGTGTGAGTGCTGAGGCCCAATGTTATCCAATGGGGGATAGGGAGCCTCCGGTTGGTGGCTGCTGGCAAGCAGGCCACTTGGTTGTGGGAGCAAAGCTCCTGGACTTTAGCTCAGGGCAAATGGGGAAACAAAGTAGCACCAAAGGTGCACCCTCAGCGGCACTAGGGCGGCCGGGTGCAGGGTGCTGTTTCGACGTTGGGCGCCCTGTTGTTTTCAATAGGGAACCTCCGGTTTGCAAAGGCACTGCAGGCTTGGGGACGAAGGTCTTCTGGGTGTGACCACCACTTCGAGAGGAAAGTTTAAAAAAAAAAATGTTTTTATTAATATCAATCCGACCATGACAATAATGCACTCATGACAGCATTAAAGAAGCACATATTCTGAAGTCACAGATAATACACTTGAAGAAAAAAATAATACATCCTAGTCTGTTAAGGATTTGGCCATATTTGAAAACCTGCCGTGAGGTCGCCTCTTACAGTGGTCGGATATAAACAATTGCATTTCCTAACAACAACCCCCAACAATTTAAACCTTGTGCCCCCCCTCCCTCCGCCCCCCCTGAATCACATGTGAGAAACATCTCCCCATATCCTTTATCGAAGGGCACTGGATTCCATGTCCTATACTCCTACTATACTCGGTATCCGGAGGTTTCATCCCAACTATTCCCTCTCTGCTGGCTCGCCACTATTATCCCTCGTTCCCTCAATTGCTTGTGAAGTGGAGGCCTCACCACTAGGGATTTCTGAAATCATAATATACCACAACCTCGCATCTTCCTCCAATTTTTCGTCACGTCTCATGCGAATTAACTCTGCTGTGGCCCACTCTCTCAGGTCTTTAGCCCAATTTTCTATCTTGGGGGGCTGCGGGCTCCTCCAACTAATCGCAATTCTCCTTTTAGCCAACACTAGTCCCAACTGGGTGAACCGTCGTGTGAGTTTCTTACCCTTGGGACTAGGAAGTAGTCCCAGAAGCACCTCCCTAAAGGAGTGCGACAAAGACCACCCCGAGATCTGTTTCAGGCATTCCAGTACCAACCCCCAGAACAATCGCAATTCAGAGCATTCCCATACCATGTGTAAAAACTGGGCTTCTAAATGACCACACCTGGGGCAACCTGCTGGACGGTCCGGGTATATTTTGTGCAGTACGTGTGGAGTGAGGTATGTTTGATGAACGATATTAAATTGGGTTAGCTTGAACCTCACATTGGAACTAATTTGCTTAACCCCCTCATGTACTCTTTTCCATTCCGAATCTGTCAGAGGTGCCTCAAGATGCCCATCCCACTTGGCCTGCACCGGGAGCGGGTCCGCGCTGAGGTCTTCTCGTAGCGCCCTGTATATATGTGACACCAATTTACGGCCCCCCCCCCAATGTCAGAAGGACCTGCAGAGTAGCTGCAATAGGCGGCTGCTCCGGAAACATCGGCCACAACTCTCGCGCTACCGCTCAGATCTTTGCATATTGGAGGTACTGTCCCCTGCTCAAGTCAAACATCGACACTGCCTCCTCCCTCGTTAGGAACCGTTGTCCCATATACAGGTCGCCCATAATCTAGCAGCCCCCTTCTGTCCACCTAGTGATTGCCATAGTAAGACTTATGCGTTTAAACGGTACCACTGTCCACAGAGTGGCCTCCGGGGCATATGGCGCTCCTTTCACCACAGTTTTAATTGCAATCTCCCAGACTGCAGCCACATGTCTTATAATATAGGGGAATCTTATGGGTACCCTCGCTCCCATCATGAGAAGGTCAGGTAAAGGGGACCCCGATGAGTACCATCCAGTAACCGTTTCTCCCAGTTGTCCTGCTCGTCTAGCCACTCCACTGCGTGTTGAAGCTGCGATGCTATATAATAAAAGCTCAACCGAGGGACCTCCATCCTCCCCCCCGCTCCCACGTCCTCTGTAATGTATCTAGTTTCACCCTCTTCCTTTTTGAGCCCCACAGGAGATCTACTATCAGACGGTCCAGTCTGCGAAAATACGCCCATGGGATGCGATAGAGGGATGTTTGTAAAACATATAAGCAGCGTGGGAGGATGACCATTTTTATACGGACCACCCGTCCCATCAAGGATAACGGGAGGTCCCGCCAAAACTCAACTGATTTAGAAATACCTTCCACACACCTCCCCATGTTGTGTTCCAGATAGGCTTCCTGTGTGTGCACCAATCTGACCCCCAGGTAGCGGACCGTGTCAGTGACCCAACTCATCCCCACTCCCGGCAGCTCACTCTCTTTCACCTTCTGTAGACTGCCCATTGGAAACAACTTAGATTTCCCCGGGTTGAGACAGAGACTCGAGAGTTCACCAAAACTAGTCAGCTCCCGAAGGAGCTCCGGAACTGCCATCCTGGGATGTCGGAGGTACACCATTGTGTCGTCGGCATACATGGACCCACATGTACCATCGTCCCCAGCCGAACACCCCAGTGCTCCATCCGAGTTCTAAGAGCGATTGCCAAGGGCTCCATCGTGAGGGCAAAAAGTAGCGGCGACAGGGGGCAGCACTGTCGGGTACCCCGTTGAAGCTCCAGACTGTCTGATACCTGATTCAGAAGGCGGATACGAGCCGTTGGTCTACAGTAAAGCAGTTTTAGCCATTTCAGATAATCTTACCCCACTCCCATTCGAGCAAGTACCGTCCACATGTAATCCCACTCGACAGAGTCAAAGGCCTGCCTTATATCTAGGAGACAGAGGGCCCACTCCGATTGCTCAAATTCCGGCGCATGCCATAGATGTGCGAGTCTGCGCAAGTTATGTGTAGTATTCCACCTCGGGATAAACCCAGACTGATGCACAAGTTACTAACTTGTGTAACGATATATCTGTAAGAGACAGTAGTTAGTGACAGATTCCTTACCTTAGAATATCCCCAGGCGTCAGGCTGGATCCGGAAAGTTTTTGCGTAGCAGTACCCTTGCGCGTCGGTAGGCGGCGTCGTGCGGCTCCGCGTCCGTCGTCGGCGTCGTGATCGCCGGGATGACGTCGCGGGCAGTACTTAGGCGCCGCCCCTGCGCGCTGACGTCAGTTCTGTACACGACTTTCCGCGCCAGGAACGCAGAGCCATGCAAGAAGCTGACATAGGTGTCTGAAAAATACTAGGGCCCTGAAAGGGATGTCCTTAACCCTAGAAATCAGTTCGCAGAACGGGGAGGATGGGTGGGGTGGTAAGGAATCTGTCACTAACTACTGTCTCTTACAGATATATCGTTACACAAGTTAGTAACTTGTGCATCTGAAAGAGACACGTTAGTGACAGATTCCTTACCTTAGAATAGATACCCCAGCAATACCAACCCCGGTGGTGGGTCTGCGAACAAAGATCAGACAAGGAAGTCCTGGAGGACAGAACGGCCAAAGAAGCCGTCCCTCCGGACCTGACTGTCAAGGCAGTAATGCTTTGTAAACGTGTGCAGCGAGGCCCACGTAGCTGCCTGACAGATAACCGGCAGCGGAACACCGCGGCCCAAGGCCGTGGTAGCAGCCGTTGCCCTGGTGGAATGGGCACGCAGCCCAACAGGAGGCTCCTTCTTAGCCAAAGAATAGCAGGTCTTGATGCACAAGGTAACCCAGCGGGAGATGGTCCTCTTGTGCACCGCCCGACCTTTTTGGCGCCCACGTAGCCAACAAAGAGCTGGTCATCCACCCGGAAGTGTTTTGTGCGGTCGATATAGAAGGAGAGCGCACGTTTTGGGTCCAGACGGTGGAGCCCTTCTTCCTCTCTGGAAGGATGCGGAGGCGGAAAGAAGGTGGGCAAAGTGATGGTCTGCCCAATGTGGAAAGCAGTAACCACCTTTGGCAAGAAGGACGGACGCGTCCGAAGAACAACCTTGTCTGGATGAACAGACAGAAAGGGAGGTTTGCAAGATAGAGCCTGGAGCTCACTCACCCGCCGAGCGGAGGTGATGGCCACCAGAAAGGCTGTCTTCAGAGTCAGAAGACGAAGAGGACAGTTATGCAGAGGCTCAAAGGAGCGCACATTAAAAAGGTAAGAACCAAGTTCAAGTCCCACTGAGGCATCACAAACGGAACAGGAGGGAAGAGGTGAGTAATGCCTTTTAAGAACCTGTTAACAACAGGGGACTTGAAAAGGGAGGGCTGATCAGGGAGCCTGAGGAAGGCCGAGATAGCACAAAGATAACCCTTGATGGTACCCAGGGCAGAACCCTGTTGGGCCAGAGAGAGAAGGAACAGAAGGACCTCAGAAAGAGGGGCAGAAAGGGGATTCACAGCCTTTGCTGTGCACCATGCCACAAATTTGTTCCACCTGCAGGCGTATACCACCTTAGTGGAGGGACGCCTGGCTGCCAGAATCACATCACAAACTTCGGGAGGCAAGTCGAAAGGAATCAACTGCCGCCGCTCAATCTCCACGCAAGCAGGTGTAGACTGGACAGGTTCGGGTGGAGGACCGTCCCCTGCTGCTGCGACAGAAGATCCTCCCGAAGAGGCAGACGGATCGGGGGATCTACGCTCATATTGAGTAGCTCGGGATACCAAACTCTTAGAGCCCAGTCCGGAGCCACAAGAATGACTTGGGCCCGGTCGTGCCGAATCTTCTTCAACACTCTGGGTAGAAGTGGTATAGGCGGAAAGGCGTACAACAGACCGCAACTCCACTCGCGACGAAAAGCGTCGCCGAGCGAGTGCCGCCTTGGAAATTCCAACGCGCAGAACTGATGACATTGCGCGTTCTCTTCGGTGGCGAATAGATCTAACCAAGGCTCTCCCCATTGTAGAAAGAGTCCTTGCGCCACTTCCGAGTGAAGACGCCATTCGTGATCCATCATGCACCTGCGGCTGAGTTCGTCCGCCCTGGCGTTCAGGGAACCTGCCAGGTGTTGAACCATCAGGAACATGCCCTGATGTTCCAGCCATGTCCAGAGGCGCAGAGCCTCCTGACAAAGGGTCCAAGACCCCACCCCGCCCTGTTTGTTGCAGTACCACATGGCGGTGGTGTTGTCTGTGAACACCTGCACTACCTTCCCTTTGACAGAGGGAAGGAATGCCTTGAGTGCAAGTCGGATCGCCCGGAGCTCCAGAAGGTTGATATGGAGCCGGGACTCCGCCGGAGACCAGAGGCCTCTGATCTCCGCCTCTCCCATGTGACCGCCCCATCCCAGAAGGGACGCGTCCGTCACAACTGTATGCTCTGGCTGGGGAAGGGAGAGGGATCTGCCCATGACCCATTGCCGGTTCGAGAGCCACCACTGCAACTGTCTTGCAGTCCCCTCCGAGATCTGGACGTGATCGGACAGGTTGCCCTGGTGCTGCGCCCAGTGGAACTTCAGGTCCCACTGCAGAGCCCGCATATGCCATCTGGCATGATTGACCAGCAGGATGCAGGAGGCCATGAGGCCCAGCAGCCTCAGGGTCATCCGTACCGAAACCCAGGATAAAGGCCGAAAGATCGGAATCATAGCCTGAATATCCCGGACTCGCCGTTCGGGAGGATAGGCCCGAAACTGCGTCGTGTCCAGAACTGCTCCGATGAAAAGGAGCTGTGGAGAAGGAATCAGATGCGACTTCGGCACATTGATGGAGAACCCCAGCGAGTGCAGGAGTTCGGCCGTAGTCTGGAGGTGGGAGACGACTGCCTGGGACGAGCCCGCCTTCAGCAGCCAGTCGTCGAGGTAGGGGAAGACTGAAACCCCTGCCCGGCGCAGATGAGCTGCGACCACCGCCATCACTTTCGTGAACACCCGAGGGGCACTGGTAAGGCCAAAGGGGAGCACGGTGAACTGAAAATGCTCGGGCCTACCGTGATCCGAAGGTAACGCCGGTGGGCCGGCAGGACGGGGATGTGGAAATACGCGTCCTGCAAGTCCAACGCTACCAACCAGTCTCCAGGGTCGAGGGCAGTCAAGACCTGAGCGAGGGTGAGCATCTTGAACTTCTCCTTCCGGAGGAAGCGATTGACGTTCCGGAGGTCCAAGATAGGACGCATGTCCTCCTTGTCCTTTTTGGGCACCAGAAAGTAGTGGGAGTAGCAACCACGCCCTACTTCTGGGGTCGGAACATGCTCGATGGCCCTCTTGGTCAAGAGGGCCGTGACTTCCTTCTGTAGAAGCACCAAGTGATCCCCTGACATGCGGTGGAATTGAGGTGGCATGGCTGGGGGGTGGTCTCGAAGGGGAGGGAGTAGCCCCTTCGGGACAATGTCCAAGACCCACCTGTCCGAGGTGATGGTGCGCCAGTGGGGAAGGTGATGGCGGACCCTGCCCTCTACTGGCGTGCCGTGCACCTGAAAGGAGGGACTAGGAGGGCTTGGAGGCCGCGGACGGGTTGGAGGTGGTGGCCTGACCCGCACGCTGGTTGCCCGATCCGCCACGGCGGAATCCACGTCCTCGGCCACGCGAAGACGCCTGCTGCGCGGGCCGGTGGCTGGGCTGCTGACGTGAAGGGGCGCCCCTACCGTGGCCACGATAGGGGCGAAAAGCAGAAGTCAGCGGAGGGCGTGTAGCAGAAAGGCCCAGGGACTTGGCAGTAGCCCGTGAGTCCTTAAAGCGCTCCAACGCATGGTCTGCTTTGGACCCAAAAAGACAGACTCCATCAAAGGGCATGTCCATGAGAGTATTCTGGACATCCCCTGAAAAACCAGTGGTTCTCAGCCAGGCGTGGCGTCGGAGCGCCACCGTCGTTGCAATAGACCTGCCCAGCGAGTCGGCGGTGTCAAGGCCACAACGTATAGTGTATTTAGCCGCATCCCTTCCTTCCGCAATGGCGCGGGAAAGCAGTGCCTGGACCTCCTCAGGACACTGGGGCAAAACATCCGCCACCGAATCCCACAGGGAGTGGGTATATCGGCCCAAAAGACAAGCGGTGTTAACGGACCGCAAGCCAGCACTGGAGGAAGAAAAACCTTTCTTCCCAAACTGATCCAGGCGTTTGGATTCCCTATCCGGAGGAGCGGTAGGGAAGGCGGTTTGGGAAGCGGAGGCTTGGACAACCAAGCTCTCAGGAGTGGGGTGGACAGAGAGAAACAGGGGGTCGCCCGGAGCTGGGCGATGGCGTCGTGACACGTTCCGATCCACAGGAGCCCTTGTGTTGGGCTTGGACCAGGCGCCCAAAAGAACGTCAGTGAGGGTGTCGTTAAACGGCAGCACAGTCTCCGCAGAGGAGGCTGCCGGCTGAAGCACCTCTGTCAAGATGTTAGGCTTGACCGTCAAAGTAGGGAGTTGGAGACGTAAGGCCCCAGCTGCCCTACGCAACACCGTACCAAAATTGGCTCCCTCCTCCGTAGCCACGGGAGGAGACAGCATGCCAGTGTCAGGGGAAGTATCCAGACCACTGGCCTCCCCTAGACTCTCTGTCCAGTCCTCATCATACTGACAGTGTCGTGTCAGAGGGTCATCAGACCCTCCCAGTCCAACTGGTCCTCCTCTGGTTCAAAATAAGGAGGAGGAGGGACAGTTGGGACCCAAGGTCCCATCGGCGCCGGAGCCGGCGTCGAGCGACGTCGTTCCGGGTCCATGTCCGGAGCCGGAAGGAACTGAGGGACGACGCCGCCCGGAGCCCAGGGCGGCGTCGAGAACGGCACCGGAGACATCGGCGCCGGCGGAGGTGTCGTTAGGGTCGATCGGCGTCGATGGGGGTTGTGGAGCCGGGATCGAGGCCGGGGCCGAAGCCGGAGCCGGGACCGAGGCTGGAGGCACGGGCGACGCCGGAGCAACCCCATCAGGGCCCGCGGGGCCCGAAGGCGCACCGGAGGGGCCTGGAGGCCCGAAGAGGCGGGCCATGGCCGACAGGAATTCCTGCACTTTGGCCGGATCCGCCCCCGAACCCGGGAATGGCGGGTATGGCGGGGGCGACTCCACAGGCATGTCCGGGGCCGCGGGGACGGTGCCGGGAGGGGCCTCAGCCGAGTCGCGAGACCGGCGAGGCGAAGTCCTAGAGCGATGATGCTTCTTGGACTTCTTGTGTTTCGACTTACCGGACGAAGAAGACTTCGACGCCGACGACCGGTGTGGACTCCGCGATCGACCCCTGGACCTCTCACGCGACCGGGGCCTCCGTGGAGCCGAATGCCGGGCCTCGAGGAGCTTTCGAGACCGCTCTCGCAAAGCTTTCGGGTTGAGGGCCTGGCATTCGGGACAAGACTCCGTGTCGTGGCCTCGGCCGAGGCAGAAGAGACACTCCCAATGCGGGTCGGTGACGGACATCATCCACGCACACGCGCCGCATCGCTTGAAGCCGGGCATCCCTACGACACCTTGAAAGATGAAAAAACAGTGAAAAAATTCACCAAAAAGTATGGTCAAAAAATGACCAGGGCACTGCTCTTCCCGGATCTGCGCTTGCTGGCGCGGAAAAAGAAGAACTGACGTCAGCGCGCAGGGGCGGCGCCTAAGTACTGCCCGCGACGTCATCCCGGCGATCACGACGCCGACGACGGACGCGGAGCCGCACGACGCCGCCTACCGACGCGCAAGGGTACTGCTACGCAAAAACTTTCCGGATCCAGCCTGACGCCTGGGGATATTCTAAGGTAAGGAATCTGTCACTAACGTGTCTCTTTCAGATCTGGGTGGACCAGTTGGGTCATGCATGGCAAGAGACGCGCCGCTAATACCCCATTTAATATTTTTTCGTCTATATTCAGGAGAGAGATGGGCCTATAGAAACTCGGAGAAAGAGGATCCCTGTCCGGTTTAAGAATCATGGAGACCAACAACTCCATCATCGTGTTGGGAAGTGTCCCCCTGGCTAGAGCCTCAGTATATACCTCAAGGAGATGATCCACCAGCTGCGGGGCAAACGTCTTATAAAATTCAGCTGGAAGACCGTCACTCCCAGGACATTTCCCGGGCTTCAGTTGCTTAATGGAGGTTAGTATTTCTTCCCTGGTAATTGGCGCCCCAAGGGCCTTCGCCTCCTCCTCCCAAGGGTGGGAAGATTTATATCTTTAAAGAAGTCCTGAAACGTGATAGGACTGGTCTGAGGAATAGACAAGCAAGTCTGGCGCAGGTGGGTCGCAAATTCTTTAACAATCGTGTCCTGCGTGTGCATCACGGTCCCCAAACTATCACGGAGCTGTAACACTGGTTTGTGTTCCGTCTCTGTCCTAATAAGTCGAGCTAATAAAGCTCCTGATCTATCGCCCTCCATATGAAGCCTCTGCCTATAGGTAGTGTATTTGTGTTTTTCCAAACGTGACCAGGCCTCCAGTAACTCTCCCTGCACTTGCGTCCACGCAGTTCTATCAGTGGGGTTCTGATATAGTGCAGTCTCTAGGGTACGTAAGCGTTTTTCTAGGGAATCGATATCTGCACTAAGCTGGTGGTGGACCCCATACGTGGTCTTCATACAAACCCCCCTGATAACGACCTTCATGGCCTCCCACTCTGTTGATCTAGTAGCAGTGGACCCCCAATTCTCCCCAAAGTAATGTTGAAGAGCCTCTGTAACAGTCTGTACGTATGGAGGGTCCGTAAGGGCCTCAGCTCGAAGCCGCCATAGTGGAATGGGTGGTCGCCCCGGTCCAGAGGACAGTGTCAGCAACAAAGGCGCATGGTCAGATAGTTACCTCGGCAAATAAGAGATAGCCTGTGTCGTAGCCGAGTGACCTGGAGTAAGGCAACAATGATCAATCCGCGAAAGGTGTTGGCTGCAGGAGTAAAACAAGAAAACTCCCTCTTGCTAGGGTTTCGCGCTCTCCATTCATCGCGTAACTGCATGCCCTGTAGAATACCCACGAGGGACCTCCCCATACGGGACTTAGTGTTTTCTCTGGGGGGCTCCCGATACAACGCCCCATCAAAGATACAATTAAAATCTCCAAAGAGAAGGATTTCAGCACCCATATAAGGTGTTGCTGCTTTCAGGACTGTCAGATAAAACTCAGAGCAGTCCAGATTGGGCGCATAGACATTAATAATACACAGCTCCCTCCCTTCCCATCTTCCAAACAGGATGACATTCCTCCCTTGGGGTCAAGAACATGTTGAAGGTGTTGGAACGGGACCCCCGGGGCCACCCACACCAATGCCCCCCGTGCAAAACCAGAGTAGGATCTAGCGTAGATTTGCCCCCTCCAGCGTTTTCCAAGGCTTTGTATAGTGTTTCCCCAAATGTGTCTCTCCTGCAACCCAGCAACCGCTATTCCATAGCTCTTGAGGAAAGCGTGCACTCTACGGCGCTTGTCCTGACCAGCTATCCCACGGACATTCCAGTTAAGGAACTTCAATGTCTGTGATGTCATGGCAATACATTGATAACGGAGATGTCCTCTCCCCTGCCCTAGTTGTTCCTCCCTTCCCCACTATTGACATACGTTGCGACGCACACTCCATGTGACTCCATAAGTACCCCAACAAACAGATAAAGTCCCACAAACTGAACTTTCACGGACCCTTCCCCCTCCCTTTTGCAGCAGTACAAGTTTAAGCATACATTTCCATATAACCAACCATACATACCGCCCCATACCTCCCCCCCCCTCAAATAACAATCAAGTGCTGTGCAAGAGATTTAGGTACGCCGGGGCGCGAGATTCCTCTCAAGCTACCCCGATGGACCCGGTCTCTGTCTGGGACGTCGCTACTCCAGCGGCAGCCCGAGTCCCTAGTGTATTAGGTGAATCAACATGTCCCCCAAGCCGTATCACGTGCAGAATGAAATAAAGCGAGACTAACCATCCCAACCCAGGGGTCAATAGGCCACCCCCCGGGCCCTCAGATCGCCCACCACCCCGAGTGCACTCCCACAACTGCTGCCAACCAGTCCTTTCAAAACCCCCAGGAGTTCAAAGCTCCCCGTAGACTTATCTGTACAGTTCATCAGTTGCTGCGTGACTCTCAGGATTCAGTCATGATTACTATCCGGGCCCTCTGCTCCATGTTCAAGGTCTGGCGCGGCCTCCATCGAGTCCGGAACAACCTCCGAATCTGATGCCTGAGTGTACCATCTCGGAGGACGGTGATTCGGCCCAAGGTCATCGTTCTTTTTTTTGGCGCCTGTCGTGTAGGCTGTGGAGAAGTGTGGCTCAATGGTTAGAGCGGCAGACCCTGATGCAGAGATCTGGCCCGGGACCAGGGTTCAATTCCCGCCTCGGCGGGTCTTGGGCTCAATTTCCTCGGACCTGATCATTCTCGCCTCGGTGCCTATTCTAATCATGGGTCCCACTCTGCAACTCTGGGCAATAGCTTGCTTAATCTCCACAACGGCCCCAACAGCGCTGGGATGCCTGGCTTCACCTTGGGGGTGCCCAGGAGTGGACATTTCACAGGGAAAAGCCCGGAAGGGTTCCACAGCGGTATGCGTACAGCGCCAGGACACCCCTTTGGGGGTATAAGTGCGCTTTACAAGTACAAATTTCATTTCATTTCTACGGCCCTTCAAGGGAGACAGTGAGATATGCGGCTCTGCTGAACTCGTAGAGGGGACCAAGCGCCTCCCCTCTGGGGCCCTGGCGTCCAACCAGTCTCTCGCCTCCTCCGCCGAGAAGAAAAACAGGGCCCTGCCTTCACTCTCCACTCGAAGTTTCGCAGGGAACATAAGACTATATTTAAGGTTCAAGTCTCTGAGCCGTCGTTTGATAGCAATGAATGTCTTTCTCTGTTCCTGCACTCTTTGGGTGTAGTCCGGATAGATGGCTATGGAGTGACCCTCGTAGAAGAACCACAGTCCACTGCGAGAGAGCTGAAGAAAAAGATCTCTATCTTTGAAGTTAAATAATTTTGCAATTATGGCACGGGGGTGCTCCGGGTCTAGGGGGGGCCACCAGCGCCCTATGCACCCGCTCAATACTGAAGAATTTCAACAGCTGATTGGGAGCCATTTCGCGAGTGATCCAATCCTCCAAGAACAGGTCTGCCGCACGGCCCTCCACCTTCTCGGGAAACCCACGAATCTTAGGTTCCCCCTTCAGGACCGACCTTCCGAATCTTCACCCCGGTCTTCAAGCCCGTTCACTTGACGTTTCAGCTCCACCACTGTAGCGGTAAGGCCCTTGACCTCCTCCTTCAGGACCTCTGTGTCTTTTTCCGTAACCGTCACTCTTTCCGAGACTTTTCTGAGGTCACACCTCAACAGATTAACGTCTATAGCCACAGCATCGATCTTCCGGATCATGTCATCCCTGGTCGATTGAACGGCTTTGATAACGTCCATCAGTGTCGGAGAATCCTCGCCAGCCCCTTCAAGTGCTCCTCATTCTTGTGGTCCTTCCTCATTCCTGTCCCCCAGGCCGTGGGTTATGGGCTGGGCGTAGTTTGATATTTTATTGGTTTGGGATTTCTCTGTTTTACACTTCCCCATCGTGGCTGGCTAGGCGCTCAAACTATGTCTTATGTCACCCTCCCGGACCACGAAAGGGCGCGTGTCGCTGTACACCAGTTACTCGCTTTCGGGCCCCAATATCCACGTATGCTCAAAGGCGGCCCAGGGACTCTCATCAACCACAGGTTCTCCCCCACAACTCGGTGCGTCAGGCCCCCTCCGGCCTCAGGATATCGTACTCTTCTCAACCTGCTGAACTAACTCACCGTCCGGGATCTTCCAGGTCGTAGCACACAATGAGACGCTCTCCAGTGCCACATGGTATCAGCAGGACGGTCAGGACACTGGGTCGGCTGCTCACTCCATAGGTACACAGCCCACGAGCATCTCAGGGCCTATTCCTGCACATGCAGCCCAATAGGCACTACATCCCGGGCCGCTCAGCTCCTGGGGATTACGACTGGCGAGGGCCTGTAACGTCGCCCAAGGCGCACACCGCCAATGAGGGAATGTCGACACACCAGGCAGCCCACGGGCCCCCAGTTCAATCTTCTGGGACTGGTCCCCCCTCAGCTCCCTCACCTTCAGTTTACAGGCACTCCGCTGGCTCAGGGAACGCACGCGGGCATATTTTCATTATAGCGCCGCGGTCCAGGGGGGCCGCCCGACCCACACAGGGGACACAAACCACTTGGGCAGATGCAATCGGCTCTCGGCCTACGGAGATACTGTCTTCCCCCAGCGGACTGGAGGTCGCTCCGCGATGATATTGGCGGCACTCCATCTCTTCGCAGGACCGCCCTGCGCCTTCGAGAGGTAAGTTGGGAAGTTAGGGGTTGGTTAGGCACTGTCGGTTTGGGCACCCGAGGCCGTGGGGCGTCGGGTGCAGGGGTGCCTTTTGGGGTTGGATCTTCTTACCAGCTCTTGGTCGCGGTTGGGGGACCTTCCGGATTTAGACTGCAGGCGTCGGCTGGAGGCTTGAGGCAGGTCAGGAGTAGCCGGATCTCGGGTCAGGATCGCCGGGGTGACCTCCTCGTGGTGTTTGCCCACTCGAGCTTGGGCCGTGGACGGCGGGTGCAGAGTGGGGCTGATTTGCGGTGTCCGGCCGGAGCCAGAGGTTGCAGATGAACAAATACGGTGTTCACAGGAGACAAAGTCTTTGTGCTTGAAGGCAGGCAGGTCCCCTGGGGTTTTCGAGGTTGCTGGCTGCAGGACACACCGGGATTTCGCAGGAGCAGGTTCGAGGGGGAGACAGGCCGGTAGGGCTGGGGCCAAGTCAGTGGGCATCTTCCTCTTGTTAGCTGCTGCATGACTGTTCGGTCCTTCTTCTTATTTTTCTTGTAGTTTCTTGTCTGCTTTCTTGGTTCAGGGCTGCACCCTAAATACTGTATTTAGGGGGCGTTTTAGGGGTCTCGAAGTTGGTAGCCAATGGGCTACTGACCTTAGGGTGACTTCACCCTTGGTGTGCTCTCCCCACGTGGGCGGGTGAGCACACCACTAATCCTGATTGGGGAGTGCCTGCCATCTGCAAGATGGCGGGCAATGAAGAGTGGGCTTTACCTCGCCTCCCCCACCTGCGGGGTGGAGTTGGCAGAGGTGGGCACACCTTCTGGGCTGGCTAGTTTTTCCCGCCTGTCTTCCCGCCGAAAAGGAGGGGAGACAGGAAGGGGGCCTGCTCCTGTTAGCAGGAGAGGCTGGGGGTGGTATTACAAAGGCTGCCAGGCCTTTGAAGCTCCCCTGCCACAGATGGCTCTTCCTGGCCTGGGGGAGGTGTGAACACCTCTGCCCAGGAAAGGCTTTGTTTCTGGGCTCAGGGAGCAAAGGCTCACTCCCTAGGGGTCCAGAAACATGTCTCGTGGTGGCAGGCTGGTGTGTACCAGTCAGGGAACCCACCAGAGGCTGGTCGTTTTTCAGGGGGCATCTCTAAGATGCCCTCTGTGTGCATTTTTCATTAAATCCCACACTGGCATCAGTGTGGGTTTAATGTGCTGAGAAGTTTGATACCAAACTTCTCAGTTTTCAGTGTAGCCATTATGGTGCTGTGGAGTTCGTAATGACAAGCTCCCAGTACATAAACTCTTAATGGCAGCACTGCACTTACAATGTCTAAGAATGGACTTAGACACTGTAGGGGTACAGGGCTCATGCACCTGTACCCCCACCACTGGCATAGGGCACCCAGCTAGAGGGGTGACCGATCTATGACAGGGCAGTGGGTTGTAGGCATGGCACACAGGGATGTGTGCCATGTCGACTCTTCACTTTGTTCTGCACCAAAACACGCAGCCTGCAAAGGCAGGGTGTGTGTGTAAAGGTACAGGGCCTCTAAGGGTGGCACAATAAGTGCTGCAGCCCTTAGAGGTCTTCCCTGGTCACAGTGCCCTGGGTACCTGTGGTACCATTTACCAGGGGCTGACCTGTGGCCAGAGATGCCAATTGGGTTAGTTTCGGGGAAAGAACACAGGCCCTGGGAACCTGATTGGCAGGGACCCAGGGCACATCAAGTAAAAGTGCATCAGTAGTCTGGCAAAAAGTTGGGGGGTTACTGCAACAGAAACCCACATTCCTACACAAGCTCCCCTCCCGCCCCCCAGCCCAAAGGCCAGGAGACTCAGCCAAAGCTGGGAGAGTCTTCCTAGTCTTTCAGGCGAGGAAGAGTAGAGGAAGTGGTTTGAAAGTTGCAGGGCCTGCTCTGCCTTACATCCTTCTGTCCAGGTCAGTCCCTTTGGGGAGCTGACCTACCTCAACAGTTTCAGGACCAAATTCCCAATGCTTTTTTCCTAGCTCTTTAGTGTCTTCATCCCATCTTTTTAGTTTGGGCTCAGAGGTGCCTACCTCTGCAAATTCTAACTTAGCTAGGGCAAAGCCCAGCTTACCCACCAAGGTTACCCACAGCTTGAGCAACCCCACCATGACCAATAGGGTCAGGGGGCCTAACTTGCTATTTGGCAGGGGGCTAGACCACCGTGCCAAGGACAGGGCTGCCATGAAGGCTAACACCCAGCAGCGGCTACTGACAGCTGTCAGTGCCCAGAACCACACCTTTAGCTCTTCACTGGTAGGTGAAGTAGCTAATTACAGGCTTCTTTTGGTTTGGGAGGCCTGTCTGCTGTTTTAGGGTGGGGGGTCACTACACTTGGTAGCGAATACCCTTCTTCCACCCTCTGTTCTGCCAGCTGAGGAGCCACCAATTCAGGCTGGACAGTTGCCTGAGTAGTCAGGTCTTTTTGTTGGCTAGGGGGGACTTCACCAGTGCCAATTTTGGAGTTCTCCCTTACTGGGATAGAATCTCCCTGGCCCACTGGAACTGTGGCTAACAGTTGCCCACCTTTCCTACACTGCTTGTTTTTTTTCTTTTGGGGCTTAGCTGCACTAACTGCAGGTTGAGCCCCCCCAGGTTTCTTGGGTGAGGTCTGGCATTGGACCAGTACCTCTCTTTGGCTCAGACCAACCTCTGGGTGGTTATTCCCAAGGAGACAATCAAGGGGGAGGTCTTTACTGACTACCACCTTCCTCCATCTAAGGGACCCAGCTATTTCTAGCAGCACTGCAGCCACAGGCCTAACAGTGACACCCCCTGGGACAGCCCTTACTCTCTTTGTTTCCCCTGGGACATACTGGTTTGGGAGAACCAACCTGTCATGCACCACAGTGTGACTGGCACAGGTATCTCTCAGGGCAGTGGCTCGGATTCCATTCGCCAGTAGGTGGTGAAAGTGTCTACTCCCCTCTGGAATCTCCAACTCACCTTTTGGGCCCATTTTCCAGTTGAAGGCAATGAGGGCTTCCTCATCTGAGGAATCACCCTCTAAAGCTACACAGGCAACCCCTGGAGCTACACTAGGGGCTGTAATTTTTTTTAGGACAGCTAGGGTCCTTGGTGTGGTGTCCTGTCTTTTGGCAGTTGTGACACCATACCCAGTTGGGATCCCAATTCTTACCTTGGTACCCAGTTTTAGTTTGTGAGGTGTCTTTGGGCCCTCCCTCCTGGTCAGGTTTTTGGGGGGCTACCTGGGACTCCTTACTTTTATCCTTTAGAGGCTCACCGTCTTTCCTCTGGGGAGGTTTTGTAACCCCTTTTTTTTGGTCACCCCCAGTGGACGTCCTAGTTACCCTTGTCTTGACCCAATGGTCCACCTTGTTTCCCAATTCATGGGGAGAAATTGGACCTAGGTCTACCAGACACTGATGCAACTTTTCATCAATGCAATTACTTAATATGTGCTCTTTCATAAACAAATTATAAAGACCATCATAATCTTGCACTTTGCTTCCAGTCAACCAGCCATCTAGTGTCTTAACTGAGTAGTCTACAAATTCCACCCAGGGCTGACTCTGGGTTTTCTGAGCCCCCCTGAATCTAATTCTATACTCCTCAGTTGTGAGTCCAAATCCCTCAATCAGAGTTCTCTTCATGAGGTCATAAGACCCAGCATCTGCCCCACTAAGGGTCAGAAGTCTGTCTCTGCACTTACCAGAGAACATGCACTTACCAGAGAACAGGTCCCGAAGGAGTGCCCCCCAGTGAGCTTTCTTCACTCTTCTGGCTTCACAAGCCCTCTCAAAGGCTGTGAACCATTTTGTGATATCATCACTCTCTTCATATTTAGGGACAATCCCTTTGGGGATTTTAGGATCAGAAGATTGCTCCTTATCCTTATTTAGTAAATTGCTGCCACCATTGATGGGTCCTAGGTCCATCTCTGCTCTTTCTTTTTCTAGAGCCAGGAGTCTGGTCTCTAGGTCTAATCTTTTGGTCAATCTGGCTAGCAGGATCTCCTCCTCATTGAGGCTGTCCTCAATGTCCTCAGTGGTACCTGATCCACCTGTGTGGGATCTAGGTACTGAGAGGTTG